>CM010620.1:24882082-25077029 GCA_003430845.1 Xanthoceras sorbifolium | reverse complement strand
AACTATTTAAAATAATAGGATTACAAAAAAAAAAAAATTAAATTAAATGAGCACTTTTAAAGTTAATAAAAAAAAAAAAAAAAAAAATATAATAGAGTTATATTAAATGTTTTAATATTTTTAAAAGTTTAAAAAAATTTACTTAGAAAAGCCCAAAATTTGAACTTCACCCAGTTGACTTAAAACAGTTTTTTTAATCGTTCAAAATCTCTACTGAAATGGCAACCAAACCATATAAAAATAAAAATAAAAAGAGTTTTTGGGAATAATAAAAGCTCTTTTGACTATATATGGTGAATTGCACTAAGGTACCTGAGTTTATTCATAATTAAACGTCTAATGTCATTTTACCGTTTATTACATCAAGTATCCTACAGTTAGTTGGCTTAGTTCAACTAACAGTTAACCAAAATTTTTGCGTAAAATGAATTAGCTACCCCTATTAAAAATATATATATAAAAAATAATAAGCACAACCAACCCATACCATTTCCACCATCACCGTCACCATCTTCCTCATTCAACACACTATCTTTTTCATTCAATCTCCCTCTATTCGAAACCATCCAAAAAAAAAAAAAAAACCCTTCATGTTTGTCATCACCATCCATCCTTCTTTCATAGTCAATCCATCAACCATTCACCTAAAAACTAAAAAAAAAATCAAATCACAAAAAAAAAAAAAAAATTTCCGAATTGGAGCATATCTAATCCAGTGGAGCAGACTACTCCACTTGCAAATGGTTTTTTTAATTTTTTTTAAAAAAAATTTCACAATTAAAGACCAATTTACCCTTGAACCTTTAATTTCGCAATTAAGTTAACGGTGGTAATGAGGTCAATGGTACTTGAGTGTAATAAACAATAGACTGACATTATACGTGTAGTTATGGATAAACTTCAGTAATTTAGTATATATTATATATATATATATATATATATATATATATATATATATAGAGAGAGAGAGAGAGAGAGAGAGAGAGAGAGAGAGAGAGAGAGAGAGAGAGAGAGAGAGAGAGAGAGAGAGAGAGAGAGTTACAGAAATACGAGAGGCAGCGGAGGCGAAAAGGAAATATCAGAATCTTTTCCATATGGTAGAGGGAAAGTCGGCCAGGGACGAGAAACGTGTTCATGGGTAGTGGCTTGCAATCGGCTCCTCGGCCTTGGCCTACATGACTTATAATGAGTGAAGGAAGCAGTGGTTGCTGGGAATTTCAAAACAGAATTAAGAGGGAGAAATTTGGCCTTCGATTGAAGAAGAAAAATGCATTGCTGGGAGTTTGGTGCAAAAGTGCTTGGTGTGCCATCATATTATTTAAATTGGACTTCGGAGAAATTAAGTGCTATGGATCAAAACTCAAATATAGCCAACTATTTATAGACAAAGTACATGACGAATTGATTGATATTTTAATGAGCTAATTGTATGGACTTTTTCCTGATATTTTATTAATTACTAAACGGAGTCAATTTTATCGTTTATTGACAAACACCTCCTCTGATCATCGATACGTTCAATAAAATACACTTGTGAAAATAATTTTAAAATTTATCTAGCATTAGAATGATGTTTTTCAGATTTATTATTACATATGAAGTATTAAAGAAAATGGGCGAAATTAAGGGGAAAAAAATACATGAATTAAAAAAGGGCAAAAATTTGGATTTGATGGAGGAAGGAGTGGAAAGCTTTAATAGATTTGACGTGCAACCTATAGTGTGTTTATATTTATAGAAAAAAAAATTAATTAAAAATCGATTATTATTCAACCTTAATTTTTGATATTTGTAGAGGACTGGAAAGATGTGACAAGGTCAATGAACTTCCAATACAGACATCAGGTTGGATTGAAGAAGAATGTTCACATTTGTAATAAGACATTAATAATTAATTAAAAAAAAAGAAAGAAAACTGGAATGCAGCTCAGCTCATGAGACTTGGATAGCTAAATGTCCAACAAAAAGCTTTTTCATATGTTTGAATACAAACTGCATCTTATAGATCGTCGAATTTATAGTGATCAGAGCAGACACTTATAATCTGTAAAATTAGCAAATAAGTATCGTAAGTTCGCTTGAAACACTAGAGTGGTACCGATCAAAAGAACTTCAACGCTTAAGTTAACAAAATATAACATTTTAGGAGTAATCACATTCTGTATTGAAATATACAACTTTTTAATTGTTTTCGCTAATTTTCTTTACTAACCCAGTGTAAAAGTTGTTCATTTGTGTCATTCTTATAATGGTTCCAAATTTGAATAGAGTATTTGTAGTATTTATGTGTAAAAATATTTTGAAGAAATGTCATTCTATATTAAAATATGATAATTTTTAATTTTTTTATCCAAAATTTTCCTTAGACAGCGCTATAAAAGTTACTAATTTAGCGTCCGTCTTCGAAATAAACCCCCAATTTATTACACTTACAGAATAAAGTATTAGTAGTTTCATGCAAAAGCATTAGGATAAATTACATTCTGTATTGAAACATGATATTTTTTAATTGTGGCCACATTTTTCTCATTAACAACTATAAAAGTTATTAATTTTGCACCGTCTCATAATGATCCCAATTTAAAATTGTCGATAGAATAAGGTATTCTACAAGTTTCGTGAGAAAACTTTTCGTAGATAATTGCAATATGCAGTGAAATATGAGACTTTTTAATTATTATTTTTTTTTTCAAAATTTCTTTTACAACCACAATAAAAATTGTTAATTTTGCGTCCGTCTCCGAATAGCTCTGAATTTGATACGCTAAATAGAATACAGTATTTCTATTAGTTCCGTGTAAAAGTTTTAGGACAAATCGTAATACTTCATTGAAATATGAGACTTTTAATTTTTATTAAAATTCTCTCTTACCAACTACAATAAAAATTATTAATTTTACAATCGTTTTAGCATGATCCTAAATAAAAAAATTACTTTGACATTTTTTGTCCTAATTAAAAAATTATTATTATAATTATATTACGAAGAAAGAGAGCCCATATAGTTTACTTTTTTTTTGTTTTGAAGAAAGATACTTGTATTAAAGCTGGTTCGACGAGCCCAAACTAAAACTACATTAACTTGAAAATTCGTTTAAAATTAGATTCTTCACACAAAACAGATAATCTCTTAATTAAACAAAATCATTAATAAAAAAATATTAAAATTTATAAAACGATGGACTACCTAATTTGCTAAAATAGATAAAACCCAAAAAAAACTCATAACTTTACGTGTGATAAGAAGTATATGTTTTGACTTTTATTATAAAGTTTTAACTTTATTTGATAATTTATCATTTCTATATTGTTTTAAAAACAAAGCGTGCGTAGTTACAAGTTGCAACAAATAATTGACACTTTAATCACGGTATGTCATCAATTTAATTGGCGATTTGAAAGCAAATTAATAATAATAATAATAAAACATTGTGAGTTCATAATCATCATAATTTATAATAATTATAATTAAAGCTTGATTACACCTGCTTTTCATGATCGAAAGGGACACTTATCGGAAGTAATAATTAATGATAATAAATTAAAGGTCGATAATATTATTTCTATACAATTCTCATCTCATAGAGTTAGCCTGAAAATACCATAAGCTCCCTTATCTTGGTCGTTGGAGGCCTCAAATTCCTTCATATCATTAAGGTTAACACTTTGTGTAGCCATATAAATATATATTCCTACTATTGTTCATAAAAAAAATAATAGTGTAGGTAGATCTTTCCCCTGTGTTGGGAGTAGACCCTTTCCGTTGCTGGGAGTAGTTGTCCGAAATATTAGTTCGGTAATTTTCTAATCCGTAAGGTGTCATATCTTAAAAAAAAAAAATTGCTTGAAATAATTCCAACCCATAATTTAAAAAAACAATTTTTCAAATGCAATTATTTTCCTTCCTCTCTCTCTCTCTCTCTTCTCTCTCTCTCTCTCTCTCTCTCTCTCTCTCTCTCTATATATATATATATATATATATGTAATATACTTTATAAATTTTGTTTACCTTATAAAACAGGTTGAAACTTACCTAAAATACTATAGATTTTGCATTTCATCACAATCAGAAGATTACACTAATCCCAAAATGATGAATAACACCATTACAATTTTAACATTAGAAAATACAAAACGGACCAAAATACCATTTACAATTCCATCAAGATTCTGCTGGAACCTGCCTATAGCTGAGTTGCCATATTGGTTTCAAACATTATTATACTAAAAACTAAACACTTATTCTACAAATTAATCAATCAATCAATCAGTCAATTGTTCCATGTTCTATTGTTGAGAAAAGCAAATTTATACTCAAGAGAAGAAGCCTGTGAAGGTGCTCCAAATATCAGCATATAACAATGCTGTTCCTTTAAAGATGAATTGAGCAGATCATCAGCTAACATTGGAGGGAACAACAACTGAGCTCCAGCTCATTCAAGACAAATAATATGCTGTGTGATAGCTCACCATATCATCAGGAATTGCATTCTATAGTTCTTTGATATGTACCAGATTAAGTTGATCATAATCATTATAGATTCAATCAGCTTAATCAAAAGTTAGTTAGATAAAATACTTGCTTGTATCAGATTATTGGAGAGGTTGATAGAGAATTTGTTAGGAGTTGGTTATGAGACTCGTGCATGTATATATTTCTGATCTACTTGTACATGTTTATTATTCACAAATAACAGAAATCAAATTCTTCTCTCCAGAAATATCTTGACTCCTTAATGCAGAATCTGCTTCTTGTTGTTTCTCATTGGGGACAACGTCGAACACCTACATGCTTTGCATTGCTTTACCACCTTTGTTGTATTTTCTCATGGTATCAGAGCCCTAGACAAACATCAATGGCTACTCACAAACGGTTCTCCATCTTCAACTTCTTGTTTCAATGCTAGCATGTCACTTCAACATTTGATTACTCCTCTTTTGCAAAGACTCTTAACTCTAATTTAACATTGAAGCTGACAAGAACAATTACATTCACTGGAAAACACAAGTTTTGCTAGTTATTCGATTTGTAGATCTTGAAGATTACTTCTCAACTTCAGTTCTGTTCCTCAACAGTTTATCGAAGTGTAATACTCAATGAAGAAGGAAAAATGATCACTCAATAGCAGACCAATCTAGCCTTCTTGATATGGAAAGGCCTGATCAAATCCTACTATATTGGCTTCTCTCAACACTTACTCCAAGCGTATTAAGCTAGGTAACTCAATGTAAAACCTCTCTTAAAATGCGGACTAAGATAGCTAGAGTTTATTCTCAACAATCTATGGCTAAAAATTCTGCAACCTTAGGCAACAATTGCAATCTATTAAGAAAGGTGTTGATTAAATTAGTGATTTTGTTCTAAAAATTGGAAAACATTGGTGATGGTTTGATGGCTGCGGGAGATGAAGTAAGTGAGAGAGATTTATTACTTAGTTGATGATGGTGTGGGACATGAATACGATTTAGTTGTGGTGTTGATATCATCACAGTCATCTATAATGTCTCTAAAGGATGCTCAGTTTATGTTTTTGATGCATGAGTAAAGAATCAGTCACTTGAATTCCAGTCTCTCTGCACATTTTGCTTCATCAAATAGTAATTTCAAAAATAGAAGTGCATCTAATAATAATTTCAGAGGAGGCCATTCACCAAACTACAGAGGAAACAACAACAACAATCGATCAAAAGGAATAAGAGGCAGATAGTTAGATCTAAACAGAAAATTCATTGCCAACTTTGTGTTAAACTAGGTCATGGTGCATTGCAATATTACAGGAGGTTTGACTAACAATTCCAAGTTTACTGTAGCACCCCCCGACCCGACCCGGCCGGACCGATCCGGGAAGCGCCACTCGGACTTTCACATCTTTTCAAAACTTCATTTTTCATTTTAAAATCAGCGTGAGCCCATAAAACATTTTACACTTTTTACGAAAATCCGGCAGAGTACCGTTTGTTTTCAAGACTTTCCAAAACCTGTTTTTACACAATCAATTCAATACCAATTTCACTAACACTTCAATAACAATTTTAAACAATTGCGCACTCTGCCGTTTAGTGCGACTTATCAATCACAAATTATAAAATAAAACCATTCAAAACTGTTATATATATATATATAATATATCTATATATATATACACACATTCAGAAATCGTAAAATAATTAATTAAAAACATATTACAAAGCATATTTACAATCCCCCTGTATATGCATGCTTTCAGAATATATACACATAACAAAAGTATAGCTACCCAACTGTACAATCCTGTGACTCGGTCTGCAACTTGCTCCTCCTTCAATCTCTAGCCTCCTCTGGATTCCTGGTACCTACGCGTTAGAAACAAACTAACGCGCTAAGCATAAAGCTTAGTGGGTGTACTAAAAACTCAATTAAATAAACTACAATATAATTAGTCTTTAAAGAGAAATAAACACAAGATAAACATTTTCATCACTAATCGATTTCAAAACAATTGAATTTCCAAAATTAAATCATTAAACAATTTCAATTTCTCGAAGTACAATAATGAAATCAACATAAGAATTCGATCAATAAAATCATTCGATTCACTTTCAATTCTATCAATTTTGGCCCACTAGAATACTAAACATATACGGACTGGAATATGGGTCAAGCTCCCAACCCCCAGAACGAATTCTGAGGAGGTACGTGTCTCCAACTCTAGGACCGTGGGTACGGAACCTAGAGAGGTACATAGCTCCCTATCCCAGGAACGAATCCTTGGGAAGGTACATTAACTCCCACCCCCAGGACGAATCCTGAGGAGGTACGTATCTCCCAGCCTCTGGACGAATTCCAAGAGGAGGTACATCAATATCATCAATATCAATCAATCAATATCGGCGCAGTACTGCTCAATAAAAACCCAGCTGGTATACCAACCTCCTATATCCCACTTCTATGTCTACGTATCCTAGGGCCGTTTCGATAAACGATTTTCACAAACAAATACGATATAATATAAAATCTTTCCTAATCTTTCCGAAATCAACAACATGTAACGAAATCAACAATAATCATATAAATATTCAACGCATCAACAATAATTATATAAATATCGAAATCAACAATAATCAACCATAGATCCACAAATCATCGATTTTACATATAATATAAACATTTTTCATACGAATATTCGGAATCGAAAACTTTAACGAAATCGAAACGAAACGAAACGAGAAACGAAATCGAAAACTAAAACGAAAAAGTATTCTCGAAACGATTTCGAAAACAAGAGTACACCTACTTGGAAATCCGAGTTTTTTTCGTTCGAGAATCGCGGTTCCACGATTTCGTTTTCCCTTCCTTTCCTTTCTCTTCTCTTTCCTCTTCTTCTTCTTCCTTCTTCTTCTTCTCTTTCTTCTCCCTTTCTTCTTTCTTCTCTCTTTCTCTCTTTTTCTCTCTTTTTTTCTCGGTTCTTCCTCTCTCTGTTCTGGCTTCTCGCTTCTGCGAGAACGCTTCTATTTTTTTTTTATATTTTTTTCGCCATCGCGACCGCCGTCGCGACCTGTGGTCGCGGCACCAGGTCGCGACACTCACTGGAGTGCGCGCACCGCCTTCGTCGCGAGCGCGCCCTGGTCGCGCGACCGGTCGCGTTGCTCTCTGCCTGTTTTTGACAATTTCATCGCGAGCAGTCCATCGCGACCTGTGGTCGCGGTGGCTGGTCGCGTTGCTCCACTGCCAGGTTTTTTGCCATTTTCATCGCGAGCAAGCCATCGCGACCTGTGGTCGCGGTGACTGGTCGCGGTACTCACTGCAGATTTTGCGTTTTTCACCGCGAGCGAGCTGTCGCGACCTGTGGTCGCGGTGACCAGGTCGCGATGCTCTCTGGTCCAGTTTTCCAATTTTTCATTTTTCATTCATTTTTCACTATTCAATTCGGTCCGCTGGAAATCATAAAATAACCATACATTTAATTACTTTTACACCCCCTCAAATAGTAAAATTTTATTTTCACATATATCACATATATCAAAAATTCATCACCCGAAATCCGGGATGTTACATTTACCTCAAGGAAATCAAGCAATTTTGTTTACTCAACATAATCAGGAGAATACATACATCACAGAGCAAAACATAGCTGGTCCAATGACAACAGTTCCTCAGCAAATCAGGTTATTAACAATTAGCAAAATTAGCAAACATGAGCCTATTTTGCAACTCCAAAAACAGTGAATGACCAAGTTTGGTATGTGGACAGTGGTGCCACAAATCATGTCACAGCCAATCTCAATAACCTCTCTCTCCAAACTAAATATCGAGGTAATGACAAGCTTATAGTAGGTAATGGTAGTCACTTACAAATTGCTAATGTTGGTCACACCAAGATACAAGCACATACATTACTATATCATCAATTAAGCTTGAACAATATATTGCACGTGCCTTCTATTACCAAGAATCTTCTTAGTATTTTAAGGTCTACAAAAGATAATAATGCCTTTGCTGAGTTTTATGAGAATGGTTGGGTGATTAAGGATTGGAGAACCAAGAGAGCTCTTTTGGAGCGAATTAACACTAGCAGTGGACTATATCAGCTGAGGTTGGTTGGTGCACATTCTTCTAATCAATAGCCGCCTTCTAAGTGCATAGATGGAAAAAATTTGTCACGCTAATTCCGTACAATCTGCCATACCTATGTATACTTCTGTTTTACCTACATGTAATAAAGAAAAAAAACTGATTGTTTTCAAACAATTTTAGTTCTATGGTTGCAGCTAAGTCCAATTATGTTATTTTGCATGCCAAGTTAGGCTACCCTGCACCTCTTATCTTGCAGAAAGTGTTGCATACACTTCGTTTCCTTTACAATGTAATGCTCCTCACTTTTGTAACTCTTGCAAATATGGAAAACATCATAGACTTCCCTTCAAGAGATCAGAAATTAAGGCAACATCACCTTTAGAAATGATCTATAGTGACATTGAGGTCCTGCCCTTATAGTGTCAATGGATGGTTATCGATATTATATAGTGTTTGTTGATGCTTTTACACGTTTCACATGGGTGTATCCACTTCAACTTAAGTCTGAAGCATTGTCAAAGTTTAAAGTGTTTAAGAAATCTATTGAATTGCAATTTGGCAAGCAAATAAAAGGATTCCAAACATATATGAGGGTGAGTATCAAAGTTTTGTTCCTTTTTTACAAGAGTTTGGGGTTCAATGTAAATTCTCTTATCCATATACACATCAACTAAACGATATTCCTAAAAGGAAACATCGGCATATAATTGAAATGGCTTTAACACTACTTGCTCATGGGGGTCTTCCTCTTAAATTCTAGTTGAAGCTTGTGTGACAACAATTTTTCTAATCAACAATCTACCACTCCTTTGCTTAGATTTTTATCTCCTTATAAGAAACTTTACAAGAGGAAGCCAAACTATCAATTCATGAAGTCATTTGGTTGTGCTTGTTTCCATATTTGAGGGATTACAACAAGGCATATATTGGATTTTCACACAAATAAGTGCATATTGATTGGTTATAATATGATGAGGACCGAGACTCGCGCGACTTGGGTCGCGACATGGACAAATCGCGGGCAAAGTTTCTGAGGGCAGTTTGTTCAGAATCAACCAAAAGCAATTAGAGTTCAATTAGATTTCCTTTTTAGGTTTTTTATATTTTATTAGGATTCTATTCTATTTCCTATTTGACATGTATTAGGATTCTAGTTTATTTCCTATTTTAATTACCTATTGTGTTAGGAGTTTAATTACTATTAGATTTGTTTTAGGAATTAATTATTATGAGTTTATTTGCTTTCCTAGTTGATTTGTTTTAGGATTATATTTTTAGTTATTTCCTATTAGAGTTGTATTAGGTTTTTATTATTGTTTTCTATTAGGATTAGGTTAGGTTTAGTAAGTCATTATAAATAGCCTAAGTTTGTATTCAATTAGATTATTCAGTTATCAATAAAATTGAAATGCTTTCTCTATTCGGCTTTTCTAAAGTTTAGGAAGCTTGGGCTAGTACAATGGCTAATAACCAGAGTCTAGATTATTCGGCTTTTCTTGAGATTCGCACTCGAAAATCGCTTGGGCTAGGGTAAGGGCTAATTAACCCGCGTTCTAGAGAGTTGATGATCCCTAATCTATCTCAAATCTATCGTGTGTGTGAGTTAATTATGGTGCAAGTTAGGGTTTGTTGTTGGATCTATACCTAGGTCCTCAACCTAATATCCTCCATAAGGGATATAAGTGTTTGCATCCTACTGAGAGAATTTATATCTCTAGACATGTAATATTTAATGAGTTGGAGTTTTCCTACAAGGAATTGTTTTCTTCTTCTTTGTCAGCACCAGCTGTTACTTCTCAGTCTAATCCAGCAGCTACATTGTTTGATATGATACAATCAGTTACTCCAGTTCAACATTTTTTACCTCATAATTCTAGTTCCTCCGTTGAGCCAATTTCAGCTACTCCACCTGTTATTACTCAGCAATCTCAATTGCCATCTATTGTTCTTGATTTGAGGTCCTCTCAAAACACACCAACTCTGCTTCCAGATTCTGTTTAGCAGACTTCACAATAGCTCTTACAGCATGTTGCGTCTACTGGTTCAAAGCATCCTATGGTTACACGTTCGAGAACTGGTATGCTCAAACCAAAGTCTTATATTGCTTCTTATCAATTTCCTCACAGTTTGTTAGCTGTGTAACATCCCGGATTCGGATAATTAATTTTAAATATGTAAAAATAAAATTTTGTGATTGGAGGGGTTGTAAATGTAATTAAAAGTAGCTTCTTAAAATTTTGCCACTGCAGCCTGTAAACTGATCAGAAAGGGGTGTGAAGCATATTTGGCACAGGTGGTTGATTCCAGAAAAGATTAATGCTGAAATCCAGAATATACCCACTGTGTGTGACTTTGCAGAGGTGTTTCCAGAGGAGCTTCCTGGTTTGCCACCTCAGAGAGAAGTAGAGTTTGTGATAGATGTGGTACCAGGTACATCCTCCAGTATCGATAGCACCCTACAGAATGGCACCAGCAGAACTAAAAAAATTGAAGATACAGTTACAGGAATTGCTGGATAAGGGCTTCATCAGACCCAGTGTATCCCCCTGGGGAGCTCCAGTGCTGTTTGTGAAGAAAAATGATGGGTCATTGAGACTGTGCATCGATTACAGGCAGCTGAATAAATTTACTGTCAAGAACAAGTACCCGTTTGCCTGGACTGACAGATGCCAAGCAGCTTTTGACCAATTGAAGGCGATGCTTGTTGAGGCTCCAGTTCTGATTCAGCCTGTTTCAGGTAAAGACTTTGTGATCTTTAGTGATGCCTTACACCAGGGTTTAGGCTGTGTATTGATGCAGGAAGGCAAGGTGGTTGCATATGCGTCCAGACAACTGAAAAATCATGAGCAGAAACTATCCGATCCATGATCTGAAACTTGCAGCCATAGTTTTCGCTTTGAAAATCTGGAGGCATTACTTATATGGTGAAAAATGCTACATATATACATATCACAAGAGTCTGAAGTATCTGCCTACCCAGAGAGAGCTTAATCTGAGACAGAGACGATGGATGGAGTTGATAAAAGATTATGACTGTGTAATTGACTACCATCCAGGAAAGGCGAATGTAGTCGCAGATGCTTTGAGTAGAAAATCATTGTTTGTTCTTAAGGCTATGAATGTGCAATTGCAGCTGAATTCAGATAACGCAGTAGTAGGGCTGAATTGATATGCAGACCCAGTCTGATTCAGCAGATTGCAGACAAACAGAAACAGGATGCTAGAATCCAGCTGATATGTGAACAGATCCCAGAAGGAAGCATCCGGACTTCTCAATCAGAGCTGATGGTATTGTGTGTTTAGAGACAGGATTTGTATTCCAGAAGATGAGGAATTGAGAAAGATGATCCTGACAGAGGCACACAGTAGTTCATATGCGATACCACCCAGGTAGCACAAAGATGTACAGAGACTTGAAACTTCAGTATTGGTGGTCTGGTATGAAAAAAGACGTGGTAGAATTTGTGAATAGATGCATGACCTGTCAGCAGGTGAAAGCTGAACACCAGGTTCCATCAGGATTGTTACAGCCAATAGCAATACCTGAATGGAATGGGACCGCATTACTATGGACTTTATCACCGGATTGCCACTCACCCGGAGGTAAACACGATGCAGTATGGGTTATAGTGGACAGATTGACGAAGTCAGCACATTTTCTACCTGTCAGAACTGACTATTCCCTGGATCGACTAGCAGAATTGTACATCAGAGAGATAGTCAGATTGCATGGAGTGCCTGTATCCATCATCTCAGATAGAGATCCGAGGTTTACATCCAGATTCTGGAAGAAGTTTCAAGAAGCCTTGGGTACTCGACTGAGTTTTAGTACAGCCTTCCATCCGCAGACAGACGGACAATCAGAAAGGGTGATTCAGGTGCTTGAAGATATGCTCAGGAGTTGTGTAATTGAGTTTGAAGGGGGTTGGGCGGATCATCTCCCATTGATTGAATTCGCCTACAACAACAGTTACCAGTCGAGTATAGCTATGGCACCGTATGAGGCACTGTATGGAAGGAAATGCAGGACTCCTGTATGCTGGACAGAGTTGGGAGAGGACAGGTTAGTAGGCCCAGATTTGATCAGACAAACTGAGGAGAAGGTGAAGATTATCAAAGATAGATTGAAAGTTGCTTCTGACCGACAGAAATCATATGCAGATTTGAAAAGAAAAGAGATAGAGTATGAAGTCGGTGAGAAGTGTTTCTGAAAGTATCTCCGTGGAAGAAAGTGCTTCGATTTGGCAGAAAAGGTAAGTTGAGTCCTAGGTTTATTGGGCCATACGAAATCATTGAACGTGTGGGACCAGTAGCCTACAGACTAGTTTTACCTCCAGAATTAGAAAAGATTCATAATGTGTTCCACGTGTCTATACTGAAGAGATACAGATCTGATCCTTCCCACAAAGTTCAGGCCGAAAGTATTGAAATCTGACCAGACCTGACATATGAGGAGGAACCAGTGCAGATTCTTGATCGGGAGATTAAAGAGCTAAGAAATAAAAGAGTGCCATTGGTGAAAGTCCTCTGGAGGAATCATAAAGTCGAAGAGGCTACCTGGGAGAGCGAGGAAACTATGCGACAGCAATATCCACAACTGTTCAATGAGGTAAATTTCGAGAACGAAATTCTTAAGAGGGGAAGAATTGTAACATCCCGGATTGCGGATAATTAATTTTGAATATGTGGATATAAATTTTGTAATTGGAGCAGAGAGCATCGCGACCTGGTCACCGCGACCACAGGTCGCGATGAACTGCTTGCGGTGAAATGTCAATTTCTGGCAGTGAGCAACGCGACCACCAGCGCGACCTAGGTACCGCGAGGTGTGCTCGCGATGAAGGCGGTGCAAACGCTCCAGTGAGTACCGCGACCTGGTGGCGCGACCACAGGTCGCGACGACGGTCGCGATGGCTAAAAAATATATATAAAAAAAAAAGTGGCTTCTCGCAGAAGTCAGAAAACACACAGAACAGAGAGAAGAGAGAGGAGAGAGCGAGAAAGAAAGAAAGAAGAAGAAAGAAAGAAGAAAGAAGAAGAAAGAAGAAGAAGAGGAAGAAGAAGAAGAAGAGAAGAAGAGAAGAGAAGGAAAAGGTAGAAGAGAAAGAAAAGGGAAAGGAAAAGAAAACGTAGAACCGCGATAGTCGAGAGAAAAACGATATCCAGGTTGGTGTACACACGATTTCGAACTTATTTTGATACAACATTTTGATTTAGTATGTTAAAAATATAGTTATGAACTTATTGTTTTAATAAATGTTTTGATTTAGTTCGTTTTGAAACATAGATGTGGATTTTATATATATATATATATATATATATATATATATATATATATTTGTATTTGTGTATGTTGTTTGATTATTATGTAAAAATTTACTCTTGTGAACAGTTTAAAGGAAAACGTGTGTTTTCAAATTCTGAATTCTAATTGTTATATGATTTTTTTTCTTATTCCTGGATTGTGATTTCAAATGATATTCGTTGATTTGATTTCAAATGATATTCGTTGATTTCTGAAACTAAAGAACCGATTTATTACGATAATTTGAACGGCCCTGATATATGTATAGGGATATTTGGATATAGGAGATTGACATGTCAATTGGGTGAATATATAGCAGTACTGCACCCTATTGTCTCTGATCATTGATTGCGGATACCATTTCCTCGTGAAATGGGAAACCGACTGTTATCCGGATACCATTTCCTCGTGGAATGGGAAACCGACTGTGAAAAATACCCGGATACCATTTCCTCGTGAAATGGGAAACCGACTGTTTATATAGGGATACCATTTCATATGAAATGGGAAACCCGACTGTAAAACCCGTAATCCAGTCCTGTACACCCTGTTATGTGTATCACGGGCCTGATTTAGAATTTATGGATAAAAAGTGTTATGGAAATAAAGAAATGATATTGAACTGAATTCCAGAAACTTTTGACATATGGTATGTTTATATAGTTTAATAAGAGAAAAACGTTTGTTATATATTTGAAATTCTGTTTTAAGCTATACTGGTTACTTATAATTCTGCATTTCTGATTTATGAAATACTGGTTTAGATATACTGCTTTATATTATATTACCATTTATGTTTAAGTGTATACCCACTAGGCAGTTTTGCTTAGCGCATTAGTTTGTTTCTAACGCGTAGGTAATAAAGATACCGAGGACGGAAAGGACTGAAGAGACACCAGCTGCAGAGAAGAGCTTAGAGTCACAGCATCATTGGGGTAGTTTGTTATATAAGTATTTATGTATATTATGTTTAGATATGCATGCATATACAGAAGATTTTGTAATTATGTTTTGTAATTATGTGTTGTAATTAATTATTTCATGTTTTCTGTTTCGCATTTTCAAAAGGATTGTAGATGTTGAATTGATTTATAATCTGTTTTGAAAGTCGCACTAAACGGCAGAGTTGCGCATTTGAATGAATGAGATTTGAAGTGTTTATGCATTGTTGGTGATTTGAGATTTTATTTGAAAACAGGTATTGGAAAATCCGGAAAACAAACGGAAACTCTGCCGAAATTTTTGTAAAAGTTTATTTTTGATGGGCTCACTTGAAAAGATTTTTAAAATTACAAATTATATGGTTTTCAGTTTAGAAACAAAGAAAGAAAGTGTTGAAAACCCGGTAGCGCTCCCTGGGTCGATCCAGTCGGGTCGGGTCAGGGGGTGTTACATAATAGGCCCAATATGCCAATTATGTTAAAGTTTAAATATATAATAAAAGCCCATTTTAGGCCCAAAATCGTATGAACCGAATCGAATCGAACCATATTTTTTTGGTTCAGTTCGGTTCGAGTTTGCCCTCCTATTCGGTTCGGTTCAGTTTTGATTTTTAAAAAACCGTGACTATTCCGAGTCGGTTCAAGTTTGCCTAAAACCGTGTTGATTCTAACCGTGCCCACCCCTACCACCATGTTTCCATATATTTTTGCATTGCTTTTCATGCCCAAAGTTTTTAGGGGTCCACCCTTCATGTTCTTCTATTAAAAAAAAAATTAAAAAAAATAATAAAATTAACACAATGATGATGATTTTATTGATTAAATACATATATAAATATTGTAATGATGAGAAAAATATTAAATTCAAAGTTTCTAATCACGTCAAAATAAACATGATCGTATATTAAACAGTAAGAGCCTAAAATCTTTACTTTAGCAATACAAGATATCATATATGACAAAATATGACTTCATTACTTCAATATAATTAATTGAATTAGAAAAAATAATAAGCAAAACAACCAACTAATTTTGAAGATCTATTCTTCGATCTAAAATCCTTCAAGCCTCAATTGCTCCAACCCTCCAATCAAATTGATCAAACATACAATCCTTCAAATTTCTAAGTTTACAAAAAAAAAAAAAAAATTATTAAACAATAATCTTCATGAATTCATGATATAATTTTATGTATAAAGTAGAACATCAATCCATATCAGAATATGATTCTTGAATCTTGAGTCTTATCTTTTAATTTGAAAAAATCTGTTGTAAAAAAGGGTTTAAACCCTGCTCATTTAATACCTTTTCTGCTAAAGACATGCCTTAACCATCTCTACCAACATATATGTTGTTTCTTATGTGTGATATGATAATTTTATATCATATTTTTCTTCCCTGAAATTTTTTTTTTGAAAAAAAAAAAAAATTGGGGCCCCTTGTCTACCGGGGCCTTATGCGGCGACACCGCCTTGACAGCCCAGGGCTGGCTCTGCTTTCAATATAAATATTATAATGATGTCATTGTAATATTAATGGTAGATGATGGATTTTATATATATATATATATATATCTTGAAGATAAGTTGTTTTTTATTAGCCAAATCCCTTTATAATCCATTATTGGTTTTGGTGGTGGACACATCACACATTAATTAAACTTTTATTTATTTATTTAATCCTCTGGTATCAGAGTCTGAAAATTACATTATACCCTCCATATTTTACTTTTCTTTTCCAATTAGAATATTATAATGAGGCGATTCCAATTATGGAATGAGATCCGATCCATCCACTCCCATTACTTTAATCATATGATTAGTGATGGATAATAATTAAATTAATCTCTTAATCTTAATTTTATGTCAATCAATTTTTTTTTTTTTTTTTAAATATAAAAATGTTAACATCTTCAACACATTGCACGGATTATCATTTTCTAATTATTATATTAATTTTTTATAATATAGCTAATAAATAATTAGTCTCATCTTTTTTTTTTTTTTTTGAAAGGATCATCTTCGAAAATCTCTATGAATTATTTCTTGCACTTGGCGTCCTCCGTTAGACAATTGGATCAAAGTGAATACTGATGGTTATTATAAGGGTAACCCAAGTGAAGGAGCTTGCTCAGACATTTTCAGAGATTGGAGAGCGAACTTTATTATACACAGATATATATATATATATATATATATATATATATGAATAAAAAGAAGTTTTGATATATTTACATTTCCCATACCAAATGTCAAATATTCATTTACGATATAGACAGTAGGGGGTATGTGTATATATATATACACACACTTGTGTCTCAATGTTGGGTGTGATCGTAGTCATGATAATGAAAGTTCTTGTAGATGAAATGAGCCAACCATCTTGAAGTTGCAAAGCCGATTACAGCCATCGACACCATCACAGTTCTCGCAGTTACTGGAATCTCACTCTGCTTGGTTGCAGTAGCAATCCCAATTGAAACAATGGAGATGACTTGTAAATAACCTCAAGTGCATTAAGACTCTTATATGCACAACTACAGCTCCTGCAGTTCACCACATGGGACCAGTACCTATACAAATATATTATAATTAATTAATAGCTTTTTTTATTAGTTCACATAATAATTTTCTAGTCAGAACGGTCTAGAAAAAAAAATTTCAAGACCGTTCTGACTAGAGAAGGACGTCCCTTAGTTCACATACTTCTAATGTTGCAGATATAAACAAAATATAAGTGTTTCTTCCATTCTAAGAAACCAAAATAAATTAGTGAAGCTTGAACCTCATCAGTTTTGTTTGTAATAATTAATGTTACCTATCCATCAACTGTTCCCTTGGTGGTGCTGGTGGAAGAGTTCCACTACTAAACTTTCCAGCTCCCCAATTGATCTGACCATCAGAATACTTGTTCAACCACTTTCGAAAACCAACCACAAACGCATCCGATTTTGTTGGCACGAAACAAGCTTTGTGCCAATTGGCAGAGCCAACTTCCATGATCTTTTGCTCCTGTACAATGAAAAACCCAAGCATCAACTAATATATACTAAACAAGATGCAGAAATATTTTGTAACTACAGCTGATTCTCTTGCTGTAGGGCATAAAAGTCGTCAAGTAAATACTTTTTTTATTTTTTAATCCGACACTAGTTAAGTTATAAGACTTCACAAGATTAACCGCTATAAGTACGGTATGAATAATAACTATCATTACAGAGAAGGGGTTTCTCCAGACTTCGTACTGTTACAGACAACAATGGAATAAGTTGAAACATTGGACTTGAATGAAGAAGAACAAACCTCCATATATAACTTGGTGTCAAGAAATCTCAAACCCAAGTTTGAGACATTTACCAACCATGGAAACTCAACAGCTAGCAATCCCGCTAGAACTATTCATAAACTTCATATGATTAAATATATACATATATATATATATATATATATATATATAGATGAATCTTGAATCACCTCAATGTGAAGTAGATGTAAATCTGAATCCACAATTATGTTTGGTCCAATATGAAGTATCCATTGTGGAATGATATTGTCAATCCAATTAATAAAGTTTTGGTGTAGCCCCATATCAATCTGCTGTTACCCGGACTAACTGGAACACAGAAAAAAAAGAATACCTTTCTCTGTTGCTCCACCAAATTCTGTAAAAACATAAAATCCGTGGATGTGAAAAGAACATGAAACGTATAAGAAGTAATACCCAAAAAGAGATCGTCCATTTCTGGAATGAAAGGTGGTTTCTTCTTTGTAATGATGTCTTTGTATTCAGGATCAGTATTTGGCCAAAACCACACCATCTCATGCTGCACAATACTTGGATAAGCTCTAGCACATGCTTTTTTGAATGTATGCACCTGTTCAAACTCATACATTAGAGCACATTTATTTTTATTTTTCCACTAGTTTGAAAAGAGGGTCTACAGTATATTAAAAAAAAAGAAAAAAGAAAAGAGTCTACATATACATTTCAATAATTATCGGCTCTCATTCGTATCCATCCTGACCTATGTATCTTTGAAGTCTTGGATCTAGTGTCCAATAATTATTTTACCCAACATAGTAACAATCACGTAGAAGAATTGACATCTGTGACTCTAGACTCGAGAGTCTTGGATCTTAGATTTTGGTCTTATTACAATCTACATTTATGAGTGTGCTTAATTAAATTACCACCAATTGTCAAAGCTCAAGCAAGCTAAAGTCTGGTAATACCAACTCTGATATATACCACTCAACTCGATAGCAAGATTTATTAAAGATATTGGAGTCCTTTCCGAACCCTACAATCTTTGGAAGCAGAAAACTATAGTCTTTGGTACCCATAAGGGGATTCGAACACTAGATCTTGTGGGAGTAAACCACAGGCCTAACTGTTCTACTGAGGTACTCAAAAAGCAATAAACATAAATTGAAGCTAGCTAGATGAAGCCTAGTAAAAGTTATTACCTGAGGACCATCAGGAGGTGCCTGGGGGATCAATTTGCAGTCACCAGCGCCATTAAAACACCAACCATGATATGCACACTGCAGCCTCCCCAACTTGTCAATTCTTCCATCAGACAGTGGAGCCAATCTGTGAGGACAGGCATCATCAAACACCTTCCATGCATTTTCATTCTTGTCCCACCAAACCACTATATCAAGTCCCAATACCTTCTTTCCATGAGGCACTCTCTTGTCCAATTCACACACTGGCATCACTGGATACCATTCTGAGAACCAATCAAACTTTTCATCTTTGCTCTCGGTTTCAAGCTCCGGCTCAGGTGGTGGGGGCGCGTTTTCTGTTGAAACTGCGGATGATGATGGTGGTGGTGATGATATTGTGAAAACTTTGAATGGTCTTGGTGTGTTTTTTTTGTTATAAGTTGATGATGAGAATGACCAACAGGGTATTGGACATGACGTCAAAAAGTTCATGAAGTTAGGCTTAGTGGTGAAGTGGGTTCTGTACTCATGAAGTGCCTTTGGGATGTTAATTGAAGGAAAAGAGGATGCTCTGAGAGCTTCCATGGCTGCTGGCTAGCTCTGAAGGGTTTCACTATATCAATTCATTCAAATGATTAATTTCTATATTAGGTTTATGAAAATTCAATCACTTAGTCGGATGCGTGTAAATAATATATTAAGATATGAAGTTGAAAGCCTACGTGTAGTGCATGAAACATTTGTTGTCCTCACAAGGAGATAGCTATGTTTTGTTTGCAAGCTCCGAAAACACCATGTTTCTTGAATATTATAATGAGGCCATTCTAATAATGGTAGATGATATAAGTTGAAAGCCTACATGTAGTGCATGAAACATGTTTGTTGCCCTCACAAGGAGATAGCTATGTTTTGTTTGCAAGCTCCAAAAACACCATGTTTCTTGAATATTATAATGAGGCCATTCTAATAATGGTTGATGATATATATATATTCTTGAAGATAAGTTGTTTTTTATTAGTTATATCCCTTTATAATCCATTATTGGTTTTGGTGGTGGACACATTAACTAAATTACATTATATTAATCACGCTATGTCATCAATTTAATTGGTGATTAGAAAAGCAAATCAATAATAATAACAATAAAACATTGTGAGTTTTTTTTTTTTTTTTTAAGGGAAAACATTGTGAGTTCATAATCATAATAATTAATAATAATATAATTAAAGCTTGATATCACCTGCTCTTCGTGATCAAAAGGGACACTTATCTGAAATAATAATTATTAATGATAATATAATTAAAGCTTTGATATTATTTCTATACAATTCTCATCTTCTAGAGTTGCTTGAAAATAATTTCCAACTTAATTAAAAAAACATTTTTTTTGCTATGCAATTATTTTGTTCCTAATAATTTCCAACTTAATTAAATATAAATTTTACTTCTTTGAGTATTACATGATCTCATGATATAAATTTTACTTCTTTGAGTGTTGGTGCGCTTTATAGACATAGAAATCACATTGACCATTAAATCATGTAAAAACTTTCGTATCTTCTTTATTATTTTTCATGCTTTCATTTGTGTGTAATTTATTGCTGTTAATTTGAGTTTGTATATATTTTATGACGTATAATTACCTGTCCATCAATTGTTCTCTTGGAGGTGTTGGCGGAAGAGTACTTGCACTGAATTTCCCTCCCCAATTGATTTGAACACCAGAGTAATTCTGCAACCACATTCTCAAACCAGTCACATAGGCATCTGCTTCTGTTGGCACGAAACAAGCTTTTTGCCAATTGGTAGGGCCGGCATTCATAATCTTACGCTCCTGCATGCGCATAATAACAAAAACGATCAAGACTATAAGACAGTGAGAGAGAGAGAGAGAGAGAGAGAGAGAGAGAGAGAGAGAGAGAGGGATCACCTCAACATGTAGAAGAGATAAATCTGAGTCCTGAATAAGTAGACCCATACCAATATGAAAAATCCATTTTGGAATGATTTTATCAATCCAACCTCCAAAGATACGTGGATAGCTCCATATCAGTCTGCTATTGCCAAGACTAACTGGAATACAAAAAAAAGTAAGTAATATTCTCTGCTCCGACAACACCTGCATCACATCCCACGTCGCTAGTAAGTTGAGGTCCTCAACTCGTATATTAGCTTGGTTGGATATCTTTTAATTAAGAAAATGTGTTTTATTCATATATATGAGATGAAGATAATTCTATAGTTAAAGCGGTTCTTGGTCTCATAACTTTTGTACGGAAAATCAGATCTGAAATTGTTTCATAATGTTGTGAAAGGTTCCACAACATTGTTAAACCAAGGTTCTGATAAAAAAAAAAAAAATTTCAAGATCGTCCTAATTAAAGAAAGACCCTATATATATGAAGAACATTTGTACGTGTTTGCATGATAAAAGCAACAAATTAAAATACAGGATCGAGTGATCTATAACCTTTATTATTCCGGCTGATGATGGCATAGATTGATCATTAATTTGAGCCACCACAGGATTAATACAATTTTGATATATATAAGGTGCAATAAATTTGCCACCACCCCAGTCTGCTTTTCCAATGAAACCATTTATGTCTAATTTCATGACACCCATTTCAAGAGGTTTGCCACCTTCTCTATCGACCTTCACTGTAGGTGGAGCAAATTAAATTAAATTCATTAAACAATATTAATTAACATAATGGATTTCTTATGTATACAATTAATTATTAAAGAGAATATATATAATAATTAGGTTTCTACAAAAGTAGTTATTATTATACGTACCTTCAGGTTGTTGTGTTGGTAATAGTCCGAAATGTGCATATGGGAGATGAGCAGGGTCAGCAAGATTTTCAATTAGAACTTCATACCTGAAAAAAAAAAAAAGAAATTTCCTATGAGGTAATCTTCAATTTTAAGTTAAAAAGCATCGCAAAGATTCAAAATGTTATATGAATACGGTCGTTAGACTATAAAGATAATGTTTATTTGCCGCGATTACTAATCTGGGTACAGATATTAAAACTTTAGAATCTTTTAACATGAATACTCCAAAAAAGATTTTACAACAGTTATTATCCTACTACAAAAAAAAATGTTATATTTGCCGCGATTTTTTTTTGCCGCGAATACTAATGCACGGCAAATATTAAAAATTTTAAATCTTTGCAGCAGATTTTAAGTTTTTATCCACTGCAAAAAGGTTTTTGCAATAGTTATTACGCGCAGTAAACTTTTTTACCACGGTAGTATTTGCAACACATTTTGCCGCGCATTACAATGTATTTTCTCTGCGGCGAAAAGTCACTTTTTTTATAAAGTATTTGCAATATTATTGCGGATTACAACATATTTTCTTCACGGTAAAAGGTTATTTTTTTTTGTAGTGTGTCGTGTAGACTGATTTGCAGCAAATAGCTTAAATTTGACCGAAGCAAAAAGTCACTTATTTTATACAACATTTTCAATTAGGACTTCGTACCTGAAAAAATAAAAATACTATTTCATGTGGGGTAATCTTTATTTTCAAGTAAAATAGCATCACGAAGATTCAAAATGTTATACAAATACTGTAGTTAGCAAAAGGTTTAATTTGTCATATAGATCGATTTGCAGTAAATAGCTTAAAATCTGTGTAAAAAAAGTTAACGTAATGAATACTTTCAATTGCATATATTATACCCATAAGGAAAATCTCTACTTCCTATCAACTTAGCAGATGATGGATCATCCAATTCTGGGAGGTAAGGTGGTTTCTTCTTCTCAATAATGTCTTTGTACTTTGGATCGGTGTTTGGCCAAAACCACAAAATGTCATGTTGCACTGTACTCGGATAAATTGCTACACAAGCTTTCTTCAATGTGTTGACCTACATAATTTGATTAAAACGAAATCTGTGAAAAATATTTTTTTACCAAAAATATTACATGACAAGAGCCCTTGAAATACAAATCTCTCACAAGACATGAGAGAGCTTGATTTACATTCAAGTAGTACAAATATTAATTATCACCGAGCTCAAATTATACATTCAAGCTTGATTTCAAAAAACAGAAAACGAAAAAACAGTAGCTAATGTTTACATACACATGGTTGACAAAAAGATA
Organism: Xanthoceras sorbifolium; assembly: GCA_003430845.1. NCBI lineage: Eukaryota > Viridiplantae > Streptophyta > Magnoliopsida > Sapindales > Sapindaceae > Xanthoceras > Xanthoceras sorbifolium. The sequence continues at coordinate 25,053,659 of CM010620.1, read as the reverse complement.
AAAATATGTGGACACCCGCGGCTTTGTTAATTTTAAGGTTTGATCAAAAGGGTCCTTATTAGTCAATCAGGACGGTCTTGAAAAGAAAATTTAGGATCTTTATATCAAAACATTGTGGAACCTTTTCGAAATTGGTTTCACAAGGTTATCAAACCGAGGTTTGACAAAAACATTTAAGGTTCGAAAGCAAGAGTTATTACCGGAGGACCTTATGGAGGTGCCTGAGGGATTAGGTTGCAGTGACCGGAGCCGTTGAAACACCAGCCATGGTATGCACACTGCAGCCTCCCCAACTTATCAATCCTCCCTTCAGACAATGGAGCCAATCTGAGAGGACAAGCATCATCAAACACCTTCCATGAACTCTCATTCTTGTCCCACCACACCACAATATATATCAAGCCCTAAAACCTTCTTTCCATGAGGCACTCTCTTGTCCAAATCACATACTGGTATAACTGGGCACCATGCTGAGAACCAATCGAACTTTTCGTTATCTGGAGTTTTAGTTTCAAGCTCTGCAGGCTGATCAAGAGTTGGTGGTGGTGGTGATGATGATAATGATGATGATATGGTGAAAACTTTGAATGACTTTGATGTGTTTTTGTGATAATTAGTTGATTGAAAATTCATTAACTTGGGCTTAAAGAAGAAATTGCATTTGTTAATTGCTTTTGGGATGATGTTGTAATTAAGTGAAGGAACAGTATAGGATGCTCTTAGAGCTTCCATGGCTGCAGCATACATTAATGTATTTGGTTGTCTGAAGAAATGATTAAAAAGAAGCTAGTTGATGTGTCATGTTCTATTAGTTTATAATATAATATTCCAATTAATAATGGCCAATAAATTAGTTTTTTTTTTTTTTCCCCCTTTTCTACATTCATGTTAGAGGAGTGATATCAACACAAAATGTCAACGAATTGCGATGTAGACATAAGACATTGTCAATGAAGTTGAATATTAAATCACGTAGATGAATACGTACTTCTGGTGAAGTTTATACTAAAGTTTTACACATTAATGTGAGTTTTAATGAACCATATTAAAATTTTTAATAGATTAATATTATATGTATTATATTTGTTAGACGAGCGATACTGACATGGTCGAGTAAATGAAATGCGATAAATACATCATATTGATGAAAGTGAATTTCAAATCATGATACCAAATCACAAGAGTTGAGAAGTTTCTGTGAAATGCAGAACATTGAAATGATACCAAAGCATATAAGCTATGCAGACTCGCCTCAGAATGTTGAACAGAGCAAAGCAGCAAGCAGAACATTGAAATGCAGCCATACTTCCAGCGGCAGCATATGCATGACCAGCACTGACTTGAGCATGGATCAAGGGAACAATGTGATATATAATCACACACAGCAATTACCAATCGTCTCTTACAAACACATGAAGCAATATTATATATGTATATATATATATATATATATATATATATATATATCACAGACATCGCCTTATTGCCATAAACAAATGTGACTGGACACAAACACCTGAAGCTATAGATTTTAGTTTTTTTCTCGAACAATATATTACATATGCACCCTTTCAAGAAAAGTACATATATGACGACGTACGAACACAACAGGAAACAAATATATATATATATATATATGGAGATCAAATTCTTAAATGGGAACTGGGTCGATGAAGAGTTGTGTGATATAATCTTTTAGATACTGTGGATTGGTGTATTTATCTACGTCCTTGTAAGTAACTTCTGTTAGACGAGCAATGTTAACAATAGGAAGGAATAGCCGCATTGACAGTACAGGTGCTATTTTTATGCTGCAGCACTCTTCGTTCATGTCCTTCCAGGCATCTTCAACCATTAACCTAAGCTTTTCAACACTCTCATCTCTGGAAATACCGTAATGCTTCATGTAGCATTCAACCGCGGACGCCACGTGCCCCCTCTTTTGCTCGAACTTCAAATTTAATTACCAAATATGAGACATCCATCAATTAATTAACAAAAAAAAAAAAAAAGCCTTTGCTGTGAAAATTAATCCATGGCAAAAGGGTGCTTTTATAACCCAAAAATTTTGGTATAAAATTTTTTAGCAGAACAGTATTTATAATGCCCTTCATTTTTTTTTTTTTTGTTGTTTAATAATAAAATAAGTACGTACCTCGTGAGTTGTGATGTCGTCTATAATACGGGCAACTATATATGAATCTTTAACAATTTTTGGTCGACCTTGCAACCAATTGAATGCATCTATCCCTGCGATTTCTCCCATCCCAACAAAGGTTGCTGCTGTAAGTGAATAACAACCTGCTGATACTATTGCATTGTCCAAATACTCATCAAATGGCGGCACATAATTTTGATTGAACCATTCGGCCTCAAGATGGTAGGCTCTCACCATCTCTTTCATCTAATATATAAATACAGCGTACATATATATATATATATATATGGACACATGCACTTTTAGAAGTCGGTCGATGGATATATTGACAAATATATATAACATGACATTATTAGTGTGAAAGAAGAAGTAGAATAAATTGAGCAAAATTTTACCATTTCTTTTGTTTGAGAGACGCTGTAAGATCTTCCTTCCTTGGTCACTTCACTATTCATTTCTTCAAAAAGATTTAAGAGAGCACTATAAAGGATTTTCATATAATTAGGCAGCTCATCAAGAGCACTAGTGTCCCACCTGTAAGCAAAGATTGAACACATGGTTATAAAACCTATCATTCATGATTATGATTACAAAAACTGCCGAGAATTGCGGAGATATCTACTCCCACATAATGGGTAGAAAACTTAGTATGTACACTAATAAATACGAATAGCAGGACTTGAACCCCCACCACTAAGGTGGAGGGAAAGGTGCACACCACCTGAGTTAGGAAGGGATGGTGCGTGATTAGAATTATTAACAATATATTGATGTAAGTCCTTATTAATGTACTATTAACGTAATTAAGATTAAAAAAACACAGTCGATCATTTCACCTACTGACACTATTCTGCCGTATTTTATGACTAATTATATATATATATATATATATATATATATATATATGGGGCAAGTTAAAGTGGATAGTGTACTTCCTTATAGGGGTTCGAAGCCTACCATTATCAATAAATAAATAATGTGATGAGACATTTCCCTCGTAATGGGAGTTGCTTTCTGGATCGTGTTTATAGTGGTTAATCTCATTAAGTTCCAGCAACCTCTAACCCAACTGGTGTCAGTCCTTAAAAATATATGTATAGCAAGTCAAGGCAAGAGTTACATAAAGTAAATAAGAAAAAAGAAAAGGCAGATAACCTTTGTATTGCATCTGTAAAACATCGAAGCTCTTCAATAGTGCCATATGCATCATATGTATCATCTATAAGAGACACCAACTTCATTGTTTTAGTGAAGATTATTCGAGCACGAGCAAAACAAGGTTCAAAATACACCGCAACTATCGAAAAATATGTCTCCATTATTCTATCTCTTGCATAAGAAAGCTCTTGTGCCAAGTTTAAATCTTTCCACCACCTGTTGTATGTAATACAAATGAAAAGGTCAATTAGTTAATTGCATTCACACTCAAAAATGCCATATAGTACTTTACGTACCTTGTGAGGTGGTATAGCTCTTGTTGGTGTAGTAGTTGCACCCGATTAAAATCTAGCTTCGCAAACAAGAGCAAGCTGCTGGTCTGATCATTTTTCTCACCCACTTCTTCTCCACAAAAAGAGATCATGTATTGAAGTGCTTCCAGTCTTGGTATGCCTTTGTGAAGTGGCATTTCTAGGGCTTTCATTATTTGTTTTGCCAGATGACTGGTGCTTGATGAAGATCTGTCCTCCGACGCTGCGGAAGAGTATGTCTTCAGATGAGCCTTTGTGAAAGCAAGTGCCTCCTCAAGAATATCTTCTCCATGTACTCTCAAATGTGCAGCATCGTATAAACTTAACATTCCCTTTGCATCTTCCGTTAATGTTTCTTTGAATTTACCATCATCATCCATAAATTTGTCGAACACGCCTGATTGCATATATAATTCATTTAATTACAATTTTGTACATCAAATTATGCATAGACAAATTAGCTTATATATATATATAACCTTAAATCTATTACCATGTTTTGATGTTATTGAATAATAATTGTTAAATTCATAAGCGTTTTATAGATAAGTTTTTGCAAAAATCATATTTGAATACTAAACAGGCTATTTACAAATGAAGAAGATTAGGGGCTTTTTATATATACAAATGAAGAAAATTAATTTTTTTTAAATTTTGAAAAGCATGTTGTTATTTTTATATTTTTTTTGGAACTAGTACCATTAATTTAAGCTTTTTTTGGAGAGTGGTATACGATCCGAACCCACAACTGAATAACAGGTGTGAGGGGAATACCCTAAACCTCACCTACTAAAATAAATAAATAAATGTGTGGGACTTACCACTAAACCACCTTAACTTTTGTCAAAACTATTACTTTTGGATGTTAATATGCTATGACTACTTGATTCTTACCACATGATATTTTGTAACCACGCTCTCTAAAGACTCGAAACAGAAGAGTAACAGTGTACAAGTCATAATCATTATTATCTGCAAAGTTAGGCTGAGATTCAAAAATATGGTCAAGTTGTTCTTCAATCTCAGCCTCGAAGTGATAAGAAACACCGAGTCGAAATAATGAGTTGATTAAACTAACTTTCTCTGCCGAATCATGTGTGGGAGCAAATAGCATTTCCTTCACTTTGTTTTTCAACTCTTCTACTTGTCTGCCATATTTTTGATCAAATTCCTGAGAAATAGATGAAAAAATAAGTAATTTAATTTTAATTTAATTTGATTTTGTGTATATGAAAATGAAAAAGAAAAATAAGAGTTCGTTTCAAAGAGCGTCTCCAAATATTTGATCTTTTATTACAAGTACCTTTAAAAGTAGAGATTTTTCAAATATAATTTTTTTTTAAAGAAAATACATTGATCGTTTAGTTGTCAATTAAAAAAACTATTTAAAATAATAGGATTACAAAAAAAAAAATTTTAAATTAAAAGAGCATTTTAAAGTTAATAAAATATAATAGAGTTATATTAAATGTTTTAATATTTTTAAAAGTTTAAAAAAATTTACTTAGAAAAGCCCAAAATTTGAACTTCACCCAGTTGACTTAAAACAGTTTTTTTTAATCGTTCAAAATCTCTACTGAAATGGCAACCAAACCATATAAAAATAAAAATAAAAAGAGTTTTTGGGAATAATAAAAGCTCTTTTGACTATATATGGTGAATTGCACTAAGGTACTCTGAGTTTATTCATAATTAAACGTCTAATGTCATTTTACCGTTTATTACACTCAAGTATCCTACAGTTAGTTGGCTTAGTTCAACTAACAGTTAACCAAAATTTTTGCGTAAAATGAATTAGCTACCCCTATTAAAAATATATATATAAAAAATAATAAGCACAACCAACCCATACCATTTCCACCATCACCGTCACCATCTTCCTCATTCAACACACTATCTTTTTCATTCAATCTCCCTCTATTCGAAACCATCCAAAAAAAAAAAAAAAAACCCTTCATGTTTGTCATCACCATCCATCCTTCTTTTATAGTCAATCCATCAACCATTCACCTAAAAACTAAAAGAAAAAATCAAATCACAAAAAAAAAAAAAAAACATTTCCGAATTGGAGCATATCTAATCCAGTGGAGCAGACTACTCCACTTGCAAATGGTTTTTTTAATTTTTTTTTAAAAAAAAATTCACAATTAAAGACCAATTTACCCTTGAACCTTTAATTTCGCAATTAAGTTAACGGTGGTTAATGAGGTCAATGGTACTTGAGTGTAATAAACAATAGACTGACATTATACGTGTAGTTATGGATAAACTTCGAGTAATTTAGTACAATTCACTCATATATATATATATATATATATATATATATATATATATAGAGAGAGAGAGAGAGAGAGAGAGAGAGAGAGAGAGAGAGAGAGAGAGAGAGAGAGAGAGAGAGAGAGAGAGAGAGAGAGAGAGAGAGAGAGAGAGAGAGAGAGAGAGAGTTACAGAAATACGAGAGGCAGCGGAAGCGAAAAAGGAAATATCAGAATCTTTCCATATGGTAGAGGGAAAGTCGGCCAGTGGACGAGAAACGTGTTCATGGGTAGTGGCTTGCAATCGGCCTCGGCCTTGGCCTACTGACTTATAATGAGTGAAGGAAGCAGTGGTTGCTGGGAATTTCAAAACAGAATTAAGAGGGAGAAATTTGGCCTTCGATTGAAGAAGAAAAATGCATTGCTGGGAGTTTGGTGGCAAAAGTGCTTGGTGTGCCATCATATTATTTAAATTGGACTTCGGAGAAATTAAGTGCTATGGATCAAAACTCAAATATAGCCAACTATTTATAGACAAAGTACATGACGAATTGATTGATATTTTAATAAGCTAATTGTATGAATTTTTCCTGATATTTTATTAATTATAAACGGAGTCAATTTTATCGTTTATTGACAAACACCTCCTCTGATCATCGATACGTTCAATAAAATACACTTGTGAAATATAATTTTAAAATTTATCTAGCATTAGAATATGTTTTTCAGATTTTATTAAATATGAAGTATTAAAGAAAATGGGCGAAATATAAGGGAAAAAAAATACATGAATTAAAAAAGGGCAAAAATTTTGGATTTGATGGAGGAAGGAGTGGAAAAGCTTTAATAGATTTGACGTGCAACCTATAGTGTGTTTATATTTATAGAAAAGAAAATTAATTAAAAATAGATTATTATTCAACCTTTAATTTTTGATATTTGTTAGAGGACTGGAAAGATGTGACAAGGTCAATGAAATTCCAATACAGACATCAGGTTGGATGAAGAAGAATGTTAAATTTGTAATAAGACATTAATAATTAATTAAAAAAAGAAAGAAAACTGGAATGCAGCTCAGCTCATGAGACTTGGATAGCTAAATGTCCAACAAAAAGCTTTTCATATGTTTGAATACAAACTGCATCTTATAGATCGTCGAATTTATAGTTGATCGGAGCAGACACTTATAATCTGTAAAATTAGCAAATAAGTATCGTAAGTTCGCTTGAAACACTAGAGTGGTACCGATCAAAAGAACTTCAACGCTTAAGTTAACAAAATATAACATTTTAGGAGTAATCACATTCTGTATTGAAATATACAACTTTTTAATTGTTTTCGCTAATTTTCTTTACTAACCCAGTGTAAAAGTTGTTCATTTTGTGTCATTCTTATAATGGTTCCAAATTTGAATAGAGTATTTGTAGTATTTATGTGTAAAAATATTTTGAAGAAATGTCATTCTATATTAAAATATGATAATTTTTAATTTTTGTCCAAATTTTCCTTAGACAGCGCTATAAAAGTTACTAATTTAGCGTCCGTCTTCGAAATAACCCCAAATTTATTACACTTACAGAATAAAGTATTTAGTAGTTTCATGCAAAAGCATTTAGGATAAATTACATTCTGTATTGAAACATGATATTTTTTAATTTTGGCCACATTTTTCTCATTAACAACTATAAAAGTTATTAATTTTGCACCGTCTCATAATGATCCCAAATTTAAAATGTAGATAGAATAAGGTATTTCTACAAGTTTCGTGAAAAACTTTTCGTAGAAATTGCAATATGCAGTGAAATATGAGACTTTTTAATTATTATTTTTTTTTCAAAATTTCTTTTACAAACCACAATAAAAATTGTTAATTTTGCGTCCGTCTCCGAATAGCTCTGAATTTGATAAGTAAATAGAATACAGTATTTCTATTAGTTCCGTGTAAAAGTTTTAGGACAAATCGTAATATTCATTGAAATATGAGACTTTTTAATTTTTTATTAAAATTCTCTTACCAACTACAATAAAAATTATTAATTTTACAATCGTTTTAGCATGATCCTAAATAAAAAAATTATTTGACATTTTTTGTCCTAATTAAAAAATTATTATTATAATTATATTACGAAGAAGAGAGCCCATATAGTTTTACTTTTTTTTTGTTTTGAAAGAAGATACTTGTATTAAAGCTGGTTCGACGAGCCCAAACTAAAACTACATTAACTTGAAAATTCGTTTAAAATTAGATTCTTCACACAAAACAGATAATCTCTTAATTAAACAAAATCATTAATAAAAAAATATTAAAATTTTATAAAACGATGGACTACCTAATTTGCTAAAATAGATAAAAACCCAAAAAAAACTCATAACTTTACGTGTGATAAGAAGTATATGTTTTGACTTTTATTATAAAGTTTTAACTTTATTTGATAATTTATCATTTCTATATTGTTTTAAAAACAAAGCGTGCGTAGTTACAAGTTGCAACAAATAATTGACACTTTAATCACGGTATGTCATCAATTTAATTGGCGATTTGAAAAGCAAATTAATAATAATAATAATAAAACATTGTGAGTTCATAATCATCATAATTTATAATAATATAATTAAAGCTTGATTACACCTGCTTTTCATGATCGAAAGGGACACTTATCGGAAGTAATAATTAATGATAATATAATTAAAGGTCGATAATATTATTTCTATACAATTCTCATCTCATAGAGTTAGCCTGAAAATACCATAAGCTCCCTTATCTTGGTCGTTGGAGGCCTCAAATTCCTTCATATCATTAAGGTTTAACACTTTGTGTAGCCATATAAATATATATTCCTACTATTGTTCATAAAAAAAATAATAGTGTAGGTAGATCTTTCCCCTGTGTTGGGAGTAGACCCTTTCCGTTGCTGGGAGTAGTTGTCCGAAATATTAGTTCGGTAATTTTCTAATCCGTAAGGTGTCATATCTTAAAAAAAAAAAAAATTGCTTGAAAATAATTCCAACCCATAATTTAAAAAAACAATTTTTCAAATGCAATTATTTTCTTCCTCTCTCTCTCTCTCTCTCTCTCTCTCTCTCTCTCTCTCTCTCTCTATATATATATATATATATATATATATATATATATATATATATATGTAAATATACTTTATAAATTTATTGTTTTACCTTATAAAAACAGGTGAAACTTACCTAAAATACTATAGATTTTGCATTTCATCACAATCAGAAGATTACACTAATCCCAAAATGATGAATAACACCATTACAATTTTAACATTAGAAAATACAAAACGGACCAAAATACCATTACAATTCCATCAAGATTCTGCTGGAACCTGCCTATAGCTAGTTGCCATATTGGTTTCAAACATTATTATAATAAAAACTAAACACTTATTATACAAATTAATCAATCAATCAATCAGTCAATTGTTCCATGTTCTATGTGTGAGAAAAGCAAATTATTACTCAAGAGAAGAAGCATGTGAAGGTGCTCCAAATATCAGCAATAACAATGCTGTTCCTTTAAAGAATGAATTGAGCAGCTCATCAGCTAACATTGGAGGGAACAACAACTTGAGCTCCAGCTCATTCAAGACAAATAATATGCTGTGTGATAGCTCACCATATCATTCAGGAATTGCATTCTATAGTTCTTTGATATGTCCAGATTAAGTTGATCATAATCATTATAGATTCAATCAGCTTAATCAAAAGTTAGTTAGATAAAATACTTGCTTGTATCAGATTATTGGAGAGGTTGATAGAGAATTTGTTAGGAGTTGGTTATGAGACTCGTGCATGTATATATTCTGATCTACTTGTACATGTTTATTATTCACAAATAACAGAAATCAAATTCTTCTCTCCAGAAATATCTTGACTCCATTAATGCAGAAATCTGCTTCTTGTTGTTTCTCATTGGGGACAACGTCGAACACCTACATGCTTTGCATTGCTTTACCACCTTTGTTGTATTTTCTCATGGTATCAGAGCCCTAGACAAACATCAATGGCTACTCACAACGGTTCTCCATCTTCAACTTCTTGTTTCAATGCTAGCATGTCACTTCAACATTTGATTACTCCTCTTTTGCAAAGACTCTTAACTCTAATTTAACATTGAAGCTTGACAAGAACAATTACATTCACTGGAAAACACAAGTTTTGCTAGTTATTCGATTTGTAGATCTTGAAGATTACTTCTCAACTTCAGTTTCTGTTCCTCAACAGTTTATCGAAGTGTAAATACTCAATGAAGAAGGAAAAATGATCACTCAATAGCAGACCAATCTAGCCTTCTTGATATGGAAAGGCCTGATCAAATCCTACTATATTGGCTTCTCTCAACACTTACTCCAAGCGTATTAAGCTAGGTAACTCAATGTAAAACCTCTCTTAAAATGCGGACTAAGATAGCTAGAGTTTATTCTCAACAATCTATGGCTAAAATTCTGCAACTTAGGCAACAATTGCAATCTATTAAGAAAGGTGTTGATTAAATTAGTGATTTTGTTCTAAAAATTGAAAACATTGGTGATGGTTTGATGGCTGCGGGAGATGAAGTAAGTGAGAGAGATTTATTACTTAGTTTGATGAATGGTGTGGGACATGAATACGATTTAGTTGTGGTGTTGATATCATCACAGTCATCTATAATGTCTCTAAAGGATGCTCAGTTTATGTTTTTGATGCATGAGTAAAGAATCAGTCACTTGAATTCCAGTCTCTCTGCACATTTTGCTTCATCAAATAGTAATTTCAAAAATAGAAGTGCATCTAATAATAATTTCAGAGGAGGCCATTCACCAAACTACAGAGGAAACAACAACAACAATCGATCAAAAGGAATAAGAGGCAGATAGTTAGATCTAAACAGAAAATTCATTGCCAACTTTGTGTTAAACTAGGTCATGGTGCATTGCAATATTACAGGAGGTTTGACTAACAATTCCAAGGTTTACTGTAGCACCCCCCGACCCGACCCGGCCGGACCGATCCGGGAAGCGCCACTCGGACTTTCACATCTTTTCAAAACTTCATTTTTCATTTTAAAATCAGCGTGAGCCCATAAAACATTTTACACTTTTTACGAAAATCCGGCAGAGTACCGTTTGTTTTTCAAACTTTCCAAAACCTGTTTTTACACAATCAATTCAATACCAATTTCACTAACACTTCAATAACAATTTTAAACAATTGCGCACTCTGCCGTTTAGTGCGACTTATCAATCACAAATTATAAAATAAAACCATTCAAAACTGTTATATATATATATATATATATATATATACACATTCAGAAATCGTAAAATAATTAATTAAAAACATATTACAAAGCATATTTACAATCCCCCTGTATATGCATGCTTTCAGAATATATACACATAACAAAAGTATAGCTACCCAACTGTACAATCCTGTGACTCGGTCTGCAACTTGCTCCTCCTTCAATCTCTAGCCTCCTCTGGATTCCTGGTACCTACGCGTTAGAAACAAACTAACGCGCTAAGCATAAAGCTTAGTGGGTGTACTAAAAAACTCAATTAAATAAACTACAATATAATTAGTCTTTAAAGAGAAATAAACCACAAGATAAACATTTTCATCACTAATCGATTTCAAAACAATTGAATTTCCAAAATTAAATCATTAAACAATTTCAATTTCTCGAAGTACAATAATGAAATCAACATAAGAATTCGATCAATAAAATCATTCGATTCACTTTCAATTCTATCAATTTTGGCCCACTAGAATACTAAACATATACGGACTGGAATATGGGTCAAGCTCCCAACCCCCAGAACGAATTCTGAGGAGGTACGTGTCTCCCAACTCTAGGACCGTGGGTACGGAACCTAGAGAGGTACATAGCTCCCTATCCCAGGAACGAATCCTTGGGAAGGTACATTAACTCCCAACCCCCAGGACGAATCCTGAGGAGGTACGTATCTCCCAGCCTCTGGACGAATCCAAGAGGAGGTACATCAATATCATCAATATCAATCAATCAATATCGGCGCAGTACTGCTCAATAAAAACCCAGCTGGTATACCAACCTCCTATATCCACTTCTATGTCTACGTATCCTAGGGCCGTTTCGATAAACGATTTTCACAAACAAATACGATATAATATAAAATCTTTCCTAATCTTTCCGAAATCAACAACATGTAACGAAATCAACAATAATCATATAAATATTCAAACGCATCAACAATAATTATATAAATATCGAAATCAACAATAATCAACCATAGATCCACAAATCATCGATTTTACATATAATATAAACATTTTTCATACGAATATTCGGAATCGAAAACTTTTAACGAAATCGAAAACGAAACGAAAACGAGAAACGAAATCGAAAACTAAAACGAAAAAGTATTCTCGAAACGATTTCGAAAACAAGAGTACACCTACTTGGAAATCCGAGTTTTTTTCGTTCGAGAATCGCGGTTCCACGATTTCGTTTTCCCTTCCCTTTCCTTTCTCTTCTCTTTCCTCTTCTTCTTCTTCCTTCTTCTTCTTCTCTTTCTTCTCCCTTTTCTTCTTTCTTCTCTCTTTTCTCTCTTTTTCTCTCTTTTTTTCTCGGTTCTTCCTCTCTCTGTTCTGGCTTCTCGCTTCTGCGAGAAGCTTCTATTTTTTTTTATATTTTTTTCGCCATCGCGACCGCCGTCGCGACCTGTGGTCGCGGCACCAGGTCGCGACACTCACTGGAGTGCGCGCACCGCCTTCGTCGCGAGCGCGCCCTGGTCGCGCGACCGGTCGCGTTGCTCTCTGCCTGTTTTTGACAATTTCATCGCGAGCAGTCCATCGCGACCTGTGGTCGCGGTGGCTGGTCGCGTTGCTCACTGCCAGGTTTTTGCCATTTTCATCGCGAGCAAGCCATCGCGACCTGTGGTCGCGGTGACTGGTCGCGGTACTCACTGCCAGATTTTGCGTTTTTCACCGCGAGCGAGCTGTCGCGACCTGTGGTCGCGGTGACCAGGTCGCGATGCTCTCTGGTCCAGTTTTCCAATTTTTCATTTTTCATTCATTTTTCACTATTCAATTCGGTCCGCTGGAAATCATAAAATAACCATACATTTAATTACTTTTACACCCCCTCAAATAGTAAAATTTTATTTTCACATATATCACATATATCAAAAATTCATCACCCGAAATCCGGGATGTTACATTTACCTCAAGGAAATCAAGCAATTTTGTTTACTCAACATAATCAGGAGAATACATACATCACAGAGCAAAACATAGCTGGTCCAATGACAACAGTTCCTCAGCAAATCAGGTTATTAACAATTAGCAAAATTAGCAAACATGAGCCTATTTTGCAACTCCAAAAACAGTGAATGACCAAGTTTGGTATGTGGACAGTGGTGCCACAAATCATGTCACAGCCAATCTCAATAACCTCTCTCTCCAAACTAAATATCGAGGTAATGACAAGCTTATAGTAGGTAATGGTAGTCACTTACAAATTGCTAATGTTGGTCACACCAAGATACAAGCACATACATTACTATATCATCAATTAAGCTTGAACAATATATTGCACGTGCCTTCTATTACCAAGAATCTTCTTAGTATTTTAAGGTCTACAAAAGATAATAATGCCTTTGCTGAGTTTTATGAGAATGGTTGGGTGATTAAGGATTGGAGAACCAAGAGAGCTCTTTTGGAGCGAATTAACACCTAGCAGTGGACTATATCAGCTGAGGTTGGTTGGTGCACATTCTTCTAATCAATAGCCGCCTTCTAAGTGCATAGATGGAAAAAATTTGTCAGCTAATTCCGTACAATCTGCCATACCTATGTATACTTCTGTTTTACCTACATGTAATAAAGAAAAAAAACTGATTGTTTTCAAACAATTTTAGTTCTATGGTTGCAGCTAAGTCCAATTATGTTATTTTGCATGCCAAGTTAGGCTACCCTGCACCTCTTATCTTGCAGAAAGTGTTGCATACACTTCGTTTCCTTTACAATGTAAATGCTCCTCACTTTTGTAACTCTTGCAAATATGGAAAACATCATAGACTTCCCTTCAAGAGATCAGAAATTAAGGCAACATCACCTTTAGAAATGATCTATAGTGACATTTGAGGTCCTGCCCTTATAGTGTCAATGGATGGTTATCGATATTATATAGTGTTTGTTGATGCTTTTACACGTTTCACATGGGTGTATCCACTTCAACTTAAGTCTGAAGCATTGTCAAAGTTTAAAGTGTTTAAGAAATCTATTGAATTGCAATTTGGCAAGCAAATAAAAGGATTCCAAACATATATGAGGGTGAGTATCAAAGTTTTGTTCCTTTTTTACAAGAGTTTGGGGTTCAATGTAAATTCTCTTATCCATATACACATCAACTAAACGATATTCCTAAAAGGAAACATCGGCATATAATTGAAATGGCTTTAACACTACTTGCTCATGGGGGTCTTCCTCTTAAATTCTAGTTTGAAGCTTGTGTGACAACAATTTTTCTAATCAACAATCTACCAACTCCTTTGCTTAGATTTTTATCTCCTTATAAGAAACTTTACAAGAGGAAGCCAAACTATCAATTCATGAAGTCATTTGGTTGTGCTTGTTTCCATATTTGAGGGATTACAACAAGCATATATTGGATTTTCACACAAATAAGTGCATATTGATTGGTTATAATATGATGAGGACCGAGACTCGCGCGACTTGGGTCGCGACATGGACAAATCGCGGGCAAAGTTTCTGAGGGCAGTTTGTTCAGAATCAACCAAAAGCAATTAGAGTTCAATTAGATTTCCTTTTTAGGTTTTTTATATTTTATTAGGATTCTATTCTATTTCCTATTTGACATGTATTAGGATTCTAGTTTATTTCCTATTTTAATTACCTATTGTGTTAGGAGTTTAATTACTATTAGATTTGTTTTAGGAATTAATTATTATGAGTTTATTTGCTTTCCTAGTTGATTTGTTTTAGGATTATATTTTAGTTATTTCCTATTAGAGTTGTATTAGGTTTTTATTATTGTTTTCTATTAGGATTAGGTTAGGTTTAGTAAGTCATTATAAATAGCCTAAGTTTGTATTCAATTAGATTATTCAGTTATCAATAAAATTGAAATGCTTTCTCTATTCGGCTTTTCTAAAGTTTAGGAAGCTTGGGCTAGTACAATGGCTAATAACCAGAGTCTAGATTATTCGGCTTTTCTTGAGATTTCGCACTCGAAAATCGCTTGGGCTAGGGTAAGGGCTAATTAACCCGCGTTCTAGAGAGTTGATGATCCCTAATCTATCTCAAATCTATCGTGTGTGTGAGTTAATTATGGTGCAAGTTAGGGTTTGTTGTTGGATCTATACCTAGGTCCTCAACCTAATATCCTCCATAAGGGATATAAGTGTTTGCATCCTACTGAGAGAATTTATATCTCTAGACATGTAATATTTAATGAGTTGGAGTTTTCCTACAAGGAATTGTTTTCTTCTTCTTTGTCAGCACCAGCTGTTACTTCTCAGTCTAATCCAGCAGCTACATTGTTTGATATGATACAATCAGTTACTCCAGTTCAACATTTTTTACCTCATAATTCTAGTTCCTCCGTTGAGCCAATTTCAGCTACTCCACCTGTTATTACTCAGCAATCTCAATTGCCATCTATTGTTCTTGATTTGAGGTCCTCTCAAAACACACCAACTCTGCTTCCAGATTCTGTTTAGCAGACTTCACAATAGCTCTTACAGCATGTTGCGTCTACTGGTTCAAAGCATCCTATGGTTACACGTTCGAGAACTGGTATGCTCAAACCAAAGTCTTATATTGCTTCTTATCAATTTCCTCACAGTTTGTTAGCTGTGTAACATCCCGGATTTCGGATAATTAATTTTAAATATGTAAAAATAAAATTTTGTGATTGGAGGGGTTGTAAATGTAATTAAAAGTAGCTTCTTAAAATTTTGCCACTGCAGCCTGTAAACTGATCAGAAAGGGGTGTGAAGCATATTTGGCACAGGTGGTTGATTCCAGAAAGATTAATGCTGAAATCCAGAATATACCCACTGTGTGTGACTTTGCAGAGGTGTTTCCAGAGGAGCTTCCTGGTTTGCCACCTCAGAGAGAAGTAGAGTTTGTGATAGATGTGGTACCAGGTACATCTCCAGTATCGATAGCACCCTACAGAATGGCACCAGCAGAACTAAAAAAATTGAAGATACAGTTACAGGAATTGCTGGATAAGGGCTTCATCAGACCCAGTGTATCCCCCTGGGGAGCTCCAGTGCTGTTTGTGAAGAAAAATGATGGGTCATTGAGACTGTGCATCGATTACAGGCAGCTGAATAAATTTACTGTCAAGAACAAGTACCCGTTGCCTGGACTGACAGATGCCAAGCAGCTTTTGACCAATTGAAGGCGATGCTTGTTGAGGCTCCAGTTCTGATTCAGCCTGTTTCAGGTAAAGACTTTGTGATCTTTAGTGATGCCTTACACCAGGGTTTAGGCTGTGTATTGATGCAGGAAGGCAAGGTGGTTGCATATGCGTCCAGACAACTGAAAAATCATGAGCAGAACTATCCGATCCATGATCTGAAACTTGCAGCCATAGTTTTCGCTTTGAAAATCTGGAGGCATTACTTATATGGTGAAAAATGCTACATATATACATATCACAAGAGTCTGAAGTATCTGCCTACCCAGAGAGAGCTTAATCTGAGACAGAGACGATGGATGGAGTTGATAAAAGATTATGACTGTGTAATTGACTACCATCCAGGAAAGGCGAATGTAGTCGCAGATGCTTTGAGTAGAAAATCATTGTTTGTTCTTAAGGCTATGAATGTGCAATTGCAGCTGAATTCAGATAACGCAGTAGTGGCTGAATTGATATGCAGACCCAGTCTGATTCAGCAGATTGCAGACAAACAGAAACAGGATGCTAGAATCCAGCTGATATGTGAACAGATCCCAGAAGGGAAGCATCCGGACTTCTCAATCAGAGCTGATGGTATTGTGTGTTTTAGAGACAGGATTTGTATTCCAGAAGATGAGGAATTGAGAAAGATGATCCTGACAGAGGCACACAGTAGTTCATATGCGATACACCCAGGTAGCACAAAGATGTACAGAGACTTGAAACTTCAGTATTGGTGGTCTGGTATGAAAAAAGACGTGGTAGAATTTGTGAATAGATGCATGACCTGTCAGCAGGTGAAAGCTGAACACCAGGTTCCATCAGGATTGTTACAGCCAATAGCAATACCTGAATGGAAATGGGACCGCATTACTATGGACTTTATCACCGGATTGCCACTCACCCGGAGTAAACACGATGCAGTATGGGTTATAGTGGACAGATTGACGAAGTCAGCACATTTTCTACCTGTCAGAACTGACTATTCCCTGGATCGACTGGCAGAATTGTACATCAGAGAGATAGTCAGATTGCATGGAGTGCCTGTATCCATCATCTCAGATAGAGATCCGAGGTTTACATCCAGATTCTGGAAGAAGTTTTAAGAAGCCTTGGGTACTCGACTGAGTTTTAGTACAGCCTTCCATCCGCAGACAGACGGACAATCAGAAAGGGTGATTCAGGTGCTTGAAGATATGCTCAGGAGTTGTGTAATTGAGTTTGAAGGGGGTTGGGCGGATCATCTCCCATTGATTGAATTCGCCTACAACAACAGTTACCAGTCGAGTATA
Organism: Xanthoceras sorbifolium; assembly: GCA_003430845.1. NCBI lineage: Eukaryota > Viridiplantae > Streptophyta > Magnoliopsida > Sapindales > Sapindaceae > Xanthoceras > Xanthoceras sorbifolium. The sequence continues at coordinate 25,036,074 of CM010620.1, read as the reverse complement.
GCTATGGCACCGTATGAGGCACTGTATGGAAGGAAATGCAGGACTCCTGTATGCTGGACAGAGTTGGGAGAGGACAGGTTAGTAGGCCCAGATTTGATCAGACAAACTGAGGAGAAGGTGAAGATTATCAAAGATAGATTGAAAGTTGCTTCTGACCGACAGAAATCATATGCAGATTTGAAAAGAAAAGAGATAGAGTATGAAGTCGGTGAGAAAGTGTTTCTGAAAGTATCTCCGTGGAAGAAAGTGCTTCGATTTGGCAGAAAAGGTAAGTTGAGTCCTAGGTTTATTGGGCCATACGAAATCATTGAACGTGTGGGACCAGTAGCCTACAGACTAGTTTTACCTCCAGAATTAGAAAAGATTCATAATGTGTTCCACGTGTCTATACTGAAGAGATACAGATCTGATCCTTCCCACAGAGTTCAGGCCGAAAGTATTGAAATCTGACCAGACCTGACATATGAGGAGGAACCAGTGCAGATTCTTGATCGGGAGATTAAAGAGCTAAGAAATAAAAGAGTGCCATTGGTGAAAGTCCTCTGGAGGAATCATAAAGTCGAAGAGGCTACCTGGGAGAGCGAGGAAACTATGCGACAGCAATATCCACAACTGTTCAATTGAGGTAAATTTCGAGAACGAAATTTCTTAAGAGGGGAAGAATTGTAACATCCCGGATTGCGGATAATTAATTTTGAATATGTGGATATAAATTTTGTAATTGGAGCAGAGAGCATCGCGACCTGGTCACCGCGACCACAGGTCGCGATGAACTGCTTGCGGTGAAAATGTCAATTTCTGGCAGTGAGCAACGCGACCACCAGCGCGACCTAGGTACCGCGAGGTGTGCTCGCGATGAAGGCGGTGCAAACGCTCCAGTGAGTACCGCGACCTGGTGGCGCGACCACAGGTCGCGACGACGGTCGCGATGGCTAAAAAATATATATAAAAAAAAAAGTGGCTTCTCGCAGAAGTCAGAAAACACACAGAACAGAGAGAAGAGAGAGGAGAGAGCGAGAAAGAAAGAAAGAAGAAGAAAGAAAGAAGAAAGAAGAAGAAAGAAGAAGAAGAGGAAGAAGAAGAAGAAGAGAAGAAGAGAAGAGAAGGAAAAGGTAGAAGAGAAAGAAAAGGGAAAGGAAAAGAAAACGTAGAACCGCGATAGTCGAGAGAAAAACGATATCCAGGTTGGTGTACACACGATTTCGAACTTATTTTGATACAACATTTTGATTTAGTATGTTAAAAATATAGTTATGAACTTATTGTTTTAATAAATGTTTTGATTTAGTTCGTTTTGAAACATAGATGTGGATTTTATATATATATATATATATATATATATATATATATATATATATATATATATATATATATATATATATATATATATATATTTGTATTTGTGTATGTTGTTTGATTATTATGTAAAAATTTACTCTTGTGAACAGTTAAAGGAAAACGTGTGTTTTCAAATTCTGAATTCTAATTGTTATATGATTTTTTTCTTATTCCTGGATTGTGATTTCAAATGATATTCGTTGATTTGATTTCAAATGATATTCGTTGATTTCTGAAACTAAAGAACCGATTTATTACGATAATTTGAACGGCCCTGATATATGTATAGGGATATTTGGATATAGGAGATTGACATGTCAATTGGGTGAATATATAGCAGTACTGCACCCTATTGTCTCTGATCATTGATTGCGGATACCATTTCCTCGTGAAATGGGAAACCGACTGTTTATCCGGATACCATTTCCTCGTGGAATGGGAAACCGACTGTGAAAAATACCCGGATACCATTTCCTCGTGAAATGGGAAACCGACTGTTTATATAGGGATACCATTTCATATGAAATGGGAAACCCGACTGTAAAACCCGTAATCCAGTCCTGTACACCCTGTTATGTGTATCACGGGCCTGATTTAGAATTTATGGATAAAAAGTGTTATGGAAATAAAGAAATGATATTGAACTGAATTCCAGAAACTTTTGACATATGGTATGTTTATATAGTTTAATAAGAGAAAAACGTTTGTTATATATTTGAAAATTCTGTTTTTAAGCTATACTGGTTACTTATAATTCTGCATTTCTGATTTATGAAATACTGGTTTAGATATACTGCTTTATATTATATTACCATTTATGTTTAAGTGTATACCCACTAGGCAGTTTTGCTTAGCGCATTAGTTTTGTTTCTAACGCGTAGGTAATAAAGATACCGAGGACGGAAAGGACTGAAGAGACACCAGCTGCAGAGAAGAGCTTAGAGTCACAGCATCATTGGGGTAGTTTGTTATATAAGTATTTATGTATATTATGTTTAGATATGCATGCATATACAGAAGATTTTGTAATTATGTTTTGTAATTATGTGTTGTAATTAATTATTTCATGTTTTCTGTTTCGCATTTTCAAAAAGGATTGTAGATGTTGAATTGATTTATAATCTGTTTGAAAGTCGCACTAAACGGCAGAGTGCGCATTTGAATGAATTGAGATTTGAAGTGTTTATGCATTGTTGGTGATTTGAGATTTTATTTGAAAAACAGGTATTGGAAAATCCGGAAAACAAACGGAACTCTGCCGAAATTTTTGTAAAAAGTTTATTTTTGATGGGCTCACTTGAAAAGATTTTTAAATTACAAATTATATGGTTTTCAGTTTAGAAACAAAAGAAAGAAAGTGTTGAAAACCCGGTAGCGCTCCCTGGGTCGATCCAGTCGGGTCGGGTCAGGGGGTGTTACATAATAGGCCCAATATGCCAATTATGTTAAAGTTTAAATATATAATAAAAGCCCATTTTAGGCCCAAAATCGTATGAACCGAATCGAATCGAACCATATTTTTTTGGTTCGGTTCGGTTCGAGTTTGCCCTCCTATTCGGTTCGGTTCAGTTTTGATTTTTAAAAAACCGTGACTATTCCGAGTCGGTTCAAGTTTGCCTAAAACCGTGTTGATTCTAACCGTGCCCACCCCTACCACCATGTTTCCATATATTTTTGCATTGCTTTTCATGCCCAAAGTTTTTAGGGGTCCACCCTTCATGTTCTTCTATTAAAAAAAAAATTAAAAAAAATAATAAAATTAACACAATGATGATGATTTTATTGATTAAATACATATATAAATATTGTAATGATGAGAAAAATATTAAATTCAAAGTTTCTAATCACGTCAAAATAAACATGATCGTATATTAAACAGTAAGAGCCTAAAATCTTTACTTTAGCAATACAAGATATCATATATGACAAAATATGAACTTCATTACTTCAATATAATTAATTTGAATTAGAAAAAATAATAAGCAAAACAACCAACTAATTTTGAAGATCTATTCTTCGATCTAAAATCCTTCAAGCCTCAATTGCTCCAACCCTCCAATCAAATTGATCAAACATACAATCCTTCAAATTTCTAAGTTTACAAAAAAAAAAAAAAATTATTAAACAATAATCTTCATGAATTCATGATATAATTTTATGTATAAAGTAGAACATCAATCCATATCAGAATATGATTCTTGAATCTTGAGTCTTATCTTTTAATTTGAAAAAATCTGTTGTAAAAAAGGGTTTAAACCCTGCTCATTTAATACCTTTTCTGCTAAAGACATGCCTTAACCATCTCTACCAACATATATGTTGTTTCTTATGTGTGATATGATAATTTTATATCATATTTTTCTTCCCTGAAATTTTTTTTTTGAAAAAAAAAAAAATTGGGGCCCCTTGTCTACCGGGGCCTTATGCGGCGACACCGCCTTGACAGCCCAGGGCTGGCTCTGCTTTTCAATATAAATATTATAATGATGTCATTGTAATATTAATGGTAGATGATGGATTTTATATATATATATATATATATCTTGAAGATAAGTTGTTTTTTATTAGCCAAATCCCTTTATAATCCATTATTGGTTTTGGTGGTGGACACATCACACATTAATTAAACTTTTATTTATTTATTTAATCCTCTGGTATCAGAGTCTGAAAATTACATTATACCCTCCATATTTTACTTTTCTTTTCCAATTAGAATATTATAATGAGGCGATTCCAATTATGGAATGAGATCCGATCCATCCACTCCCATTACTTTAATCATATGATTAGTGATGGATAATAATTAAATTAATCTCTTAATCTTAATTTTTATGTCAATCAATTTTTTTTTTTTTTTAAATATAAAAATGTTAACATCTTCAACACATTGCACGGATTATCATTTTCTAATTATTATATTAATTTTTTATAATATAGCTAATAAATAATTAGTCTCATCTTTTTTTTTTTTTTTTGAAAGGATCATCTTCGAAAATCTCTATGAATTATTTCTTGCACTTGGCGTCCTCCGTTAGACAATTGGATCAAAGTGAATACTGATGGTTATTATAAGGGTAACCCAAGTGAAGGAGCTTGCTCAGACATTTTCAGAGATTGGAGAGCGAACTTTATTATACACAGATATATATATATATATATATATATATATATGAATAAAAAGAAGTTTTGATATATTTACATTTCCCATACCAAATGTCAAATATTCATTTACGATATAGACAGTAGGGGGTATGTGTATATATATATACACACACTTGTGTCTCAATGTTGGGTGTGATCGTAGTCATGATAATGAAAGTTCTTGTAGATGAAATGAGCCAACCATCTTGAAGTTGCAAAGCCGATTACAGCCATCGACACCATCACAGTTCTCGCAGTTACTGGAATCTCACTCTGCTTGGTTGCAGTAGCAATCCCAATTGAAACAATGGAGATGACTTGTAAAATAACCTCAAGTGCATTAAGACTCTTATATGCACAACTACAGCTCCTGCAGTTCACCACATGGGACCAGTACCTATACAAATATATTATAATTAATTAATAGCTTTTTTTTATTAGTTCACATAATAATTTTCTAGTCAGAACGGTCTAGAAAAAAAAATTTCAAGACCGTTCTGACTAGAGAAGGACGTCCCTTAGTTCACATACTTCTAATGTTGCAGATATAAACAAAATATAAGTGTTTCTTCCATTCTAAGAAACCAAAATAAATTAGTGAAGCTTGAACCTCATCAGTTTTGTTTGTAATAATTAATGTTACCTATCCATCAACTGTTCCCTTGGTGGTGCTGGTGGAAGAGTTCCACTACTAAACTTTCCAGCTCCCCAATTGATCTGACCATCAGAATACTTGTTCAACCACTTTCGAAAACCAACCACAAACGCATCCGATTTTGTTGGCACGAAACAAGCTTTGTGCCAATTGGCAGAGCCAACTTCCATGATCTTTTGCTCCTGTACAATGAAAAACCCAAGCATCAACTAATATATACTAAACAAGATGCAGAAATATTTTGTAACTACAGCTGATTCTCTTGCTGTAGGGCATAAAAGTCGTCAAGTAAATACTTTTTTTATTTTTTAATCCGACACTAGTTAAGTTATAAGACTTCACAAGATTAACCGCTATAAGTACGGTATGAATAATAACTATCATTACAGAGAAGGGGTTTCTCCAGACTTTGTACTGTTACAGACAACAATGGAATAAGTTGAAACATTGGACTTGAATGAAGAAGAACAAACCTCCATATATAACTTGGTGTCAAGAAATCTCAAACCCAAGTTTGAGACATTTACCAACCATGGAACTCAACAGCTAGCAATCCCGCTAGAACTATTCATAAACTTCATATGATTAAATATATACATATATATATATATATATATAGATGAATCTTGAATCACCTCAATGTGAAGTAGATGTAAATCTGAATCCACAATTATGTTTGGTCCAATATGAAGTATCCATTGTGGAATGATATTGTCAATCCAATTAATAAAGTTTTTGGTGTAGCCCCATATCAATCTGCTGTTACCCGGACTAACTGGAACACAGAAAAAAAAGAATACCTTTCTCTGTTGCTCCACCAAATTCTGTAAAAACATAAAATCCGTGGATGTGAAAAAGAACATGAAACGTATAAGAAGTAATACCCAAAAAGAGATCGTCCATTTCTGGAATGAAAGGTGGTTTCTTCTTTGTAATGATGTCTTTGTATTCAGGATCAGTATTTGGCCAAAACCACACCATCTCATGCTGCACAATACTTGGATAAGCTCTAGCACATGCTTTTTTGAATGTATGCACCTGTTCAAACTCATACATTAGAGCACATTTATTTTTATTTTTCCACTAGTTTGAAAAGAGGGTCTACAGTATATCAAAAAAAAAAAGAGAGTCTACATATACATTTCAATAATTATCAGCTCTCATTCGTATCCATCCTGACCTATGTATCTTTGAAGTCTTGGATCTAGTGTCTAATAATTATTCTACCCAACATAGTAACAATCACGTAGAAGAATTGACATCTGTGACTCTAGACTCGAGAGTCTTGGATCTTAGATTTTGGTCTTATTACAATCTACATTTATGAGTGTGCTTAATTAAATTACCACCAATTGTCAAAGCTCAAGCAAGCTAAAGTCTGGTAATACCAACTCTGATATATACCACTGAACTCGATAGCAAGATTTATTAAAGATATTGGAGTCCTTTCCTAACCCTACAATCTTTTGGAAGCAGAAAACCATAGTCTTTGGTACCCATAAGGGGATTCGAACACTAGATCTTGTGGGAGTAAACCACAGGCCTAACTGTTCTACTGAGGTACTCAAAAAGCAATAAACATAAATTGAAGCTAGCTAGATGAAGCCTAGTAAAAGTTATTACCTGAGGACCATCAGGAGGTGCCTGGGGGATCAATTTGCAGTCACCAGCGCCATTAAAACACCAACCATGATATGCACACTGCAGCCTCCCCAACTTGTCAATTCTTCCATCAGACAATGGAGCCAATCTGTGAGGACAGGCATCATCAAACACCTTCCATGCATTTTCATTCTTGTCCCACCAAACCACTATATCAAGTCCCAATACCTTCTTTCCATGAGGCACTCTCTCGTCCAATTCACACACTGGCATCACTGGATACCATTCTGAGAACCAATCAAACTTTTCATCTTTGCTCTCGGTTTCAAGCTCCGGCTCAGGTGGTGGGGGCGCGTTTTCTGTTGAAACTGCGGATGATGATGGTGGTGGTGATGATATTGTGAAAACTTTGAAAGGTCTTGGTGTGTTTTTTTTGTTATAAGTTGATGATGAGAATGACCAACAGGGTATTGGACATGACGTCAAAAAGTTCATGAAGTTAGGCTTAGTGGTGAAGTGGGTTCTGTACTCATGAAGTGCCTTTGGGATGTTAATTGAAGGAAAAGAGGATGCTCTGAGAGCTTCCATGGCTGCTGGCTAGCTCTGAAGGGTTTCACTATATCAATTCATTCAAATGATTAATTTCTATATTAGGTTTATGAAAATTCAATCACTTAGTCGGATGCGTGTAAATAATATATTAAGATATGAAGTTGAAAGCCTACGTGTAGTGCATGAAACATTTGTTGTCCTCACAAGGAGATAGCTATGTTTTGTTTGCAAGCTCCGAAAACACCATGTTTCTTGAATATTATAATGAGGCCATTCTAATAATGGTAGATGATATAAGTTGAAAGCCTACATGTAGTGCATGAAACATGTTTGTTGCCCTCACAAGGAGATAGCTATGTTTTGTTTGCAAGCTCCAAAAACACCATGTTTCTTGAATATTATAATGAGGCCATTCTAATAATGGTTGATGATATATATATATTCTTGAAGATAAGTTGTTTTTTATTAGTTATATCCCTTTATAATCCATTATTGGTTTTGGTGGTGGACACATTAACTAAATTACATTATATTAATCACGCTATGTCATCAATTTAATTGGTGATTAGAAAAGCAAATCAATAATATTAATAATAAAACATTGTGAGTTTTTTTATTTTTTAAGAGAAAACATTGTGAGTTCATAATCATAATAATTAATAATAATATAATTAAAGCTTGATATCACCTGCTCTTCGTGATCAAAAGGGACACTTATCTGAAATAATAATTATTAATGATAATATAATTAAAGCTTTGATATTATTTCTATACAATTCTCATCTTCTAGAGTTGCTTGAAAATAATTTCCAACTTAATTAAAAAAACATTTTTTTTGCTATGCAATTATTTTGTTCCTAATAATTTCCAACTTAATTAAAAAAACATTTTTTTTTTTTGCAATTATTTTGTTCCTTTTTCTATGCAATTATTTTGTCTCTCTCTGTCTTTTCTATTTTAATCAGATTTATGTTTTGAGTCTGAATCCAGACCAAATGGAAGAACTTTTTCCTAGGTCAATTTGTCTTAGTTGTTTCATATAAATACTCATGTAATGTTAGAGTTTTGTATAGTAGCAAAATATGATGAAAGAAAATGAGAAACACTAACGAGAGATATTAGCAAAGATGATACACAAAGAGAAAAACAGTGTGAGAGAGTTTTTTCAATATCTTTGTAATCAGTCCTTCCATATTGTTTTCAAACATTATTATAATAAACACTAAACACTTATTATACAAATTAATCAATCAGTCAATTGTTCCATGTTCTATCGAACTTAAATTATATATCTTAGTGAACGGCATGATTATAGTCATGATAATGGAAGTTCTTGTAGATGAAATGAGCCAACCATCTTGAAGCTACAAAGAAGACTATGGCCATGGCAACCACCGTATTTCTCGTGGTTCCGGACATTAACCTCTGCTTGGTTGCAGCAACAATCCCAATCGAAACAATAGAGATGACTTGCAATATGACCTTAAGTGCATTGAGACTCTTATATGCACAGCTGGATACAACTTTTGTAGTTCACTACATGGGACCAGTACCTGCAAAATATTTATAGATATTTACTTCTTTGAGTATTATATGATCTCATGATATAAATTTTACTTCTTTGGGTGTTGGTGCGCTTTGTAGACGTAGAAATCACATTGATCGTTAAACCATGTAAAAACTTTTGTATCTTCTTTATTATTTTTCATGCTTTCGTTTGTGTGTAATTTATTGCTGTTAATTTGAGTTTGTATATATTTTATAACGTATAATTACCTGTCCATCAATTGTTCTCTTGGAGGTGTTGGTGGAAGAGTACTTGCACTGAATTTCCCTCCCCAATTGATTTGAACACCAGAGTAATTCTGCAACCACATTCTCAAACCAGTCACATAGGCATCTGCTTCTGTTGGCACGAAACAAGCTTTTTGCCAATTGGTAGGGCCGGCATTCATAATCTTATGCTCCTGCATGCGCATAATAACAAAAACGATCAAGACTATAAGACAGTGAGAGAGAGAGAGAGAGAGAGAGAGAGAGAGAGGAATCACCTCAACATGTAGAAGAGATAAATCTGAGTCCTGAATAAGTAGATCCATTCCAATATGAAAAATCCATTTTGGAATGATTTTATCAATCCAACCTCCAAAGATACGTGGATAGCTCCATATCAGTCTGCTATTGCCAAGACTAACTGGAATACAAAAAAAAGTAAGTAATATTCTCTGCTCCGACAACACCTGCATCACATCCCACGTCGCTAGTAAGTTGAGGTCCTCAACTCGTATATTAGCTTGGTTGGATATCTTTTAATTAAGAAAATGTGTTTTATTCATATATATGAGATGAAGATAATTCTATAGTTAAAGCGGTTCTTGGTCTCATAACTTTTGTACGGAAAATCAGATCTGAAATTGTTTCATAATGTTGTGAAAGGTTCCACAACATTGTTAAACCAAGGTTCTGATAAAAAAAAAATAATAATTTCAAGATCGTCCTAATTAAAGAAAGACCCTATATATATGAAGAACATTTGTACGTGTTTGCATGATAAAAACAACAAATTAAAATACAGGATCGAGTGATCTATAACCTTTATTATTCCGGCTGATGATGGCATAGATTGATCATTAATTTGAGCCACCACAGGATTAATACAATTTTGATATATATAAGGTGCAATAAATTTGCCACCACCCCAGTCTGCTTTTCCAATGAAACCATTTATGTCTAATTTCATGACACCCATTTCAAGAGGTTTGCCACCTTCTCTATCGACCTTCACTGTAGGTGGAGCAAATTAAATTAAATTCATTAAACAATATTAATTAACATAATGGATTTCTTATGTATACAATTAATTATTAAAGAGAATATATATTATAATTAGGTTTCTACAAAAGTAGTTATTATTATACGTACCTTCAGGTTGTTGTGTTGGTAATAGTCCGAAATGTGCATATGGGAGATGAGCAGGGTCAGCAAGATTTTCAATTAGAACTTCATACCTGAAAAAAAAAGAAATTTCCTATGAGGTAATCTTCATTTTTAAGTTAAAAAGCATCGCAAAGATTCAAAATGTTATATGAATACGGTCGTTAGACTATAAAGATAATGTTTATTTGCCGCGATTACTAATCTGGGTACAAATATTAAAACTTTGGAATCTTTTAACATGAATACTCCAAAAAAGATTTTACAACAGTTATTATCCTACTACAAAAAAAAAAAATGTTATATTTGCCGCGATTTTTTTTGCCGCGAATACTAATGCACGGCAAATATTAAAAATTTTAAATCTTTGCAGCAGATTTTATGTTTTTATCCACTGCAAAAAGGTTTTTGCAATAGTTATTATGCGCAGCAAACTTTTTTACCACGGTAGTATTTGCAACATATTTTGCCGCGCATTACAATGTATTTTCTCTGCGGCGAAAAGTCACTTTTTTTATAAAGTATTTGCAATATTATTGCGGATTACAACATATTTTCTTCACGGTAAAAGGTTATTTTTTTTTGTAGTGTGTCGTGTAGACTGATTTGCAGCAAATAGCTTAAATTCGACCGAAGCAAAAAGTCACTTATTTTATACAACATTTTCAATTAGGACTTCATACCTGAAAAAATAAAAATACTATTTCATGTGGGGTAATCTTTATTTTCAAGTAAAATAGCATCACGAAGATTCAAAATGTTATACAAATACTGTAGTTAGCAAAAGGTTTAATTTGTCATATAGATCGATTTGTAGTAAATAGCTTAAAATCTGTAAAAAAAAAAAAATAACGTAATGAATACTTTCAATTGCATATATTATACCCATAAGGAAAATCTCTACTTCCTATCAACTTAGCAGATGATGGATCATCCAATTCTGGGAGGTAAGGTGGTTTCTTCTTCTCAATAATGTCTTTGTACTTTGGATCGGTGTTTGGCCAAAACCACAAAATGTCATGTTGCACTGTACTCGGATAAATAGCTACACAAGCTTTCTTCAATGTGTTGACCTACATAATTTGATTAAAAAGAAATCTGTGAAAAATATTTTTTTACCAAAAATATTACATGACAAGAGCCCTTGAAATACAAATCTCTCACAAGACATGAGAGAGCTTGATTTACATTCAAGTAGTACAAATATTAATTATCACCGAGCTCAAATTATACATTCAAGCTTGATTTCAAAAAACAGAAAACAAAAAAACAGTAGCTAATGTTTACATACACATGGTTGACAAAAAGATAAAAATATGTGGACACCCGCGGCTTTGTTAATTTTAAGGTTTGATCAAAAGGGTCCTTATTAGTCAATCAGGACGGTCTTGAAAAGAAAATTTAGGATCTTTATATCAAAACATTGTGGAACCTTTTCGAAATTGGTTTTACAACGTTATCAAACCGAGGTTTGACAAAAACATTTAAGGTTCGAAAGCAAGAGTTATTACCGGAGGACCTTATGGAGGTGCCTGAGGGATTAGGTTGCAGTGACCGGAGCCGTTGAAACACCAGCCATGGTATGCACACTGTAGCCTCCCCAACTTATCAATCCTCCCTTCAGACAATGGAGCCAATCTGAGAGGACAAGCATCATCAAACACCTTCCATGAACTCTCATTCTTGTCCCACCACACCACAATATATATCAAGCCCTAAAACCTTCTTTCCATGAGGGACTCTCTTGTCCAAATCACATACTGGTATAACTGGGCACCATGCTGAGAACCAATCGAACTTTTCGTTATCTGGAGTTTTAGTTTCAAGCTCTGCAGGCTGATCAAGAGTTGGTGGTGGTGGTGATGATGATATGGTGAAAACTTTGAATGACTTTGATGTGTTTTTGTGATAATTAGTTGATTGAAAATTCATTAACTTGGGCTTAAAGAAGAAATTGCATTGGTTAATTGCTTTTGGGATGATGTTGTAATTAAGTGAAGGAACAGTATAGGATGCTCTTAGAGCTTCCATGGCTGCAGCATAAATTAATGTATTTGGTTGTCTGAAGAAATGATTAAAAAGAAGCTAGTTGATGTGTCATGTTCTATTAGTTTATAACATAATATTCCAATTAATAATGGCCAATAAATTATTATTATTTTTTAGCCCTTTTCTACATTCATGTTAGAGGAGTGATATCAACACAAAATGTCAACGAATTGCGATGTAGACATAAGACATTGTCAATGAAGTTGAATATTAAATCACGTAGATGAATACGTACTTCTGGTGAAGTTTATACTAAAGTTTTACACATTAATGCGAGTTTTAGTGAACCATATTAAAATTTTTAATAGATCAATATTATATGTATTATATTTGTTAGACGAGTGATACTGACATGGTCGAGTAAATGAAATGCGATAAATACATCATATTGATGAAAGTGAATTTCAAATCATGATACCAAATCACAAGAGTTGAGAAGTTTCTGTGAAATGCAGAACATTGAAAAGATACCAAATCATATAAGCAATGCAGACTCGCCTCAGAATGTTGAACAGAGCAAAGCAGCAAGCAGAACATTGAAATGCAGCCATACTTCCAGCGGCAGCATGTGCATGATCAGCACTGACTTGAGCATGGATCAAGGGAACAATGTGATATATAATCACACACAGCAATTACCAATCGTCTCTTACAAACACATGAAGCAATATTATTTATGTATATATATATATATATCACCGACATCGCCTTATTGCCATAAACAAATATGGCTGGACACAAACACCTGAAGCTATAGATTTTAGTTTTTTTCTCGAACAATATATTACATATGCACCCTTTCAAGAAAAGTACATATATGACGACGTACGAACACAACAGGAAACAAATATATATATATATAAATATATATATATATATATATGGAGATCAAATTCTTAAATGGGAACTGGGTCGATGAAGAGTTGTGTGATATAATCTTTTAGATACTGTGGATTGGTGTATTTATCTACGTCCTTGTAAGTAACTTCTGTTAGACGAGCAATGTTAACAATAGGAAGGAATATTAATAGCCGCATTGACAGTACAGGTGCTGTTTTTATGCTGCAGCATTCTTCGTTCATGTCCTTCCACGCATCTTCAACCATTAACCTAAGCTTTTCAACACTCTCATCTCTGGAAATACCGTAATGCTTCATGTAGCAATCAACCGCGGACGCCACGTGCCCCCTCTTTTGCTCGAACTTCAAATTTAATTACCAAATATGAGACATCCATCAATTAATTAACAAAAAAAAAAAAAAAAAGCCTTTGCTGTGAATATGAATCCATGGCAAAATGGTGCTATAATAACCCAAAAATTTTGGATAAAATTTTTTAGCAGGATAGTATTTATAATGCCCTTTTACTGCAGTAAAATGTCAATTTTTTTTTTTGGTTGTTTAATAATAACATAAGTACCTCGTGAGTTATGATGTCGTCTATAATACGGACAACTGTATATGAATCTTTAATAATTTTTGGTCGACCTTGCAACCAATTGAATGCATCTATCCCTTCGATTTCTCCCATCCCAACAAAGGTTGCTGCTGTAAGTGTATAACAACCTGCTGATACTATTGCATTGTCCAAATACTCATCAAATGGCGGCACATAATTTTGATTGAACCATTCGGCCTCAAGATGGTAGGCGCTCACCATCTCTTTCAACTAATATATAAACACAAAAATGCACACGTGTAAACGCACACGCGCATATATATATATATATATATATATATATATATATATATATATATATATATGTATGTATACATGGACACATGCACTTTTAGAAGTCGATCGATGGATATATTGACAAATATATATAACATGACATTATTAGTGTGAAAGAAGAAGTAGAATAAATTGAGCAAAATTTTACCATTTCTTTTGTTTGAGAGACGCCGTAAGATCTTCCTTCCTTGGTCACTTCACTATTGATTTCTTCAAAAAGATTTAAGAGAGCACTATAAAGGATTTTCATATAATTAGGCAGCTCATCAAGAGCACTAGTGTCCCACCTGTAAGCAAAGATTGAACACATGGTTATAAAACCTGTCATTCATGATTATAATTACAAAACTGCCGAGAATTGCGGAGATATCTACTCTCACATAACGGGAGGAGAAAACTTAGCACGTATACTGATAAATGCACATAATAGGACTTCAACCCCACTACTAAGGTGGAAGAGTAGGTACACACCACCTTAATTAGGAAGGAATGGTGCACGATTAGAATTATTAACAATATATCTTGATGTAAGTCCTTATTAATGTACTCTTAACGTAATTAAGATTAAAAAAACACAGTTGATCATTTTATCTACTAACACTATTCTGCTGTGTTTTGTGACTAATTTTATATATATATGGGGCAAGCTAAAGTGGATTGTGCACTTTCTTATCGGGGTTCGAAGCCTACTGTTATCAATAAATAAATAATATATGAGGATACCTTTCCCTACTAATGGGAGTTACTTTCGGGATTGTATTTGTAGTGATTAATCTCATTAAGTTCCAGGAACCTCTAACCCAACTGGTGTCAATCCTTAAAAATATATGTATAGCAAGTCAGGGCAAGAGTTATAGAAAAGCAAACAAGAAAAAAGAAAAAGCAGAGAACCTTTGTATTGCATCTGTAAAACAACGAAGCTCTTCAATAGTGCCATATGCATCGTATGTATCATCTATAATAGACGTAAACTTTACTGTTTTAGTGAAGATTATTCGAGCACGAGCAAAACAAGGCTGAAAATACACCGCAACTATCCAAAAGTATGTCTCCATTATTCTATCTCTTGCATAAGAAAGCTCTGATACCAAGTTTAAATCTTTCCACCACCTGTTGTATGTAATACAAATGAAAAGGTCAATTAGTTAATTGCATTCACACTAGAAAATGCACGTACACATAAAAATTTATACTAGAAAACTGTGTTTGATAAACCATTTTATATATTGACATGGCTTAAATAATAGCTATCATATGATAACTTTTTTAAATTTTACGTACGTACTATTATAATTTTACTAATTATATTTATTTTTTTTATTACATGATGTATTTTAAGTGAATGAACACACGATTAGCTGACATTATGACTGTTCATTCAAGATTTTCTCCTTGCCATATAGTACTTTACCTTCTGAGGTGGTATAGCTCTTGTTGGTGTAGTAATTGCACCCGATTAAAATCTAGCTTTGCAAACAAGAGCAAGCTGCTGGTCTGATCATTTTTCTCACCCTCTTCTTCTCCACAAAAAGAGATCATGTATTGAAGTGCTTCCAGTCTTGGTATGCCTTTGTGAAGTGGCATTTCTAGGGCTTTCATTATTTGTTTTGCCAGATGACTAGGGCTTGAAGATCTGTCCTCCGACGCTGCGGAAGAGTATGTCTTCAGATGAGCCTTTGTGAAAGCAAGTGCCTCCTCAAGAATATCTTCTCCATGTACTCTCAAATGTGCAGCATCGTATAAACTTAACATTCCCTTTGCATCTTTCATTAATGTTTCTTTGAATTTACCATCATCATCCATAAATTTGTCGAACACGCCTGATTGCATATATAATTCATTTAATTACAATTTTATACATCTATTAGCATATATATATAACCTTAAATCTATTACCATGTTTTGATGTTATTGAATAATAATTGTTAAATTCATAAGCATTTTATAGATAAGTTTTTGCAAAAATCATATTTGAATACTAAACAGGCTATTTACAAATGAAGAAGATTAGGGGCTTTTTATATATACAAATGAAGAAAATTAATTTTTTAAAATTTTGAAAAGCATGTTGTTATTTTTTTTTATTTTTTTGGAACTAGTACCGTTAATTTAAGCTTTTTTTGGAGAGTAGTATATGATCCGAACCCACAATCTCAATAGCAGGTGTGAGGGGAATACCCTAAACCTCACCTACTAAAATAAATAAATAAATATGTGGGACTTACCACTAAACCACCTTAACTTTTGTCAAAACTATTACTTTTGGATGTTAATATGCTATGAATACTTGATTCTTACCACATGATATTTTGTAACCACGCTCTCTGAAGACTCGAAACAGAAGAGCAACAGTGTACAAGTCATAATCATTATTATCTGCAAAGTTAGGCTGAGATTCAAAAATATGGTCTAGTTGTTCTTCAATCTCAGCCTCGAAGTGATAAGAAACACCGAGTCGAAATAATGAGTTGATTAAACTAACTTTCTCTGCTGAATCATGTGTGGGAGCAAATAGCATTTCCTTCACTTTGTCTTTCAACTCTTCTACTTGTCTGCCATATTTTTGATCAAATTCCTGAGAAATAGATGAAAAAATAAGTAATTTAATTTTAATTTAATTTGATTTTGTGTATATGAAAAAGAAAAAGAAAAATAAGAGTGCGTTTCGAAAAGCTTCTCCAAATAGATCTTTTATTATAAGTAGAGCTTTAAAAGTAAAGCTTTTTCAAATATAATTTTTTTAAAGAAAAAATATTGGTAATTTGGTTGTCAATTAAAACTATTATTTAAAATGAAAGGATTACCCAAAAAAAAGATATAATTTTAAGTTAAAAGGATATTCTAAAGTTAATAAAATATAATAGAGTTATGTTAGATTTTTTAATATTTTTAAAAATTCAAAAAAAATTACTTAGAAAAGTTCAAAATTTAAACTTCACCCAGTTGATTTAAAATAGTTTTTTTAATCGTTCAAAATCTTTACTGAAATGTCAACCAAACGATACATAAATAAAAATGAAAAGAGTTTTTGGGAATAATAAAAGCTCTTTTGACTATATATATGGTGAATTGTACTAGGGTACCCTGATTTTATTCATAATTAAACGTATAATGTCAATTTACCATTTATTACACTCAAGTATCCTACAGTTAGTTGACTTAGTTAAACTAACAGTTGACCAAAATATTTGCATAAAATGACTTAGCTACCGCTATTAAAAAAAATAAAAAAATAATAAGCATAACCAACCCACACCATTTCCGCCATCACCAAAACCATCATGTTCGTCACCACCATCCATTCATCTTTCATAGTAAATCCATCAACCATCCACCCAAAAACTAAAAAAAAGTCAGATCACAAAAAAAAAAAAAATCTGGATACATATGAGCATATCTAATCCAGTGGAGCAAACTACTCCACCTGCTGATGGTTTATTTTTTTAATTTTTTTTTAAAAAAAATTCACACTAAAGGACCAATTTACCTTTGAACCTTTAATTTCACAATTAAGTTAACGGTGATCAATGTGGTCAATGGTACTTGAGTGTAACAAACAATAAATTGACATTATACGTGTATATAGTTATGGATAAACTCAGGGTACTTTAGTACAATTCACTCATATATATCAGAGAGAGAGAGAGAGAGAGATGTAAAAGATCTACTTACAGAAATACGAGAGGCAGCGGAAGCGAAAAAGGAAATATCAGAATCTTTCCATATGGTAGAGGGAAAGTCGGCCAATGGACGAGAAACGTGTTCATGGGTAGTGGCTTGCAATCGGCCTCGGCCTTGGCCTACTGACTTACAATGAGTGAAGGAAGCAGTGGTTGCTGGGAATTTCAAAACAGAATTAAGAGGGAGAAATTTGGCCTTCGATTGAAGAAGAAAAATGCATTGCTGGGAGTTTGGTGGCAAAAATGTTTGGTGTGCCATCATATTATTTAAATTGGAATTCGGAGAAATTAAGTGCTATGGATCAAAACTCAAATATAACCAACTATTTATAGAGAAAGTACATGACGAATTGATTGATATTTTAATAAGCTAATTGCATGGACCTCTCCTGAGATTTTACCAACTACAACCGGAGTTAACTTTATCGTTTATTGACAAACATCTCCCCTACCCTTAGTAAGATTTGATCAAATGTAACAGTTGATCAGGGGAGGTCTTTGTCAAAAACCTGAAGAGTTGGCTAAAAATTGATTCCGTCTGTAATTGAGTAAATCCAAAAGAGAGAGTTTTTGTCAATAAATCTAAAAATTGATTCCGTTTGTACTTGAACAAACATTAAAGGAGAGATGCATTATTTACTCTATTTTAATTGTAACTCTCTTTTTTTTATAAATAATAATTGAGGTGGTCCCTTCAAAAACAGTACTGGCAATAATAGTTGAGGAATCAATTCTTTTTATTATCATTATTAATATTATTACGATGTTTCAAATGCTGACGTGACTCGCATACACAACTTCATTGATGTGAATATGAGACAGTTTTAAAATTAGTTTCGTCCACGTGAATTCTCTAACATTCCCCTCACATATGAGCTCAGTTGACTTTGATTGACCACTATTTTTGAGTTGTCATTTGGCAAAGCTCAATCCAAGCCTCGTATGATATTAGTTAAACGCTCTGATACTATATTAAAATTAGTTTTACATGTGAATTTTCTAATAAAATGTTCATATATTGGTTCTCTACTAATGGATCTCTTATTTTAACTTTCGTAAAGACATGATAAAATTCAATTTATTTTAATGAATTTTAATATGAGATTTTTTATAAATACGTTCAATGAAATATACTTGTGAAGCATAATTTTAAAATTTATCTAGCATTAGAATAAGTTTTTCAGATTTTATTAAATATGAAGTATTAAAGAAAATGGACGAAATATAAGGAAAAAAAATACATGAATTAAAAAAGGGCAAAAATTTTGGATTTGATGGAGGATGGAGTGGAAAACCTTTATTAGATGACAGAAAAGAAAAAGGAGAAACATTATTAATAAATGAATAAATAAACAATAATATATGTAAATCAATTAAACCATTCATGTACAATAGTTTTTTTTTTGTTTAACTATTACAACAACAAAAAAAATAAACTAATCGAACTGAAAATTACTTGATTTTTCTTCATTTTAAAGGGAAAATTTTCGTTTTGGTTCGGTTTTACTTCAAACCAAAACTAAAGTTAGAATTAATCAACTTTACTATCAAAAGTCAGACCAAACCAATATCATTGAAAAAAAAAAAAACAACTGATTCAATCAATTCCGTTAAATCTATTTTACCCCTAGTATGAATGTGAAAATTCATAGCTGTTGCGGGTACACAACATGTATGCATAATAGAGATAGTCCAAACAAATTATGAGTGATAATAAACCTATTTATTTTTATTTTTCTTATGTGATATCTAAGACAGATTTAAATGAGTTGGAATGCGTAGGATGATGATATGGGCATAGATTTCACGTGCATCCTATAGTGGTTTATATTTATATAAAAAGGAAATTAATTAAAAGTCGAACAAGGAATAGAAGACCAAAGGATAGTAGGTGTATATAAATAAAAAAAATAAGGGGTTGTTTCTTTCTTTTAACCAAGTATTTAATTTAGTATATATTTATGATAAACGACTTTAAAGAAAAAAAAAGTTCAAATTATGTAGAGTTGGTGTCATCACTTTCAACATTATTATTAATTTTTATTTTTTAAGAGGAAATAAAAACTATTTTGTTTATCTATAATGATATCAATTGCTTGTGTGATTCAGATCAGAGAGAAAGCAAGGTCAAAAGTACTCACCAAAAAATGAAAGGTATTACTCCACCACCAACCAAACCAAAACTATGCAAAGTACATATTAATTGACGTCTATATATATAATCAAATGATTTCAATAAAATTACTACATCAATATTAATGTTCAAATGTTTTTTACCTCTTGATCACGAACTAATCTATTGGGGTTTCATTTTCTATTTGTGATCAGGCGTGGATGTGGTTGGAAATAGACATGAGCACACAAAAGGTGACAGACACCGGATATGCGGACCAAAAGAAAGTTCTGAGAAAAGTCCGGAAAACGGGACGGAGGGTGGAGCTGTGGCAGCTACAATCAACACCAATGCAACGGTCCGGTCTCTAATTACTACCTACCTCAACCTTCCTCTTCTTACAATTATTACAAGGACGGCAGAATTAAATAAATTGGCATGGCTGATTAGTGTTGGATTGTAAAGTATGAATTAATATTATTTCACTTCGCATTCGTGGTGGTGTGCATTGTAAACCCTAGTATTCTCAATCATAAGTTTTCCTATAGAGTGTGTAGTGGTCAAAAGTAACCAAAAATGTTTAAACCCATAATAAGGCCCAAAAGAAAGAGCCTGACACTGCCTAAAAAGCAGGCCCAAAAGACTAAGTCCAATACTAATTCATTGGTCGACTACGTCAAACAGTGACTTTGTCAAGACGTATCATCCAAGTCAGGACTAACCCAACCAAACAAACGTCTACGTCAACCCAACAGCTCCGAGATAACAAGGATCCCTGATATCTCGGAGCATGATTCTCTCGACCGACCTCAACGGTCATCTGTCATACCCTATAAATATGAACACAAGCCTTAGAAGCAAGGTCACGCGAATTACATTAAGAGACTATTACTTTGCTCTCAAGTAATCTATCTATCATTCGACAACGGTGTTGTCCAGCCTCCACTCGATGGAGTCGAAGCCAGGTCTAAGTTCTCATCTCAACCAGTAAGCGTTATCACTATACGCTCAACCACTCAACTACGCTCGACCATAATAGCTATCAGGTTATACCTTATTATCCTATTTTCGCTCGATTTCATCATCTAATTTGAGCGTTGGAGTCTACTTAGCTGGCACCACCTTGGTGTCCCAAAGAGATCGACCATGTTTACTTTTTTTTACAGGTTGTTGACCCTACAATCATTCGACCCGCGATCCCCGGATCCTACCTGTAAATTCCAACACCTACGGAGTGACAGTTTTATTCCCAAAGGTTTTAGTATTTAAACTCTAGTATTCTTAGGGTTTCTGTAAAAGAGAAACAAGCCGTTTTGACTGTGTGCATTGTAAACAATCGTTTGATGGTGGAATTAAGTGCCAATGTGCTCTACAGATGTAGGAATCACATTGATTACCGAATGATGTAAAAATCTAGTACTTCTTTTATTGTTCTTCGTACTTTAATTTCGTGTGTATTTGATTTATTATTATTTTAGTTTGTATATATTTCGTTACAATTAGAAGTGTCATGGGTTGACTTGCAACAAGAAAATTATTTATATAAAGGAAAGTAATTAAAAGTACAAAAAAAGAAAAACATAATAAGTAATTAAGGAAACATTTTAGAAGATCAACGACAAATTAATTTTAATTTAAATAAGTATTAACAACACATTAATTCATTGTTCAAAGTCGTATTACCGTAGATATTACATATAAAAATAAATAAAAAATTTATTGTTGTTAGTTATAAATTAATGATATAAATCATGAGTCAAAATATCTTTTGATGCTCAAAAGATGATCATTGTTGGAAGTAATAACTTTAAAATTAATTTTAAAGTTATTTAAAGAAATTGGGTTTGTTGATTGAACAACATGTTAATCAAGCAATTACAAGAATTGGGGGATTAATTGTTTGTGATGATGATCACATCGTTCACCACTCAAATTATCTCATAATAATTATAAATCAACGGTTAAATTAGTTAAGATGAAAATTTTAACATATATACACTACAAGATGTACAAATTAAATTACTTGTACTAATAATATATAATTAACTTCTTGCATACAAGTAGGGATGGCCGCGGTTCCAAAACTAGCAATTCCAGTTCTGGAACCGTCGGTTCTTAAGGGTATCGGTTTCGATTCCGGAACCGATGGTTCTACACCGGTTCTGATTCCGGTTCCGGAACCAGTTTCAAATTTTTTTAAAATATTTTAAAAAAATTAAAATATTCTAAAAAAAAAATTAAAAATGGATAACCCAAAAGTAATACGGGTTTGATCATTTTGGATGTGGAATAAAAATTTTAGAAGTGTGTATATATATAAGTAAAGGTAGTTTCAAAACTTATACACTTTTATATATATATATATATATATATATATATAAACAAAGGTGGTTTTCAAAACTTATGCACTTTGAATGTAGAATTTGATAATATAGTTCAAAATTGTTGGTACCTTGACTTGTCTATAAAAACAATAGATTACCTTTATCAATTAAGGCGTAAATACATGTATATTCCAAATTCCAAATATGTGTTGTTGAATTGAATCATAATCAAATTCTTTCCACCGGCAATATATTTTTCAAAGCTTAGTCGATTAGTGGCAAGCAAGAATCAGCTTGCATACTGAGATGGAATTAGCTTTTTTTTTTTTTTTTTGATATACTACTTACGGTGCTGGCGATTCGAACCTGAGATATTATCAGGCTGAATGAGTGTTTTTACCACCGAACCACATTGAACGGTAAAGATGGAATTAGCTACTTGTGTCAAATAAGTACGTAGTAAAACATTTCTGTCCACACGAAAAATAAACATAACAAATTTATAACTATTTCGTTTAAAAGTAAATTAACGTGTTAATATTTTTCACATACATACAACATATTAGTGTCTCATCTGATCAATTATCCTATGAAAATTAATATTTTTCTCCATTATAATTATAAAAAAAAAACAGAGAGAGAGAGAGAGAGGGGCAAATTATACCTTTGTTTGGTTGCATCTCAATATCTCACATACATACAACATACTTGAAGTTGACTTAATCCTTTTGTAGTATCAATAATTTACAACTCAAAGATAAAGCCAAAGAGTAATCGATGATTGATCCAATAATAATTTTTTAATTTCAATTACTATTTTCAACTTTTTATTTTTTATTTTTTTTGCTAACATAATTATGAAAAAAGAAAGAAAGTTCACGCTTTCACTCAACTAACACTTTTGTCAATGCATTATAGTAATAAAAATCATCATCATAGATCACTACAGACAACTACATTTTCCAAACCCAACAAGATTCATCTATCTAATTACTGTATCAATCTTAACCACTCTTTTTTCAAAAAAGAAAATATTTAACTAATAATAGATTAGTACAATAGATTAGTGTAGAATGTAAATAGATTAGAAATTTAGAATAATAGATTAGGATAATACATTAAAACAATAAATTAATACAACATAGAGAGTAAAAATGAAGAATATAAATATATATAAGGATAATCACAAAATAAAAAGGGAATATAGGAGATGAAATATATGTAATAATTTCCACATTGAAAATAAAATAGGAGTATAGGAGATGGAGTATATATATAAAAAATAATCACCCTAGTAAGTAGTCTCACATTAAAAAGAAAAGGATAGTATAGGAGGTTGAGTGCTTATAAAAGCTAAGTTACAGAAAAAAAAATAAAGTAGGATATATTCAACGAAATATGTGGCCCAACAATAATGTTGGGTTATATACACATATTTTTAATTAATAATATTTTGTAGTACAATAATGTTGGGGTACACATAATATTTTAATTAATAACGGCCAATAGTTAGTGTTGTTTGTAGAGTAAGTAATATAGACACAAATGTCAACGAAGTGCAATATAGACATGCAACTACGTAAGTAATAGATTACAATAAATAAAAAACATATCAGTCACACTAAAATTAGTTCACTATCAGATTAAAAATATATCATGTTCACACTAAAAAATAGTTAATGATCATATCAAAATTTGTTGACATATGGTTGTTGTTAAACAGATCACGAAAAATATTAATCTCAGAAAAGATTTACAAGCAAAGTATGTTTACAACTCCAAATACAATGAAATCTAGCAGAATAGGATACGGAGTGCACAAATCTTAACCAAATGAACAATGCTCAAATCAACATAGATCTAATTATAAAACATATATTAGTATCTCAAGAACTTTCAGAGAGTCTTGCTTACTCGATTGAAAACGTACTTCCTTAATTTGTTTAATGTTCAATTGCCTTTTGATTTATTCAAAGATAGATAAGAAAGTAATTGATTGTTGTTGAAAATAAATCAGAAGAGAAAAAAGAGAAATATTGTGTAGTGTCCAGTCAAGCGTTTGAAGATTCCGTTCAAAGCAAAGAGGGAAAAAGAAAGAAAGAAATTTGTACATGTATGCTATAGTTTTATATAATTTTTGAATAAATCGATAATGTATTATATTTTGGTTTAGGCTTTTCTGCTCCAGCTTTATTAGAGGACTGGAAAGATGTGACAAGGTGAATGAAATTCCAATACAGACATCAAGTTGGATGAAGAAGAATGTTAAATTTGTAATAAGACATTAATAATTAATTAAAATAAATAAAGAAAACTAGAATGCAGCTCATGAGACTTGGAGAGCTAAATGCCCAACAAAAAGCTATTCATATGTTTGAATACAAACTACATGTTATAGACCGTCCAATTTGTAGTTGATCGGAGCATCTACACCTACCAAATTTGTGGTCGTGTCGGACATTTAGCTTCCTATTGCTACAATAGGTTTGACAGGAATTATCAAGCTTCTGTCAACTAGAAAATTAATGGAGCTGGAGGAGCTGGAGGTTCAGGTATACCACACAATTTTCAGCAAAATAGTTTTCAGCAAAATTCTATGACACAGTTTCAAGCTCCTGCAACTCAACAAAATCAGGCCAATGTGATGCAATCAACTGCCTATTATGCAACAGCAGAGTCAGTTTGTGATCAGTCATGGTATGCTGATTCAGGAGCAACAAACCATGTCACTGGAGACCTCAATAATATGTCCTTGCAATATGAATACAGAGGTAATGAAATGCTTGCTGTTGGTAATGGTCAACAGCTCAAAATTACTCATATTGGTAATTCTATTATCACTGCTCATGGCTCTACATTGATGCTTAAAAATGTGTTGGTTGTACCTTCTATAGCTAAGAATCTATTGTGCATATCAAAGTTTACCGCTAATAATAATGCCATTTGTAACACCCCTGACCCGACCCGTCTGGATCGATCCAGGGAGCGTTACTCGAGTTTTCAAAATCTTTCTTAATTCACTTATAATTTGCAAACTATTGAAAATCAAGTAAATTGTAATTTACATATGTTTTTCTAGTGAGCCCATCAAACTTTATTTTCAAAAATTTTGGCAGAGTTTCCTCTATTTTTCTGATTTTCCAAAACCTGTTTTAAATCAAACTCAATTTAAATAAAATTCACAACAACACTTCAAGTCTCCTTTTACTCAAATGCGCACTCTGCCGTTTAGTGCGACTTTCTAAAACGAATTAAATAAAATAATTCATAATCCAATATTTACAAACCTTTTAAAAATAAAAACAGAAACCGTAAAATTATTTACAATATATATATATATATATATATATATATATATATATCTACCCAATCAATGTGGTGACTCTGAATTCTTCTAGCTGCAGGTACCTCCTCTCTACTCTTTATCTGCCTCGGTATCCCTGTGACCTACGCGCGATAAAAACCGACGCGCTAAGCATATAGCTTAGTGGGTGTACACTCAACTCATTTATAAAAAATCATAACATAATATAAAAATCATAGTGCGAACGTAAATAAAACATTAACATTACCATATTCAATTCAGTTACTAATGTAAATCATATGAAATCAAATTAATAAAAACAATCAATTTAACTGAAATACTGAAATAAACGTATAAATAAAATCAATTTCTATCTTCACTTATAAATATATCATTCAATGCACTTCAATTCTAGCCATCTAGAATACTCAACATAAACCAGGACTGGAATATGGGTCGTTCGACCACAGTGGCTGTCTGTCGAACATAACTCCCACCCTAGGACGAATCCTAAGAGTGGTACGTATCTCCCTACCCTAGAACCGAGGGTTTGGACCCTAGAGAGGTACATATCTCCCTATCCCAGGAACGAATCCTTAGGAAGGTACGTGTCTCCCTACCCCAGGACGAATCCGTGAGGAGGTACGTGTCTCCCTACCCCTGGACGAATCCATAAGGAGGTATATAATAAATCATCAATAGCAATATCAATGTCGGTGCAGTACTGCTCACTGAACCCAGCTGGTATACCAACCTCCGATATCCATTTCTATGTCTACGTATCCTAGGGCCGTTTCGATACAACATTTCAAATATCAATTGTAATGTACAAATCGACGTTTAATACAACAAATCTAAAATTCAAACGAGCTTATGAAAATATACATATATGATTTTATGAAATGTAAACAATTTGTTCTAACGATGTTCTGAAATAATTAATTTCAACGAGATCATCATAATCGAAATACGATTAAAATAAAGTAAACTCATTCAAATGAAAACAATACAAAATACATAATTACGAAGTGGTTCAAATAAATCTCAGATTCAGACTAAAAATACGTAATACTTTCGTAAAGATTTCGAAAACGGGTGTACACCAACCTGGATACCGTTCCTACACTTTTTCTTTCTGGATTTTTTCTTTTTCCTTTTTCTTCCCTTTTCTTTTCTTCTTCTTCCTCTTCTCTTCTTCTTCTTCTCTTCTTCCTCTTCTTCTCTTCTTCTTCTTTTCTCTCTCTCTCTCTTTCTTTCTTTCTGCCTTTCCCGTTTTCTTCTTCTTCTTTTCTGCTTGGCTTCCTCGAGAAGCTTTCTTTTTTTATACAAATTCGATCATTGCGACCGTCGTCGCGACACCTGGTCGCGGTACTCACTGGAGCGATTCCACTGCTTTTGTAACATCCCGAATTTCGGGTAATGAATGTTTGATATATGTGACATATGTGAAAATAAATTTTTACTATTTGAGGGGGTGTAAATGTAATTAAATGTATATTTATTTTATGATTTCCAGCGGACCGGATTGAATAGTGAAAAATGAAAAATGAAAAAAAAATTGGAAAACTGAACCAGAGAGCATCGCGACCACAGGTCGCGATGGCTCGCTCGCGGTGAAAAACGCAATTTCGGGCAGTGAGCATCGCGACCAGTCACCGCGACCACAGGTCGCGATGGCTTGCTCGCGATGAAAATGGCAAAACCTGGCAGTGAGCATTGCGACCAGCCACCGCGACCACAGGTCGCGATGGACTGCTCGCGATGAAATTGTCAAAAACGGGCAGAGAGCAACGCGACCACTCGCGCGACCAAGGCGCGCTCGCGAGGAAGGCGGTACGCGCACTCCAGTGAGCATCGCGACCTGGTGGCGCGACCACAGGTCGCGACGGCGGTCGCGGTAGCGAAAAAAATATAAAAAAAAGAAGAAGTTTCTCGCAGAAGCGAGAAAACAGAACAGCAAGAGAAAGAGAGAGAAAGAGCCGAGAAAAAGAGAGAAAAGGAGAGAAAAGAGAGGAGAGAAAGAAGAAGAAGAAGAAGAAGAAGAAGAAGAAGAGGAAAAAGAAGAAGGAAAGAGAAGAGAAAGAAAGGTGTAGGTGAAGAGAAAAGGAAAGGAAAGGAAAAAGAGATCGTGGAACCGCGATTTCTCGAACGAAAAACGGTACCGAGGTTGGTGTACTTTTGTTTTCGGAATCTTTACGAAAAGCATTTCGTTATCGTTTACGTTATTGTTTTCGTTTTCGTTTCTTGTTTTCGTTTCGATTTCGATTTCGTTAAATGTTTTCGATTTCGATTTCGTTAAATGTTTTCGATTTCGATTTTCGATGTGTAAAAATTGATGATTGATATACTTATGGTTGATTTCGGAAAGATTTTATACTAGATCGTATTTGTTTGTGGTTCGAATATTTCGATTTCGTATTAAATAGTTGATTTCGATATTTATACGATTATTGTTGATGCGTTTGAAGAATATCGTGTAAAATTTTAGATTGACTAAGTAAATATTGATTTGTAACTGATTGTGTAAATCGTTTATCGAAACGGCCCTAGGATACATAGACATAGATATGGATATAGGAGGTTGGTATACCAGCTGGGTTTTACTGAGCAGTACTGCGCCGATACTGATTGATTGATATTGATGATACTGATGTACCTCCTCTTGGATTCGTCCAGAGGCTAGGAGATACGTACCTCCTCAGGATTCGTCCTGGGGGTTGGGAGTTAATGTACCTTCCCAAGGATTCATTCCTGGGATAGGGAGCTATGTACCTCTCTAGGTTCCGTACCCATGGTCCTAGAGTTGGGAGACACGTACCTCCTCAGGATTCGTTCTGGGGGTTGGGAGCTTGACCCATATTCCAGTCCTAATATGTTTAGTATTCTAGCGGGCCAGAGTTGATTGGAATTGAAAAGTGTACTGAATGATTTTATTGATAGCATTCGTATATTGATCTCACTATTGAAATTAAAGTGATTGAAATTGTTTAATGTTTTGATTTAGAAATTTAATCGTTTTGAAATGGAATGGAATATATATTGTGAGTTATTTAATTGAGTTTTTAGTACACCCACTAAGCTTTATGCTTAGCGCGTTAGTTTGTGTCTAACGCGTAGGTACCAGGAATCCAGAAGAGCCTAAGGACTGAAGGAAGAACGAGTTGCAGACCGAGTCACAAAGATTGTACAGTTGGGTAGCTATATTTTTGTTATGTGTATATATATTCTCAAAGCATGCATATACAGGGAATTTGTAAATATGTTTTGTAAAATGTTTTGTAATTAACTAGTTTATGACTTCTGTATTTTATTATCAAAATGATTGTAAATGTTTAAGTTCGATTTATTTTATTTTATAAACTATCTGTGAAAGTCGCACTAAACGGCAGAGTGCGCAACTGATTGAAATTGTTATAGAAGTGTTTGTGAAAATGTAATGTGATTTGATTTGTGTAAAAGCAGGTTTTGGAAAAGTCCGAAAAACAAACGGTACTCTGCCGAATTTTCGTAAAAAGTTTAATTATTTTTATGGGCTCACAATGATTTTGAAATGTAAAATTGAAGTTTAGCAAAGTTTTGAAAGTCAGAGTAGCGCACCCCGGGTTGGTCCGGCCGGGTCGGGTCGGGGGGTGTTACAGCTTTCATCGCGATCACCCATCGCGGTACCATGGTCAATCTGGTGGTCGCGTTGCTCACTGCTAGAATTTGATATTTTCACCGCGAGACATTTAATTACGTTTTGCACCCCTTATATCATAAATTTTATATCCACATATTCAAAATTAATTATTCAAAATTAGGGATGTTACACCATTGTTGAATTTATAGAAAATTGTTGTGTATTGAAGGACAAGACTACCAAGAGGGTGCTGCTCACAGGAACCTTTAAGAATGGCATTTATCAACTTGCTTTCACTTGTGTCAAAGCCTCCATGTTAGATGCATCTGTCTCAGCTCATGTCAATTGTGTAAAACAGTCTACTGTAATTTTTGAATTCAACAATGCCAGTGAACCTTGTCATCCGTTCTCTGTAAATTTCCAACAGTCTCGCTCAATTTGTACTAAGAATAATGTGTTATTAGCATCTCATGATAATGCAAATTCATGGCATGTTAAACTTGGTCATCCTGCACCACTTATTCTCAAACTTGTGTTGCATAAATTGCATTTTAATACTTCTACAAACAATCTGCATTTCTGTGACTTATGTAAGTTGGGTAAAATGCATCTATTGCCTTTCCAACTCTCTTCTTATAGAGCCAAAGTTCCTCTTGAAATCATTTATTCTGATGTTTGGGGTTCTGCCTCACTTCAATCTGTTGAAGGTTTTAAATACCATGTCATCTTCATTGACTCCTTTTCTCGATTTATATGGTTTTACCCTCTCAAACTCAAGTCTGAGGTTCCTGTCATTTTCATCAAATTCAAACATTTTGTTGAGCTTCAATTTAATCACAAAATCAAGTGTCTTCAAACTGATTTGGGCACAGAATATAAACCTCTTCAACCTTTTCTTCTTGAGTGTGGCATTCAGTATAGGGCTTCTTGTGCATATACCCATCAGGAAAATGAGATTGCTGAACGCAAACATAGACACTTGGTAAAGACAGGTCTTACCTTACTTGCTCATGCTCACATGCCCTTGACCTTTTGGTATGATGCTTTCTAAACAGTTATCCTTCTTATCAATAACCTTCCAACTCTTGTCCTCAAAATACAATCTCCCTTTGAGATGTTATTTCATCGTGCACCAAATTATAACTTCTTTTAGTCATTAGGTTGCTCATGTTTTCCATATCTTCGAGCTTACAATACTCACAAACTTGCTCTTCACTCTTCTAAGTGCTTGTTTCTTAGTTATAGTCTCATACAAAAGGGTTGCAAATGCCTTCATCCCACAGGCAAGATTTTTGTTTCTAGAAATGTTATCTTTAATAAAGCTGAGTTCCCTTATCACTCCTTGTTTCCTCAAACACATTCCTCCTCATAACCTGTTAAGTGTCTTCCTATATTTGTCCTTAAGATAGCTGGTTTTTCCTCTGCTTTTTCAGTGTTTCCTCCAGCTATTCCTTTTCATATCTAACTATCTCCTCCTACTCAACCTATGTCACAATCTCCATCTCAAAATGTTCCTATTTCCTCTTTAGATCCCCCTGTGTCCTTACCTTCTGTGCAGCAGCAGCCCTCTAGTGTGGTTCCTTGTCACCCAATGGTCACTAGACTGAAGGCTGACATTGTTAAATCTAAGGTCTACTCTACTGCTTGTCAAGCTCCTGTTAGTGTTTTAGCTGTTGGTCTTAAACCAAAAATTGTTAAAGAGGCCCTGTCTCAGCCTCATTGGTTTCAAGCTATGAAGGAGGAATATGATGCCTTACTCAATAATCAAACATGGTCATTAGTTCTCAGCTCTTCCTCTTAGAATTTGGTAGGCTATAAGTGGGTTTTCAGGACAAAATTCAGACCCGATGGTAGTGTATTGAAGTATAAAGCTAGGTTGGTAGCAAAAGGTTTTCATCAAACAGCTAGGATTGATTACTTTGAAACATTTAGTCCAGTTGTTAAGGCCTCTACCATAAGGGTTATCTTCACTTTACCTGTGTCTTATACTTGGCCAATTCAACATATTAATATTAACAATGTTTTTTTGCATAGTGAGCTCAATGAGCTAGTGTATATGGAACAGGCCTCTAGTTTCATCCATCCTCAGTTTTCCTCACATGTGTGCAAGCTGCAAAAAGCTCTCTATGGCGTTAAGTGGGCTCCTCAAGCATGGTTCTTCAAGTTGAAGACAGCTTTGACAGATCTTGGTTTTCTGCCCTCCAAATCTAATGTGTCTCTCTTTCTTAAGCATTCAACCTTTCATGTTCTTTATTTGTTAGTATATGTTTATGACATTTTGATTATAGGCAGTTCCTCTTCATTGGTGCATCAAGCTATCTTAGTGTTACATTCCAAATTTGCTTTGAAGGTTCTTGGGCAGTTAGCTACTTTCTTGGCTTTAAGGCACATCAAACCTCTACTGGAATCTCTCTTTGTCAGTCTAAGTACATTGGTGATTTACTCCTCATAACTAATATGAGCAATTGCAAGCCTTGTGCTACTCCAATTTGTTCCAGTACCAAGTTGATCAAGTCTGGCAAACCATTTATTGATCTCTTCCTATATCGTAGCACAATTGGTGCTTTGCAATATATGTGTAATACTCGCCCTGACATTACTTTTGCTATAAACAGGCTCAGTCAATATTTAGTAGCCTCTACTGATGATCATTGGTCTGCATGTAAGAGAGTGCTCAGATATCTCAAAGGAACTGCCTCCAGAGGTCTTCTGTTTCAGCCAGTTTCTGAGTTTCACATTGAGGTGTTTAGTGATGCTGATTAGGCATCCAATCTTGATGATCGCTGTTCCACAAGCGGTTATTGTGTTTTCTTGGGATCCAACCTCATTAATTGGAGTTCAAAGAAATAAAATGTTGTGACTCGTTCCAGCACAGAAGCTTAATATCGAGCATTGGCCAGTACTGCCTCTGAAGTGTTGTGGCTGCAGTCTTTCTTTGCAGAGTTTGGTCTTCACATTCCTTCTTGCCCCGTGCTCTGGTGTGACGATACAAGTGTTGCAGCTGTCGCTCAGAATCCCATTTTTCATGCTCACACCAAACACATCGAAATTGACATTCACTTCGTTCGTGAGAATGTGGCAGCCAAGCAGCTTTTAGTTCAATATGTCCCTACTACTCTTCAAAACGCTAATATTCTTACCAAGGCTCTTCCTCAGCCTCGATTTGATTTCTTGTGTTCCAAGCTGAGCTTATGCAATGATTTGTCACTCAGCTTGAAGGGGGATGATAGAGTATCTAAATCTACTCAAGCTACAAATAACAACACCAGTTCTCATAATGGAACTCATGCAGGTATTGCTTCTGTTGCAAGCAATAATATTCCAGAGCTATCAAGATGTGCTACAATGTTTGTGTGTTCAAGCAAACATTGTTCCAGCATTGATCGAAGAAAGAAAGGTGACAAAACTCTTGATAGCAAGTTCACAGGAGGCTGAGTAGTTGGTGATTGTTGAGCTTAGAGTTAGTTAGGATTTATGTTGACTTGGTGGTAGTTGTTATAGATGGACGGTGATCCATGATTTGTGGAGATTTCAGTTATGATTGCTGACTCAGCAATCACTTCACATATATATATATATATATGTATGTATGTATGTATGTATGTATGTATGTATGTATGTATGTATGTATATAATTGTAAGTGTAACTGATTTAGTATTCAGTAAATGAAAATCAGAAAAGCATGTTCAATTTTCCAGTGAACCTTGAAATTCATCAATGGTGTTTTCTGTGAGGATTATCACAAACACCTTTGATCTTTGCATTGTGGTTTAACTTCTACTTGTTGTGCAAAGTGTTCTCTGCTGTAGATGAGCTACTTTTACAGTATCGAGGTGTGAAAATTACATTTATTAAACCATCAGGTGCAGTGTGGTTGGTCATCACATACCAAATAGGGATCGGATTGTTTTGGCAATGTCCGAGTTCGATTTCTAGCGGATGCAATCTCCATATTGGTGGAGTGCATCTATGGCCAGGTCTTTACTAACCTCCCGGGTCGAGCGAAAATTAATCCTACCCCAATATGCATGGGGACCACCTCGTGGATGAAACCACAACTTCATTAATGTGAAAATGAGACAGTGTTAAAATTAGCTTCGTACATGTGAATTCTCTAACATTCCCCTCACATGTGAGCTTAGTTGACTTTGATTGACAATTATTTTTGAGTTGTCATTTGGCAAAGCTCGTCCAGGCCCCCTATATTGCTAGTTAGACGCTCTGAGGCTATATTAAAATTAGTTTTACATGTGAATTCTCTAATAAAATGTTCATATATTGGTTCTCCACTAAGGGGATCTCTTATTTGAACTTTCGCAAAGACATGATAAAATTCAATCTATTTTAATGAATTTTAATATGAGATTTTTTATCGATACGTTCAATGAAATATATTTGTGAAACATAATTTTAAAATTTACCTAGCATTAGAATGTTTTTTTCAGATTTTATTAAATATGAAGTATTAAAGAAAATGGGCAAAATATAAGGAAAAAAAATACATGAATTTAAAAAGGGCGAAAATTTTAGATTTTAATGGAATATAGAGGAGAAAAGCTTTAATAGACGAGAGAAAAGAAAAAGGAGAAACATTATTAATAAATAAATAAATAAACAATAATATATGTAAATCAATTAAACAATTCATATACACTAGATTATTTTTTTAACTATTATAAAAAATAAAAATAAAAAACCGAATCGAATCGAATTGAAAATTACTTAATTTCTCTTCATTTTAAAGGGGAAATTTTCGTTTTGGTTCAGTTTTACTTCAAACCAAAACTAAAGTGAGAATTAATCAGTTTTATTATCAAAAGTCAGACCAAACCAATATAATTGGGAAAAAAAAACAACTGATTTAATCAGTTCCGTTAAATCTATTTTTCCCCTAGAATGAATGTGAAAACTCATATTGGTACACAACATGCATGTTTGCATAATAGAGATGGTCCAACAAATTAATTAAAAAAAAATAGAAGATAAAAGGATAGTAGGTGTGTGTATATATATATATATAACATAGGGTGACATGGGTATAGTAGATTTGACGTGCAACCTATAGTGGTTTATATTTATATAAAAAAGAAATTAATTAAAAGTTGAACAAGAAATAGAAGACAAAAGGATAGTAGGTATATATATATAAACTATTTTATTTATGTATAATGATATCAAAAATAAATCACGGTAAGGCTAAAAAAATGATCTGAAAATAGATTACAATAAAAAAAACAAAAATATAACGGTCACACTAAATTAGTTACGGACAAACTAAAAATAGATTATTTTCATATCAAAAAATAAATAGTTCATAACCATATCAAAATTTATTCACGTACAGTTGTTGTTAAACAGATCACGAAAAATATTAATCTCATAAAATATTTGCAAGCAAAATATGTTTACAACTTTAAATACAGTGAGATCTAATAAAATAGGATACGGAGTGTACAAATCTTAACTAAATGAACAGTCTTCAAATCAACATGGATCTAATTATAAAATATATATTAGCATCTCAAGAACTTTCACAAAGTCTTGCTTTCAAAGACGGATGGGAAAGCAATTGATTGCTGTTGTAGTGAGAGGAGAAAAAAGAGAAATATTGTGTAGCATCCAGTCAAGCGTTTGAAAATTCCGTTCAAAGCAAAGAGGGAAAAAGAAAGAAAGAAATTTATACATGTATGCTAAAGTTTTATATGGATTAATGCAAGCTCTGTGAACCACAGAATTTTTTAATAAATCGATAATATATTATATTTTTGTTTAGGCTTTTCTGCTCCAGCTTTGTTAGAGGACTGAAAAGATATGACAAGGTCAATGAAATTCCAATACAAACATCAGGTTGGATGAAGAAGAATGTTAAAATTGTAATAAGAAATTAATAATTAATTAAAAAAAATAAAGAAAACTGGAATGCAGCTCATGAGACTTGGATAGCTGAATGCCCAACAAAAAGCTCTTCATATGTTTGAATACAAACTACATGCTATAGACCATAGAATTTGTAGTTGATCGGAGCGGACACTTATAACCTGTAAAACTGACAAATAGATATCGTAAGTTCGCTTGGGACACTGGGGTGGTACCGGCTAAAAGAACTTCGATACTCAAGTTAACGGAATATAAATGGGAAAACCATTGAAGGTATGTGGTGTGTGACCCTAAAATTGTAGGCACTCTATTAGTGAGATGAAGTAAGAGAAGTTGGAGTGCAAGAATTCACGTGATTTCATCCAAAAAAAAAAAAACACCCTTAATGAGGAGTCTTGGTTTATATTGGGAAAGGATAGCCCTATCCTATAAGGTTTATAATTATATTTTCTTTAATTTCATATTACACAAAATAAAATA
Organism: Xanthoceras sorbifolium; assembly: GCA_003430845.1. NCBI lineage: Eukaryota > Viridiplantae > Streptophyta > Magnoliopsida > Sapindales > Sapindaceae > Xanthoceras > Xanthoceras sorbifolium. The sequence continues at coordinate 25,000,671 of CM010620.1, read as the reverse complement.
CGGAACTTGATAGTCCAATACTTTTATATTCTTTTAACTTTTATATTAATTTTAAAATAATTAATATAAATTATATTTAATTTTTAAAATTTTATATTTATTTTAAATCATTTTAATTTAATTATATAATATTTAAAAATAATTTTATCTTACGTGAAAATTAATTTTATTCAATCTCATTCTATACCAAATAAGGGATAGTACTATTTTTAATCAAATCCATACTTCACCAAACATATCACAGTATTAATTAGTCCAATCCAATCCAATCCAATTATATCATCTTCCATAAAAATAGTCGAATCTCATCCCGCACACCAAACGCACCCCTAGTTTATTAATTTGTTAATAAACTAAGCAATAATGGGCTTTATGTTCAAGAGTTCTTGGGCCCTATAGGTATTGGGCTATGGTTTGGGCTACTGTCTTTTTTAGCCACTACACATGTTGGCATTCAAAAGGGAAACTTTTATTTTGATACCTAAATTATTAGCTTTTTAATTTTTTTTAACAATATTTGTATTATTAGTTCTCATGATCTCTAAAATTTGAGAATTTTATCAATTTAATTTCCGTTAGTCAGACTTAACAATATGAAGACTATTTTAGTCTTTAAGACATTCTAGACATACTAATATACAATAGATTAACAAAATTATTTTAGTCCTTACATATATTAATAGCAATTTTATTATGAACCATGATTTTTTTTTATATATATCACTAATGTATATAATATTTTTGTTTAGGCTAGCCCAGATGTGACCGAGTCAATGGAATGCGATACAGGACATCATCATTTTCGTGTTCGTGTTAATAAAGTTGAATATCAAATTTGTAATGCAGTTCATCTAGCCGCTAAAAGCCTAGCAAAAAGCTCTCTTCATATGGTTGAATACAAACTACACATGCTAGTATTCAAAAATACATTTATATAGAAGAAGAGTTGACATCTATTTACATTCCCAAATGCCAAATATTTATTGACATAACCAGTAGTACATATACTTGTGTCTCAATGAAGGGTGTGATCGTAATCGTGATAATGAAAGTTCTTGTAGATGAAATGAGCCAACCATCTTGAAGCTGCAAAGCCGATTACAGCCATCGATACCATTGCAGTTCTCGCAATCGCTGAAATTGCATTTTGCTTGGTTGCAGCAGCAATCCCAATTGAAACAATGGAGACTACTTGTAAAACAACCTCAAGTGCATTGAGACTCTTATATGCACAACTACAACTCCTGCAGTTCACCACATGGGACCAGTACCTATACAAATATATTATAATTAATTAACAATTTAATTTTCTTTATTAGATTACATAATAAATTTTAAGACATAACGTTACGACGTTACGCAACTTTATGTAACTGAACGTCTAATTTAGTTAAAAAAATGGTTCTACAATATTATGAAATAACAGTGCTGAAATTTATTTTTTTTCAGGATCGTCCTAACCAGAATACCCTAATTAGTTCACGTACTCTTAATGTTGCATATATAAACATAATTTCATTGTTGCTTCCAAGTGTTTCTTGCATTCTAAGAAACCAAAATAAATTAGTGAAGCTTGACATCTCATCAGTTTTGTTTGTACTGTTGGGAATCCGGTCCGATTCCCGGCGCAGCGGAAGTTGCAAACTGTATGCAGACACGCAAATCTGTACGGGGCACACATATGGAAGTAAGCAGAATAGTAAAGGAGACAACAATTTTTTACGTGGTTCGGCAATCAACTGATTCCTACATCCACGGAGCGCACCAGCACTCAATCCACTATGAAAGAGCTATAACAACAACACTTATACGAAAAAAACTCTCACACAGTTTTTCTTCTCACGTGTGTTTATACTCTCGCTCTCTCTCAGTGTTTCCACTTACGGAACCGCATACCTGGGCTCCTCATCGGGGTCACCCCCCGGATCTCCCGGAACCGCACCTGGGCTCCTCATCGGGGTCATTGCCCCAGATCTCCCGGAACCGCACCTGGGCTCCTCATCGGGGTCATCGCCCCGGATCTCCCGGAACCCCACACCTGGGCTCCTCATCGGGGTCATTGCCCCGGATCTCCCGGAACCGCACCTGGGCTCCTCATCGGGGTCATCGCCCCGGATCTCCCGGAACCGCACCTGGGCTCCTCATCGGGGTCATTGCCCCGGATCTGCCTGGGCCTCCTTCTCGGATCGCCTGGGCCTCCTGCCCGGATCCGCCTGGGCCTCCTTCCCGGATCGCCTGGGCCTCCTGCCCGGATCCGCCTGGGCCTCCTGCCCATGTCGCCTGGGCCTCCTGCCCGGATCCGCCTGGGCCTCCTGCCCGGATCCGCTTGGGCCTCCTGCCCATATCTCCTGGGCCTCCTGCCCAGATACTGAGCCGCTCTTGTGGAGCTCTCTGAACTCTCTCTCACTTGGAGAAGATTGAGTTACCTTGATTATCACAAATGAGGGCTATTTATAGGAGATGTCTGGTTACTGTTCATGGTACTGTTCACGCGTTTACAAGTACTGTTCACCAATTATACACGCGTGGGCCCACCTGTTAGGCACCGCCATTCACTGTTCACTGCCGCCCACGAGGCGGCCACCGCCATTCACTGTTCTCCTGTCGGCATCACAGTTATGACTGTTCACTGTATACTATTCACGTATACGATACTATTCACCATGCACTATTCATGTGTACGGCACTGTTTACCTGGGCCAAATCTTGGGCCTGCTCCTATGCCTCTCATAGGCCTCTCCTGGGCCTGCTGTCTGGGCCTCTCCTGGGCCTGTTGTTTGGCTACTCTATTTGGGCTTGCCTCTGCCTGCTCCTAGGGCCTGCTTTGAATCAACTCAGGATTCAAGCTTCACAATCCCAACATGTACTAATTAATGTTACCTATCCATCAACTGTTGCCTTGGTGGTGTTGGTGGAAGAGTTCCACTGCTAAACTTTCCAGCTCCCCAATTGATCTGACCGTCAGAATACTTGTTCAACCACCTTCGAAAACAAACCACAAACGCATCCGATTTTGTTGGCACAAAACAAGCTTTGTGCCAATTGGCGGGGCCAACTTCCATAATCTTTTGCTCCTGTAATGAAAAACCCAAGTATATATCAGAGCTAATATATATATATATACACACACACTAACAAAATGTAGAAATATGTTCTCTTAAGGCAAATAGAAACAATCTGATTCTCCTACGGTAGGACTAAATCGAAATACTCTTCTTCTTCTTTTTTGAAAATCCTACATCACAGACCTAGCAATATCAAACGCTATAAGTTCAGCACGAATCGAACTTCATATGATTAAAGTGTAAAACGTGTATATATATGTAGATGAATCTTGAATGATCACCTCGATGTGAAGTAGATGTAAATCTGAATCCACAACTATATTCACTTTAATATGAAGTATCCATCGCGGAATGATATTGTCAATCCAACTTCCAAAGTTTTTGGCGAAACCCCATATCAATCTACTATTACCCGGACAAACTGGAACACAGAAAAAGAAGAATACCATTCTTTGTTGCTCCGCCAACTTCTGCCCAAAAACAAAATCCATATAGCAAGTGAATATTATAAGAATAGAGATTCAAACAATATACATATTCATGTACAGTTTCAATAGATATATAGATTGATGAAATATATACACCTTTATCTTATGATCAGTTCTTGTTGGTGGAGCATATAGAAAATCAAATTTAGAAGCCAGTAGAGGATCAACATAATTGTAATAGGTACAAGGTGCAACAAATTTGCCACTGTCCAGCAAATACTTTCCAAAGAAACCATTTATGCCTAATTGCTCCACAACAATGTCAAGAGGTTTACCACCTTCTCTATCCACCTTCACTGTGATGCATAATATTAACCATATGAAAATTTTCTTATATAATTAAAAAGAATAAAAACTGTTTGATTATATATATATATATATATATATATATATATATATATATATATATACATACCTTTGGGTGGTTGATCAATCTCCATCATTCCATAGTGTGCATACGGAACATGAGCAGGGTCCAAAATGTTTTCAAGTAAGACCTCATACCTGAAATTGATGTATTTAAATGGAAAACTTTAGTTAATTACATCTACCCAAGTCAGTAGTTTTTTTTTTTTTAGATAAAAAACTAGCACTAAACGGGTTAGACATCTGTTAAGACCTGCCAAGATAGATTAATCACTATATGTGTAGTTTAGATATCTACTCTCATATATCGGTTCATAAATGCTGGTAAATGCATATGGTGAAACTTGAACACCCACAACTAATATGAATTGAGGAGGTCATGCGCACACCACCTCATGACCAAAATTTTTCTCCAAATATATATATATATATATGCAGTGGAAAGTAGAAATAATACATTATATATCCTTTATTTAATTTAAAGTTCAAAGACAAGCTTATATATATTTACTTACCCATAAGGATTATCTCTGTTGATCCAAAATTTAGAAAATGATGGGTAGTCCATTTCTGGAATGAAAGGTGGTTTCTTCTTTGTAATGATGTCTTTGTATTCAGGATCAGTATTTGGCCAAAACCACACCATCTCATGCTGCACAACACTTGGATAAACTCTGGCACATGCTTTTTTGAATGTATGCACCTGCGATTTTTTTTTTGGGGGATCAAACTCAAACATTAGAGCACAATTACAAAGTAAGAGTCTAATTATATGAATCAAGGTTTTGATGAAAAGTTTCAGGTTCAAAATCAGAGAGTGTATTACCTGATGACCATCTAGAGGTGCCTGGGGAATTAATTTGGAGTCACCGGAACCGTTGAAACACCATCCATGATAAGCACACTGCAACCTGCCCAACTTGTCAATTCTTCCATCAGACAATGGAGCCAATCTGTGAGGACAAGCATCATCAAACACCTTCCATGAGCTCTCATTCTTGTCCCACCACACCACTATGTCAATCCCCAGAACCTTCTTTCCATGAGGCACTCTCTTGTCCAAATCACACACTGGCATCACCGGATACCATTCTGAGAACCAATCAAACTTTTCGTCTTTGTTGTCGGTTTCGAGCTCCGGCTCAGGCGGTGGGGGTGTGTTTTCTGTTGAAACTGTGGATGATGATGGTGGTGGTGGTGATATTGTGAAAACTTTGAATGGTCTTGATGTGTTTTTTTTGTTATAAGTTGATGATGAGAATGGCCAACTGGGTATTGGACTTGACGTCTGAAAGTTCATCATGAAGTTAGGCTTAGTGGTGAAGTGGGTTCTGTACTCATGAAGTGCCTTTGGGATGTTACTTGAAGGAAACGAGGATGCTCTGAGAGCTTCCATGGCTGCTGGCTAGCTCTGTTTCACTATATCAATTCATGATTCCAATGATTAATTTCTATATTAGGTTTATGATATAGGACCGACAGCCATATGATTTTGGGTAAATTCAGCGATGGAGTGCTGGAAAAAAAAAAAAAAAAAAAACTGTGTCTGGTTTGTCATTTTATGTACTTCTTAATGCAAGTGAAAGGTCACATGCAATGGAGAATCCTGAAGCCTATTCAGGGGTTGAATAGTAGCCACTAAATGTCAAAAAAAAAAAAAAAAAACACAATCAAATCCAGAACCGCTTTTTCTTGATCCTCTTCACTCTTTATTTTTTATTTTTGTTAAAAGTTGAAAAAGTTTGATCCCACAGTCCACACTGAACCCCTCGCTGCTGCGCACTTTTTTCTCTATCACATTTCTTCACTGAGCAGACTCTTCTTTTCTCCACAGCGGCAACTTTAAGGTGGTTGTGCAAGGAGACGGATTGTAAGAAAAAATAAGGTAAGATGTCATCTTCTATTAATCATAATTTCGTTTACAACCATCAATTTCGTTTATGTAATAATGAAATTACAAGCATCAATTTCGTGACCCTATAAATTTAGTGTTTAGGGTTTACAAAGATTTTTTTTTTATGTAATAATGAAATTAACAAATGTGTTTGGTTACTTATGTTGTGAGTTTTTCAATTTTGTAACTTTCGAATCTTGATTTGGTTGAATCGTTGATTGATTTGGTGGAATTTTGTTCTTAAGTCATCCGGTCGCTCGACCCGATGAAAGTAAATCATCGGGTTGCATTGACCCGATGAAAAACCCCTTTTGTAGTGGTGAAGAAGCTGAGTCGATGTCTTAGTGCATGTTTATTTACAATATTAATGGATATAAGTATTCAGTTTCTAGTATACATGTATGTTTGGAAGTAGTAAAACACACTTTGTGTAAAAGACTTAAAAGCATTTTCTAAAATGTAGTTTATTTCAAGTAGGGAATTTAGAAAATTGGTATCAGCTTCTTTATTCAAACCGTGCTTTCAACAGACGAATATACTGTTGGAAGTATTGCTAACTTGGTTATGTAAAACCTTGTCAATAAATTTGAAGAAGACAAACAAAAAGATACAAAGATATAAGTTTCATTGTCTGTCAACACTATCATCACCTTTTTCCAACAGTTATATAATCCTGTTGAACAGTTGGTTCACATAAACCTAAAATCCTCAATCTGTATTACTTGACACTAGAGTTTTTGTGCATAAGATTGGAACCTTATTTATGCACTTAAATTTCTACAACATCTAGCTTGCTTTCCTCCACCAAAAAGCCCAAATCATATTCTAGTATAATTTAGAAGTTCTTGAAATGATAATAGAGAAACAGATTGTTGCTGTTTTTTTGCACAAACATCATTTCTTTTTTTTTCTTTTTCTTTTTTTCTATAACATTGGAATATAATTGTATTTTTGCACAGGGCTGTTAATTGCACAGGGCTATTATACTTGTAAATCGTTATATTATGTTGCTTCTTTAATCTCATAATTGTTCTGTAAATGTGTATCTCATAATCGTTATATTTTTTGGTTTATTGACAAATTCAAAATCCTTTTTAATTTCAGGGTAAAAATCAATAGAAACTAAGAAATTAGTTGATTCATTGAAAATAAAGAAAAAAGATTTTTTCCATGCAAAAGTAATCACTTACTATAAATGGGAAAGCATTGCGTTGATAAAGAAAAAGCTTACGAAATGACAGCAAGAGAGACTTAAAGGCATGTGTTTTGGCCATTTTTTAGATGTTCATGAAATCGAATTCTCTGCTCAATTTTATCATCAAGTATTGTTGCGGGAGTGTCATGTTCGAGATGCTGAAAATGAGATGTGGTTTGTTATTGGTGGAAATAGAATACGTTTTAGTGCAAATGAGTTTTGTTTAGTTAGCAGTCTACGATTTAGGAATACAGCCGTCTCTACTAAAAATACCAAAACAAATAAGATTGACAGAATTCGTCGCAAATATGTTAATAGAGCCAAAAACGTCACTGGACTGATTTAGCAAGGTTTCTTTGAAGATGGACTTGAGGAAGAAAATAATGATAATGATGATATCATTAAGTTAGCTTTGTTGTTGATCTTAGAGATAACGTTGCTTGGAAAGGACTTGAGGACAAATGTTGAATATTGGGCTATGAAGTTAGTAGATAATTTGGATGAATTCAATCGATTCCCATTGTAACATCCCAATTTTCGAATAATTAATTTCGAATATGTGGACAAATGTTCATTTTTATGGTTTTCAGGTGGACCAGATGAAACGGTCCAGAAATAGTGAATGAAGAAAAAGGAGTGAAAAACTGGGGCAGTGTGTACCGCGACCACAGATCGCGATGAGCTGCTCGCGGCGAAAAATGAAATTTTCAGGCAGTGAGCAACGCGACCTGGTCACCGCGACCACAGATCGTGCTGACTGGCTCGCGATGAAAAAGTGAAATTCTGGCAGTGAGCAACGCGACCACCAGCGCGACCAGGGTACCGCGATGGGTGATTGCGATGAAGGCGGTGGAGTTGCTCCAGTGAGCAACGCGACCTGGTGGCGCGACCACAGGTCGCGACGACCGAAATTTTATAAAAAAAATAAGTCATCGCAGAACTCACCAGAAAACAGAAAAGAGAGAAAACAGAGAGGAAGAGAGACAGAGAGAGAAAGAAAAGAAAGAAGAAGAAGAGGAAGAGAAGAAGAGAAGAGAAAGAAGAAGAAAAGAAGAAAGGAAAAGAAAAGAGAAAAAGGAAAGAGAAAAGAAAAAGGAAATCCAGAAAAAAAAAACTGTGCGAAAAACGGAAATCAGGTAGGTGTACACTCCTTTTCGAAACCTTTGTGATTTTATTTTGTGTTTTTGAGTTGAATCTGAGATTTGTTTTGAGTATTTGATAAATCTATGTTCATACGTTTATTGATTCGAATATTTTGATTCAATCATATTGTGATTACATTGAAATGAATTATTATGAATTATTTGAAGAAATCAAATACATATGTTTTACGAATATTGTCTGCAATTGTCTTTGTTGTATTAAATTAAGCTTTGAGAGAAATAATTGTTGATTTCGAAAGAAACGGAAGGTTTTGATATGAAATTTACGAAGTTTGTATTACGAATATTGTTTGTAAATTCTGATACTTGAATTTAATTTTCATTTGTGAATTATTGTTGAATATAACGAGATGAGCCTATTGCATCTCGCGGGGCAAACCTAGCATAGTCCAGTTTAGGCGAATCCCGGAGATAACCATTGTACTGATGGTGATGACTGCTGCAGCTCGTGGGGCAAACCTGGCATAGTCCAGTTTAGGCGAATCCCGGAGATAAATAATGATGACTATTGCATCTCGCGGGGCAAACCTGGTATAGTCCAGTTTAGGCGAATCCCAGAGATAGTCATTGCACTGTATTCCTGATAGTTGCATCTCGCGGGGCAAACCTGGCAAGTCCAGTTTAGGCGAATCCCGGAGATAACCATTGTACTGATGGTGATGACTGCTGCAGCTCGCGGGGAAAACCTGGCATAGTCCAGTTTAGGCGAATCCCGAAGGTGAACATTACACCGATATTACAGATATAGATATGTATGATGAGTGTACGGCCAGAATGGAGAATGAAAGAGAATAAAATGTTTATATAAATAAAATGTTACAGAATAAATAAAATGCTTATAAAAGAATTGGAAACTGAATTTTGTATGCTTTGTTGATTTAATTTAGATGCTTTTATTAAACTGTTTTTATATGATTTCTTTCAGTGAGAAAGTTGAAAATTGAAATGTTTTTATACGATCATATTGGAATATTTTTATTATGAAATGATTATTGATTTTAATACTTGAGTTTAGTGTACACCCACTAGGCATTATTGCTTAGCGCGTTGATTTTATCACGCGCAGGTATCAGAGACACAGGGGGAAACAAATAATAGAGAAGAAGTAACAGTAGATTGAAGGTCCAGAGTCACAGTTTCTTTTGAGTAGTTATAATTGAATTTTACTTGTATATTGTATTTAGTTAAGCATGCATATACAGAAATCTGTAAGTTGACATTTATATATGTTTTGTAAGAAGTGCTTTATGATTTATATTCTGTTCACATGTTTGTAAATATTAATTATATATGTTTTATTTGAAACTGTTTGGAAGTCGCACTAAACGGCAGAGTGCGCATTGATTTGAAAATTTGGATATAGAAGTGTTGGATTTATATTGTATTATATTTGTTTTATTGAAAACAGGTTTTGGGAAATCAGAAAAATAGAGGAAACTCTGCCGAAATTTTTGAAAAATAAAATTTAATGGGTTCACTATAAACATATTTTTAAAATACAATTGATATGATTTTCACTGTTTTTTTGCAATTTATAAAGTGAGTTAAGAAAAGTTTTGAAAACCCGGTAGCGCTCCCTGGGTCGATCCAGTCGGGTCGGGTCAGGGGGTGTTACACCTATAGGGTTTGTTTGTATAGTCAAGGACATTCAAATCCTTCTCGACTTATTGTAAAGGCAGAGATCAAAAGTTTATGGAGCGTGCAAAAACGATCCGACCATACAGCAGAGAAGTACAACTTGTACGGCTTTGTGTATACTTTTCAGGTAATACATATTACATAGAATGTTTAAAAATGTTTCCCCCTTAAATTCGTTTAAACTCTTATTGAAAGGTCTTATTTATTGCATTTGTTAGGTGTGGGCTATTGAAGCAATTCTGTTGTACTCAAAGATAGGTCATGCTAGGAGGGTGGCCCATACAACCCATCGTATTGTTAATTAGGAAGCCAATGGCACTCTTGACTTTGTGACGTTGACAACTTTAATTTTCAAAAAGCGATCGGTATGAATTAAATTCATACGGTAATTATAAGTATATGAAATTTATTTTAACTTGACCTGTATGTGTGTTATTTTTTTATTTTTTTTTGTTAGATTTTCACGTTTCAAACTCTGAAACCCACGGATGAAGAACAAAATTTACCTTATGTCATGGGCTTGGACGAGGCTAACGTTTCAAATGCCCCACAATTTGAGCCATGTGATCAGTGTGCCACGAGTAATAAGAAGGATGAGATCGATGATGATGAAGAAGGTGAGTATTTTGATAATGATATTGATGTTATTGATGGTGATGTTAATGGTTCGAATGATGTTGAGCAACGTCAATCGAAAGTTAAGAATCACTTGTACAAAACTAAAATATAAGAATATCGGTCTAATGTACCAAGTAACTCGGTATGTAGCCAATCATGTCTTTTAATACCATTATTCATAAGAAACTTCAGCTGATCTTTGTATCTCTTCAATAGCAATATGTTTAGCCCGATATATTTTGTGGTAATTTAATGTAATGTCCAATTCATTTTGGATATCTCTTATGATTTGCTTTAGTCTGTAGATACGATCATCACGAAATTTCTCCTTGATATATTGTCCAATAAACTGTGCACTAGCCTTTCTATTCCATGAAAACCTTTTCTCCATTGAGCAATTGTATTTGTGGTCAAATCTTGTAATCCGAAAAAAATCAGTGTTTATAACCTTGAATGCATGTAGCCGCCATTTGCATTCTCCAACCGCACAATATACCTCAAAACGTGAAATATCCAACTTCTATACTTTAAAATTGAAACGATTTGTAGCAACATACCTTTTTAATTGAGAGTACAACTTTTTTTTATTGTCAAAAACTTTCCCATTTGCAATAAAAATTATCGTAGGTCTTGAAGCAACTTCAACATCATCAATTGAACACATTACAGAGGTGGCTGGAACTAACTCTTCGTTATTGTTTCCAACACCCTGAACATCTTCTGACTTGTTACTTTTTCTGCCTTCGTTACTAAAATTATCAACAAATTGAACTTGATCATGAACCGTCACATTATTGAAATTTGGTGTGTAGCCCTCCTGAATATCATCTGCATAGACATACGATCGAGAACAATTGTTTGCTTTAGTGATCGGAATAAAAGTAGAACTATGATTACTTCCCTTCGATGAAGGAAACTGAAAAGTGATAGGATGGTGTTGTTGATTAGATGACTCTGGAAAATATTTCTGCTTTGATTGTGGGTGACTATGCTTAATCTCAAACACGATTATACAAACTAAAGGGTCAACATTCTTTTGATGCAATAATAATACAACATCATCATCATCACTAATCTCTACAAGCATGCTTAGGAGAATGGTATGAGCAACCGTCTTTATAATAACTCGATAACTGTTTCTGTCAATCCCAGTGACATCGTACACCTTATCTAATAGTTGATCAAAAGTTGCATCTCTTGGAAATAACAACCATTTTGATCTCTTGCCATCATACCAATAAACCCCTTGTTCACATACCCAATGTTCATCCCAATTAATTATTGCAGTCCTCAAAAATCGCTCGGGGACACGGGGCACTACAACCTGCAAAGATAGAACGCACATGACCCGTAGGACGTCTGGGACACCAGGGTGGTGCCGGCCAAAGTCACTCCGACAGTCAAGTTAGCGAGTGCTAATAAGTGTAGAATGCTCGTAAATGGAGATGAATGAGTAATACTTCCTATTATCTTGGCGATTAGGGTCTCCTTGGTCGAAGGAGATGTGAGGTCGGAAGGTGATCGGAGAAGATGAACAATGGCCGGAGGTTGTTGTATGAATGTAGATAACTCTCAAGATGTCAATTTTTCTCCCCCTTTTCTTTGGAGAATCATCTTTTATTTATAGAGGATGGATGCTTCTGCCCGTTGATGGATTCCATCATTACTCCTCCTTGATGTCTCCCACCAAGGAGGTTTGTGGATACTTCTTTTGATCTAGCCGTTATAGATTGTAATTATGGTTTTGTAGGTCCGTCTTTAAAGTAGATAATGATTTGGTCTCCCATTGAAACAAAGGGATTCTATGTCGTACGACATATGGAGTTGATGGTTTTGGACAACCAAGCACTATTATATGTCGTGCTACATGTTTGGGCGTTGACCTGAGATGAACATGTCGTGCGACGTAGAAGTTCTCCCAAACGTGGACAGAGTTATTTCCCTAAATGCTGCTTGGATGTGTGGGGTATCGAGTAGCTGTCGTACTACATAGATATCGAATGGCTGTCGTACTACATGGATATCGTATGGTCGTCGTACCACATGGATGTCGTACCACCTTCTGACTCTGGGCCTGGTCTTTGAAATATACTTTGGGCTTCTGGACTGGATCCTCATTTGTATTTTGGGCCTGGCAGATTTTGGCTACTACAATTATCAATTATACATCAACCATACTCATTCCTGCATAAAAATAGAAAATAAAATTAAACTTTGCATCACGCTGACCCAATGGTATTAATCATCGGGGAGACATAGCCCGACAATACCAAATATCAAGTCTTCTCAACCCGATAGTAACGATCATCTGGTAGGGTCAACTCGATAGAAAATAAAATAATAAAGATTAGCGTTCTTCTTTTCTTTGATGGAGGATTAACAAATGTAAAACTAACGAAAAATAATTGAAAACCCAGAAAGATGGACGATTAACAAATTAAAACCATTATATTAAAAATGAAAATTGAACAATAACCTTGCGATTTTTCAATGGTGGGAGTTTGTGAGATGGTTTGAATGATTTTACAATGGTGAGAGTTTAGAGAGATGAGAAAGAAAAATTTTGTTGGCTTAAGTTTGGTAAGAGGTCTGTGAGAAGATAAGAGAGAAAAAATACCGATAGAGTTGAAGAGATGAGAGAAGAAATGTGAAGAAGAGAATAGAAGAACTGTGAGAAGAAGTTTCAGACAGCAGGACAGTGTGAAGAAGAAGAAGAAAAGTGAAAAAAATATAATGTAGGTAGGGTTAAAATAGGAGAGCATTTTTGTCTCAAATAAATATTTGGATAGTCAATGTAAAAATTAACGTGGGATGGCTAGCTTTGTAATTTTTATTTATTTTTTAGACATTATTGCTAAATTTCCTATGAAAATTCAATCACTTAGTCGGATACGTGTAATTAATATATTAAGATATAAAGTTGAAAGCCTACATATTGGTGCATGAAACATGTTTGTTGTCCTCACAAGGAGATCTATGTTTTGTTTGCAAGCTCGGAAAACACCATGTTTCTAATAATGGTAGATGATGGATTATAATATAATATATATATTGAAGATAAGTTGTTTTTTATTAGCCCATCCCCTTTATAATCCATTATTGGTTTTGGTGGACGACACATTAACTAAACTTTCACTTATTTATTTATTTAATCCTTTCGTATTGAAGAGTGAAAGTTACAATATATTAAACCATCACGTGTATTGTAGTTAATCACCACACATCAGATAGGGAATGAATCGTTTTGATAATATTCGAGTTCGATTCTCAACGGATGTAATCTCCATATTGATAGAGTGCACCTATGACCAGATCTTTACTGATCTCCCGGATCGAACGGGGATTAGTCTTATATCAATATGCATGAGAATCACCTCGTGGATTAAATTAAAAAAACAAAAATTACATCATATTTTACTTCTCTTTTCCAATCAGAATATTATAATGAGACGATTCCAATTATGGAATGAGATTCGAACCAACCACTCCCGGTACTTTAATTATGTGATTCCATAAAAAATAAAAAACTAAAAAAGTGAATAGTGATGGACAATAATTAAATTAATCTCTTGATCTTAATTTTTATGTCAATCAATTTTCTTGCTTTTTTTTTTTCTTTTTCTTCTTTTTTTTTAAAGATAAAAATGTTAACATGTTCAACACATTGCACGGATTATTATTTTCTAATTAATATATTAATTATTAATTATTAAAATATTCTGATTAAAAAAGAAAAGTTAAATATAATAATTAAGACACTAGTGTGTATATATATATATAGCTCCATAAAGGACCAATAAATGTCCCTCTTTTATTTTATTTTTTTTTATTTTTATGTATATCAATTTAGTGTATATGATAAATTTTTTTAATAATAAAATTATAATTAATTATTATCAAAATTTAAAAATTAAAAGAGAAAAAATTAATTATAATTAAAAATTCAAAAATAAAATAAGATATTTTAAAAATTGAACAAATTTCACACACAATATGTCTGAGATCGAGTCAATTCACACAAACTTTTCTCATCATTGATTGAGACCGAGTCTAATCAACAGAGATAAGGGCTCCATAATAAAGACCAGACCTAGTCAAAATAAAAGAATGTAGATCAAATTTGGTCTCCATCAATAGAGATTTGTATAACAGTCCTCGTCTCTGTCGATTAGAATATATATTACAGCCCCCGTCTCTGTCAATTTGTATATATAGCCAGCATCCCTCATAATATTAATATACGCACACACACACATATACTTGTGTCTCAGTGTAGGGTGTGATCGTAGTCATGATAATGAAAGTTTTTGTAGATGAAATGAGCCAACCATCTTGAAGCTGCAAAGCCGATTACAGCCATCGACACCATCGCAGTTCTCGCAGTCGCTTGAATTGCACTCTGCTTGGTTGCAGCAGCAATCCCAATCGAAACAAAAGAGATGACTTGTAAAACAACCTCAACTGCATTAAGACTCTTATATGCACGATTACAACTCCTGCAGTTCACCACATGGGACCAGTACCTATACAAATATATTATAATTAATTAACAACTTAATTTTCTTTATTAGTTCACCTAAAAATTCTCTAGTCATAACATACGGTCCAAAAAAGAAAGATTCAAGACATAACGTTGTGGAACTAGTTATGTAACGTTATGCAACTTTATGTAACTGAACATCTAATTTTGTAACGTTAAAAAAAATGGTTCCACAATATTATGAAACAACGATGCTGAAATTATTATTTTTTTTTTCTTCCAGGATCGTCCTAACCAGAGTACCCTAATTAGTTCACATACTCTTAATGTTGCATATATAAACATAATTTCGCTGTTGCTTCCAAGTGTTTCTTGCATTCTAAGGAACCAAAATAAATTAGTGAAGCTTGACATCTCATCAGTTTTGTTTGTACTAATTAATGTTACCTATCCATCAACTGTTGCCTTGGTGGTGTTGGTGGAAGAGTTCCACTGCTAAACTTTCCAGCTCCCCAATTGATCTGACCATCAGAATACTTGTTCAACCACCTTCGAAAACCAACCACGAAAGCATCCGATTTTGTTGGCACGAAACAAGCTTTGTGCCAATTGGCAGGACCAACTTCCATAATCTTTTGCTCCTGCAATAAAAAACCCAAGTATATATCAGAGCTATTATATATAGATACTAACAAAATGTAGAAATATGTTCTCTCAAGACAAATAGAAACAATCTGATTCTCCTATTGTAGGAATAATTATTTTTTTTTTTGAAAATCTGATACCAATTAAGTCACAAACCTAACAACATCAAATGCTATAAGTCCAGCACGAATAACAACTCTAACCACAGAGGAGAGGAGGGGAGGAGGGGTCTCTCCAGACGAATAACAACGCGCGCACACACACACATATTGTACATGAATCAAACTACATATGATTAAAGTGCAAAACGTGTATATGTTGATGAATCATGAATCACCTCGATGTGAAGTAGATGTAATTCTGAATCCACAACTATGTTCGTTTTAATATGAAGTATCCATCGTGGAATGATATTGTCAATCCAACTTCCAAAGTTTTTGGCGAAACCCCATATCAATCTGCTATTACCCGGACTAACTGGAACACAAAAAAAAAAAAGCCAACTTCTGCCCAAAACCAAAATCCATATAGCAAGTAAATATTATAAGAAGAGAGCTTCAAACAATATACATATTCATGTACAATTTCAATATATATATATATATATAGATTAATGAAATATATACACCTTTATCTTATGATCAGTTCCTGCTGGAGGAGCATATCCAAAATCAAATTTAGAAGCCAGTAGAGGATCAACATAATTATAATAGGTACAAGGTGCAACAAATTTGCCACTTTCCAGCAAATACTTTCCAAAGAAACCATTTATGTCTAATTGCTCCACAACAATGTCAAGAGGTTTACCACCTTCTCTATCACCTTCACTGTGATGCATAGTATTAACCATATGAAAATTTTCTTATACAATTAAAAAGAATAGAAATTGCTTGATTTATAAGATTTATATATATATATATACACCTTTGGGTGGTTGATCAATCTCCATCATTCCATAGTGTGCATACGGAACATGAGCGGGGTCCAAAATATTTTCAAGTAAGACCTCATACCTGAAATTGATGTATTTAAATGGAAAACTTTAGTTAATTACATCTACCCGAGTCAGTAGATTATTTTTTTTAGATAAAAAACTAGCACTGAACGGGTCAGACGTCTGTTAAGACCTGTCAAGATAGATTAATCACTATATGTGTAGCTCAGATATCTACTCTCATATATCGGTTCATATATGCTGGTAAATGCATATGGTGAAACTTGAACACCCACAACTAATATGAACTGAGGAGGTTGTGCGCACACCACCTCATGACCAAAATTTTTCTCTAAATATATATATATATATGCAGGGGAAAGTAGAAATAATACATTATATATTCTTTATTTAATTTAAAGTTCAAAGACAAGCTTATATATATTTACATACCCATAAGGAATATCTCTGTTGATCCAAAATTTAGAAAATGATGGGTCGTCCATTTAAGGAATGAAAGGTGGTTTTGTAATGATGTCTTTGTATTCAGGATCAGTGTTTGGCCAAAACCAACCACTATGTCAATCCCCAGAACCTTCTTTCCGTGAGGCACTCTCTTGTCCAAATCACACACTGGCATCACCGGATACCATTCTGAGAACCAATCAAACTTTTCTTCTTTGTTGTCGGTTTCGAGCTCCGGCTCAGGCGGTGGGGGTGCGTTTTCTGTTGAAACTGTGGATGATGATGGTGGTGGTGATGATATTGTGAAAACTTTGAATGGTCTTGATGTGTTTTTTTTGTTATAAGTTGATGATGAGAATGACCAACTGGGTATTGGACTTGACGTCTGAAAGTTCATCATGAAGTTAGGCTTAGTGGTGAAGTGGGTTCTGTACTCATGAAGTGCCTTTGGGATGTTAGTTGAAGGAAAAGAGGATGCTCTGAGAGCTTCCATGGCTGCTGGCTAGCTCTGAAGGGTTTCACTATATCAATTCATTCAAATGATTAATTTCTATATTAGGTTTATGAAAATTCAATCACTTAGTCGGATGCTTGTAAATAATATATTAAGATATGAAGTTGAAAGCCTACGTGTAGTGCATGAAACATTTGTTGTCCTCACAAGGCGATAGCTATGTTTTGTTTGCAAGTTCCGAAAACACCATGTTTCAAGGGAATATTATAATGAAGCCATTCTAATAATGGTTGATGATTGATATATATATATTCTTGAAGATAAGTTGTTTTTTATTAGTTATATCCCTTTATAATTTATTATTGGTTTTGGTGGTGCACTAATCACGCTAAATTACATTATATTAATCACGTTATATCATCAATTTAATTGGTGATTAAAAAAATAAATCAATAATAATAATAATAAAACATTGTGAGTTTCTATTTTTTTTTTTCAAGGGAAAACATTGTGAGTTCATAATCATAATAATTAATAATAATATAATTAAAGCTTGATCAAAAGGGACGCTTATCTGAAATAATAATTATTAATGATAATATAATTAAAGCTTTGATATTATTTCTATACAATTCTCATCTTCTAGAGTTGCTTGAAAATAATTTCCAACTTAATTAAAAAAACATTGTTTTTTCTATGCAATTATTTTGTTCCTAATAATTTCCAACTTAATTTAAAAACATTTTTTCTTCTATGCAATTATTCTCTCTCTCTCTCTCTCAGATTCCAATGACATGTTATAGTACGTACGGTTAACTATTAGGATTTGTAAAGCTTAAATTAAGAATGGATTCAATTCGCAATGCGACAGAGTTTCGTGACAGAATCGTCGCGACAGACAGTGACAAAAAGGGGCAGAGAGCCCCGCGACTTAGGACGCGACCCAGAGGTCGCGCAACCAGTAGGTCGCAACTGGGAACCAATTTTGGGAGTAAGGGGTCGTGTGCTCTGAAGCCAGTTTTTTTTTTTTTTTTTAATCAGATTTCTGTTTTGAGTCTGAATCCAGACCAGATAGGAAAACTTTTTCCTTGGTCGATTTATCTTAGTTTTTCTATATAAATACTCATATAATGTTAGGGTTTTGTATTGTGGCAAAATAGGATGAGAGAAAAAGAGAAACACTAGTGAGAGATATTAGCAAAGAGGATACACAAACAGAAAAACAACGTTAAAGTTTTTTCAGTGTCTTTGTAATCAATCCTTCCATATTGTTTTCAAACATTATTATAATAAACACTAAACACTTATTATACAAATTAATCAATCAGTCAATTGTTCCATGTTCTATCGAACTTAAATTATATATCTTAGCGAATGACATGATTGTAGTCATGATAATGAAAGTTCTTGTAGATGAAATGAGCCAACCATCTTGAAGCTAGCTACAAAGAAGACTATGGCCATGGCGACCACCGCATTTCTCGTGGTTCCTAACATTAACCTGTGCTTGGTTGCAGCAACAATCCCAATCGAAACAATAGAGATGACTTGCAATATGACCTCAAGTGCATTGAGACTCTTATATGCACAGCTGCAACTCTTGCAGTTCACTACATGGGACCAGTACCTGCAAAATATTTATAGATATGGATAAATTTTACTTCTTTGAGTATTACATGATCTCATGATATAAATTTTATTTCTTCGAGTGTTGGTGTGCTCCTAGATGTAGAAATCACATTGATCATTGAACAACGTAAAAACTTTCATATCTTCTTTATTATTTTTCGTGCTTTCATTTGTATGTGTAATTTATTGTTGTTAATTTGAGTTTGTATATATTTTATAACGTATAATTACCTGTCCATCAATTGTTCTCTTGGCAGTGTTGGCAGAAGAGTACTTGCACTGAATTTCCTTCCCCAGTTGATTTGACCACCAGAGTACTTGTGCAACCACATTCTCAAACCAGTCACATAGGCATCCGCTTCCGTTGGCACGAAACAAGCTTTTTGCCAATTAGAAGGGCCAACATTCATAATCTTACGCTCCTACATGCGCACAACAACAAAGACGATCAAGACTACAAGATAGATAAATAGAGCATTCATAATCTTACGCTCCTGCATGCACACAATAACAAAGACGATCAAGACTATAAGATAGAGAGAGAGAGAGAGGAACCGCCTCAACATGTAGAAGAGATAAATCTGAATCCTGAATAAGTAGATCCATTCCAATATGAAAAATCCATTTTGGAATGATTTTATCAATCCAACCTCCAAAGAAACGTGGGTAGCTCCATATCAGTCTGCTATTGCCAGGACTAACTGGAATACAAAAAAAAGTAAGCAATATTCTCTGCTCCGACAACATCTGCATCACATTCCACGTCGCTAGTAAGTTGAGGTCCTCAACTCGTATATTAGCTTGGCTGTATATCTTTTAATTAAGAAAATGTGTTTTATTCATATATATGTGATGAAGATATTTCTATACTTAAGACGGTTCTTGGTATCACAACTTTTGTACGGAAAATCAGGTCTGAAATGGTTTCACAATGTTGTGAAAGGTTGTACAACATTGTAAAATCAAGGTCCTAAAAAAAAAAAATTTCAAGACCGTCCTAATTAAAAAAAAAACCCCAGCTATGTGAAGAACATTTATACACGTTTTCATAAAAGCAACAAATTAAAATACGCGATCGAGTGATCTTTAACCTTTTTTATTCCGGCTGGTGATGGCACAAATTGATCATTAATTTGAGCCACCACAGGATTAATACAATTTTGATATATATAAGGTGCAACAAATTTGCCACCACCCCAGTCTGCTTTTCCAATGAAACCATTTATGTCTAATTTCATGACACCCATTTCAAGAGGTTTGCCACCTTCTCTATCGACCTTCACTGTGGGTGGAGCAAATTAAAATAAATTAATGAATTTCTTATATATACAATTAATTATTAAAGAGAATTAATATATATAATAATTAGGTTTCTACAAAAGTTGTTATTATTATACGTACCTTCAGGTTGGTGCATATGGAAGATGAGAAGGGTCAGCAAGATTTTCAATTAGAACTTCATACCTGAAAAAAAAAAAAAGAAATTACTATTAATTTCATATGAGGTAATCTTCATTTTCAAATTAAAAAGTATGGCGAAGATTCAAAATGTTATATGAATACGATCGTTAGACTATAAAGATAATGCTTATTTGCCGCAGTTACCAATCTGGGTACAAATATTAAAAACTTTGAATATTTTAACATAAATACTCCAAAAAAGAGGCAACGAATCTAATGGGCAATCTTTGGGTATGAGATGTTGTCGCGGGAGCCCTCTAGTGAGTCATTTGTTTTTTGCAGATGACAGTATTGTCTTTTGCAGGGCTTCAGTTCAGAATTGTGAGAAGTTGAAACAGATCCTGAATGTCTATGAGAAAGCCTCTGGCCAACGGATAAATTTGCAAAAGTCCAACATCACCTTTAGTCCTAATGTGGATGATGCCTGCAGTTCTAGTATCTTGAATTGCCTGGGTCTAGTTAATGCCCAAGCTCATGACAAATATCTTGGCCTTCCAACCATGGTGGGGAAAAATAAAAGGAAAACCTTCAGTGACATTAAGGAGAGGGTTTGGCGTAAGATCAGAGGGTGGAAGGGCAATCTCTTCTCGATGGGCGGGAAAGAAATTCTTATCAAAGCAGTGGCGCAAGCGATCCCTACCTTCACAATGAGTATTTTCCAGCTGCCTTCTGCCCTGTGTAATGAGCTGTGCTCTATGATTATGGGCTTTTGGTGGGGTGCCTCAGACGGTAATAAGAAAATTTGCTGGGTCTCTAGAGACAAGTTGTGCTCTTCGAAAATTTGTGGGGGGCTTGGTTTTAAAGACTTATCTCTTTTTAACCAAGCTCTTCTAGGCAAGCAGGCTTGGAGAATTGTTATGAATAAAGACTCGTTGGTTTCTAGAGTTCTTCAGGCAAAGTATTTTAGGCAGGAGGATTTCTTATCTGTCTCGCTGAAGCAAGGGAGTTCTCATCTTTGGAGGAGTTTGGTTTGGGGCAGGAGTCTCCTTATTAAAGGCCTTCGTTGGAGGGTAGGTAATGGTAAGAATATCAGTGCGTTTCGGGATCCTTGGATACCAAGGGCGTCCACTTTCAGACCCTTCTCGAATGCCCCTGTGGATGATCTCATGGTCGCATCTCTCATTTCCCCCTCGCCCCATTCTTGGGATTTGGCTAAGCTTGATCAGGTCTTTGTGGCAGCGGATAGGGATTCTATTCTGGAAATTCCTCTGAGCTTTGGTGATTGTTCTGATTCCTTAATCTGGCATTTTGATAAAAATGGGGAGTATTCTGTGAAGAGTGGGTATAGAGTTGCAGCGCAGGAAAAACTCTCCCTCAAAGGTTCCTCCTCGTGTCCGGATTCGAAATGGTGGCTTGCACTTTGGAATCTCAACATCCCCCCCAAAATTAAAATTTTCATATGGAGAGTTTGTCTCAATGCCATTCCGTCTCTTTGTAATCTTTGCTCTAGGAAGATTGTGGTTGACCCGTGTTGTTCTAGATGCGGTGATGCTCCCGAGAGCTCAGCCCATGCCCTTTTTTGGTGCAGCGCTGTGCGCCCTATTTGGCAGTCCACTGTTTTCTGGGACATTCTCAATTTACAGTGCCATATTTCTTGTTTTGATTTGATCTTGTGGGTTTTTGTTAGGGCTAAGAGAGCTGAGCTCGAGGAGTTCTGCATGATCCTGTGGGGGGTTTGGTCTGATAGGAATGCTGTCTGTCATTCTAAATCCCCCAGGCTTAGTGCTGATTTGGTTTCTTGGTCTCTCTCTTTGCTTCGTGAATTTCAGAGTACCCAGAAGATCTTTGGCTCTCCCCCCCAGCCCCCCAGGCAGCCTCGCTCTTCTCCGTGGTCGCCTCCCCCCGCAGGCTCCTTGAAGTTAAATACTGATGCAGCAGTGAAGCCGGGTTGTTCTGTGATGGGTTCTGGTGCAGTGGTGCGTGATTCTCAGGGCAAGGTTGTAGCAGCTTCTGCCAAGCCCCTCTTGGGGTTTTTTCCTACTGAGCTTGGCGAGCTGCTGGCGTTGCGAGAGGGGTTGCTGCTGGCGAAGGAGTTCAACCTGAGTATTGAGTGGGTTGAGTTAGATGCTGTTAATGTTGTGGCTAGGGTGTCTAACTCTCTTCCTAGTTCTGTTTTGGATCCTATTTGTTCTGATGTTAAGGCTTTATTTAGGGCTGTGGGAGTTTCCAACTGTCATGTCATTCCTCGTTCTGGGAATGGAATGGCACATTCTCTTGCTTCCCTAGCCTTTTCCTCTAAGGAGGAGTTTTGTATAACAGATATTATTCTACTACAAAAAAATATTATATTTGCTGGGATTTTTTTTTGCCGCCGATATTAATCCATAGCAAATATTAAAAATTTTAAATCTTAACAGCAGATTTTAAGTTTTTATCTGCAGCAAAAAGGCTTTTGCAATAGTTATTACACGCGGCAAACATTTTTACCAGGATAGTATTTGCAACACATTTTGCCACGGATTACAACATATTTTCTCTGCGGCAAAAGGTCATTTTTTTTATACAGTATTTGCAATACTCTTTTATTGTGGATTACAACATATTTCTTCACGGTAAAAGGTTATTTTTTTTTATAATGTGTCGTATGGACCGATTTGCAGCAAATAGCTTAAATTCGACCGAGGCAAAAAAATAAGGTAAGAAATACTTCATTTGCATATATACCCATAAGGAAAATCTTTACTTCCTATCAACTTAGCAGATGATGGATCATCCAATTCTGGGAGGTAAGGTGGTTTCTTCTTCTCAATAATGTCTTTGTACTTTGGATCGGTGTTTGGCCAAAACCACAAAATGTCATGTTGCACTGTACTCGGATAAATTGCTACACAAGCTTTCTTCGATGTGTTGACCTACAAAATTTGATAATCTCTGTGAAAAATAATTTTTTACAGGAGCCTTTGAAAAATAAATCTATCACAAGATATGAGAGAGTTTGATTTACTTTCAAGCTGTACAAATCTTATCATCGAGCTCACATAGGTGATGAAAGGATAAATTTGGACATCTGTAGCTATATGTTAATTTTAAAGTTTAATGAAAAGGTTCTTTATCTAGTCAGGACGGTCCTTAAAAAAATAAATCCAGGACCTTTGTTTCATAGTATTGTACTGGAACCTTTTATAATAATATGGAACAATTTTAGAATTGTAACATTATAAAACCAAGGGTTGTTAAAAAAAAAATAAAATTTAAGGTTTGAAAGCAAGAGTTATTACCGGAGGACCATTTGGAGGTGCCTGAGGGATTAGGTTGCAGCTACCGGAGCCATTGAAACACCAGCCATGGTATGCACACTGCAGCCTCCCCAACTTATCAATCCTCCCTTCGGACAATGGAGCCAATCTGTGAGGACAAGCATCATCAAACACCTTCCATGAACTCTCATTCTCGTCCCACCACGCCACTATATCAAGCCCTAAAACCTTCTTTCCATGAGGCACTCTCTTGTCCAAATCACATACTGGTATAACTGGGCACCATGCTGAGAACCAATCGAACTTTTCGTTATCTGGAGTTTTAGTTTCAAGCTCTGCAGGCTGATCAAGAGTTGGTGGTGGTGGTGATGATGATGATGATGATATGGTAAAAACTTTGAATGACTTTGATTTGTTTTTGTGATAATTAATTGATTGAAAATTCATGAACTTGGGCTTAAAGAAGGAATTGCATTTGTTAAGTGCTCTTGGGATGATATTGTTGTAATTAAGTGAAGGAACAGCATAGGATGCTCTTAGAGCTTCCATGGCTAGCTGCTGCATACAGAGAGAGAGGAAGTTAATATTATTTTGGTTGTCTGAAGAAATGATTAAAAAGAAGTTAGTTCATGTGTCATGTTAGAGGAGTGATATCTACACAAAATGTCAACGAAGTGCGATGTAGACATTGTCAATGAAGTTGAATATCAAATCACGTAGATGTATACCTATTACACATATTAATTAATGCGAGTTTTAGTGAACCATATGAATTTTTAATAGATCAATAATCTATGTATTATATTTTGTTAGACGAGCGACATAAATGCAATACATACATCATATTGATGAAATTGAACGCCAAATCATGAACAAATATGACAAAACACAAACACATGACCCTATCGATTTTAGTCTTTTTTTTTTTTTTTTTTTTTGATTTCAATAAAAGCTTCTAATACAGAAGACCAACAAGATTTGATAAGAGAAGATAAAACTTCTGCACAGAGAAGGAAAAGATAAGGAGACAACGGGCATCCCTGCCTTAACCCTCTTTGCGGAGTGACTTCCCCCACAGACTTCCCATTTATCATGAAGGAAAGTTTGGAGGTCGACACAATCCATAACTAGTGCTCTAAACTGATTCGGAAACCCTAGTTTCTCCAAAATAAGCTCCAGAAAGCCCCACTCTACACGGTCGTAAGCCTTACTCATGTCCAGTTTGATAGCTGCATACCCTCTTTTACCCTTTTTCTGTTTCTTGATAGAATGGAGAAGCTCAAAAGCAACCATAATATTATCAAAAATTAACCGCCCTGGTACAAAAGCACTCTGCTCCGAAGATATAATGTGGGGCAGAATTTCTTTCAACCTATTTGTCATAACCTTGGAGACAGTCTTATAAATAACACTGCAAAGACTGATGGGCCTAAAATCGATCATACGCTCCGGGTTTTTCACCTTAGGGATCAGGACAACATTAGTAGCATTGAACTCCTTGATTGAGCAACCACCATTAAGAACATTAAGACATACACTAGAAACATCCTCTCCAACCACATTCCAAAATTTCTGAAAGAAGAGAGCATGGAAGCCATCGGGGCCAGGGGCCTTATTTGGACCCATTTCAAACACTGCAGCACGCACCTCTGATCGGGTGAAAGCCTCTCCAAGTCTGTCCGCCATATGGGCATCAACTTTACGCTCAAGAAAGGAGGAAGCAGCAGAGAAATCGAAAGATGATGGCTGGATAGACTTGAACAAATCTGAGAAATAATCCAAGACCACACTAGACATACCCTGCTCAGATTCCCTACGGATCCCTCTACCATCCACCAGCGAGCTAATCATATTCTTCTTCTTTCTGGCCGTCGCTCTTCTGTGAAAAAATTTAGAGTTCTTGTCCCCTGCGAGTAGCCAATCAACCCTAGACCGCTGTTTCCAATATAATTCCTCCTTGGAGAGGAGGCTTTCCAATTCTCGTTCCCTAAGCTTGATATCATTAAGAACCTGTTCGGATTGCTGCCTATCATAGAGAAGATTGAGCTCACATCGTTTCCTGTCAATGGCTTTCCTCAAAGATCCGAACTTGACTTTACTCCAGGTTTCCAGCCGATCAGCACACACCACCAGCTTATCTCTTAAGCCTCTACCAGAAGTATCACTGACAAATCCTCCCCAGGCCGAGCAAATCACATAATAGCACTCTTCATCTTTAAGCCAAAAAGGCTCAAATTTGAACTTCCGATCTCTATCACCACTAATGTTGGGACCACCATGCACAAACTTGGCCGAAATCGGCCTATGATTAGAAAACATAAAACCTAAATGCTCAACTTTAATCCCCGAAAACAAATTAACCCACTGACTGGTAGCAAAAAAGCGATCCAATCTTTCTTGAACATTTCTAGTACCCCCCCTTTTATTATTCCAGGTAAACAAAGGCCCTGAAAAACCCAAATCAACAAAATCACACAACTCAACAATACTACGAAAATTAAACATACCCGGACCAGTTCGTTCATTCCCGCCAAACTTCTCCTTAATATGAAGGAGCTCGTTGAAGTCACCGCCACACAACCAAGGAAGTCGGTTGACTGCCTTCAGACGTCGAAGGAGCTCCCACGAGTCGGTTCTATGGTTAGGGACAGGACACCCATAGAACCCAGTGAACCTCCATTTGAGGTTATTCTCCATTTTAATCACCACATCAATATGGCCCCTGGAGAAGGAC
The DNA here is from genome assembly GCA_003430845.1 of Xanthoceras sorbifolium. Lineage (NCBI taxonomy): Eukaryota > Viridiplantae > Streptophyta > Magnoliopsida > Sapindales > Sapindaceae > Xanthoceras > Xanthoceras sorbifolium. The sequence continues at coordinate 24,974,245 of CM010620.1, read as the reverse complement.
AATACTGAAACATCCCACACATCATTCCACAGTAACATCAGACCTCCACTCTTTCCTACACAATCCACATGCAGACCCCCAGAAAAACCCAACTGAGTCTTTATCTTTGCCGCCCACTCACCTTTTAATCTAGTTTCCGAAAGGAAAACTAGATTAGGGGATTGTTTCCGGACAACCTTCCGGAGTGCCAAGAATGCCCGAGGACTCCCCAATCCTCGAACATTCCAACAAATGATACTCATGTCCCTCGGCGGGCCTGCTCTGCAGACTCCGCCGATAAATCAGTCTCTAGCAATTTCTGTTTCTTCCCCGCCAGGTTCTCCCCAGTAACTTCAACATCTTTACGCTTCCCACCAGGATCTATAACAATCGCTTCAGAAGGGGGTATACCAGCAAAAATACCAGACAACTTCTGGTTAAGAGATCTCTTCACTGGCTTTTGACCCCTCCTGGCAGAATGTCTAGCTAGTAACATCTTCTGGATTGGGCTTGGACAGCCTGGAATAAGCTTCTGTAAAGGACTCCCCCGAATAAGTCTTTTCCATTTCTTAGAGGTAGGCTTACCAAGAGAAGACCCAAACATAACAACGTCTCCTTCATCACATAAATTTGACCCCACTATTTCCTCATCCATTCTTGCCAACGCCTCTGAATGACCTTCATCAGTCGGTGCTACTGTAAGGACCTCCCTAGATGGGTGATCTACCGGCTGGATATCCTGAATCAAAGTACCACCCTTCTGTCTCATTGCACTGTTCAGGGCTGAAGAGGAGGCCTCAATATCCCGATTGGATTTACCTTCACGTTTGTCAGAAGATGTTGGAACAGTAATAACAATTCTTCTGGCATCCTCTGCACCTGCACCGACAGCATCCTCAAAGTCTTCATGGGCCTTCGGTTTAGCTGCTAAAGTCTCCTCTCCCCGTTGCCTAGGCTTTGAACGATCTAGAGGTGATGCTCTAAGCCACACCCCGAATTTTGGCTCAACCCCCTCCATAATACTCTTCCTCACCTCACTGATATGACACTCCCTGACAGAATGTCCGATATACCCACAACCATAACAGAAATCTGGAAGTCTCTCATATTTGATCAAAGCCGTAATCATAGTCTCAAAATTCTCCAACCTCATCCGGATACCCCTTTTCAAAGGTTTAGTAATGTCAATTCTAACTTTAATTCTCAAGAATTTACCCCACAAATCTTTCGATTCCATCGGGAACTCAACAATGGTCCCAACTTCCTCTGCTATTAATCGTGCCACTTTACAGTTCATACACGCCAGAGGAATATTGTAAATGTGAATCCAGAATTCCGAGAATTGGAATCGAAGTTGAGAAATTGCCCCAGGCCCCACCGGTTTCTCGAGAACAATAAGATTTTTGTCGAAATGCCAGGGGCCCCTGGACCAGACCATCGCTTTATCCTCAAGGGATTGGAAATGGAAGACAAACACATTATCACCTACCATTTCAATTTCTATTCGGCCCACCGTACCCCAGATCTGTTCAATAGTGCCACGGAAAGCCTCTCGGTTCACCTTTCTACGAGAAAGGATCTTCCCTACCAAGCAATGCTCAACGCTTCTAATACCGTCAGCTTGAACATCCCCTGCTATGTCTAAGACTGGGCCATCTTCCTCTGATAAGGACAGGGCCTCACAAAGTCTCAAAATTTCATCTGTAGCCATTATAAGTACTACTGCAGCTACAACCCCACAGGCCTCCACTACCAGATCCGCCCCTACTCAATACACAGACCCAGGTCCACAAAGTGGCTCCCACAACAAAGCTAAAAGAATCCAGGACCTGAGAAATCACAGATTGCCAATGTTGACCGCCCGAACTGAGTGAATCCCAAACAAAAATGCTACTGAACCCAGTCCAACTGCACCACCTTTAAACTGCCCAGAACGGCACTGCCCAATTTAATCAACTCTGTGAAAGCACCAGTACCCGAACAAAGTCACCAAAACACCCAAATAAAATTTAGATCTGAGAAAAAATCAATAATACACCACCATCATAACAAGCAGCTCTACACCGATCCTCACAAAACCTGACAACTACAGCAATTAAAACAACTCAACCCACACACAAAAGAGGCAGCTGTTTTCACACACAAACAAGACCCTAGCAACCAAAGCCGCAGCACCTCAAGAACCCCACACCCCGAACTGCCCAGATCGGCTACCTAGACCCTGATTCGGCCCCCTCCACAACAGCCCTCTCAACTCCACCAGATCACAGCCCCACCAGATCACCGCGCCACCCAACTGCAAACAAAACCGATCGCTACAGCGCCAAGATCGGACACCACAGCAGCTCCAAACCACCCGATCCAAAGCCTCCAGCACCACCGCTCGCTGCTAGAAATGGATCGAGAAAGGAGACCCCGAACAGATCCCCCCGGTCACAGATCACAGGCCCGATCTGAGCACACCAACAGCTCCACACACTACAGACAGCTGGTCGAAGGAGGCACCAGCAGCTCGAAAACACCCCAACTCTGCCCCGAGCACAACCCACACAGGAGAGGGAAGGAAAGGGAGATCGGGGAAGAAAGGTCTAAGCACTCTTACCAGCCAGGTCGCCTCTGATCAGCAAGGACAGAAGGAGAGCAAGGAGAGGAAGAGGAAGCTTAGACAAGGCTGTCTTCACAGAGAAGGATAATCTACCCGAAGGAGGGCTGCTTCTACACTCTTGTTTCTTCAGAGAAGGAACGAGAGGAAAAGATTATTGTTTTTTTTTTTTTTTTTAATGTGTTAACTTAAAACAATTTTTTTTTTTTTTTTTTTTTTTTTTAGTCTTTTTCGATAACAATATATTACATATACACCCTTCCAAGAATGAATATATATATATATATATACACATATATATATGTATTTATATATATATATGGAAATCAAATTCTTAAATGGTAACTGGGTCGATGAAGAGTTGTGTGATATAATATTTTAAATACTGTAGATTGGTGTATCCATCTACGTATCTTCAACCATTAACCTAAGCTTTTCAACACTCTCATCTCTGGAAACACTGTAATGCTTTATGTAGCATTCAACTGCGGATGCCACGTGTCCTCTCTTCTGCTCAAACTTTAAATCTATAAAAAATTTAAATTAGCCTTAAGTTATTTAAGATGAAAATTTTAACATATATACACTACAAAGATGTACAAACTAAATTACTTATACTATTAATATATAATTAACCTCTTACGTTCACATTTGATATAAATAATAAGAAACGTAAATAGACATGTATGATATAATAATATATATATATATATACATATATAAAACGAAATGATTAAAAAGAAGTTAGTTGATGTGTCATGTTCTATTAGTGAATGGCCAATAGTTCCTTCTTCTTTTTTCACTACAATCACGTTAGAGGAGTGACATCAACACAAATGTCAACGAAGTGGGCGATATAGACATGTAAATGAAGTTTATTTTTTGGTTTATTTTTGGGTGAATTTCACTCAAGTACCCTGACGTTTATTATAATTGCACATTTAATGCCAGTTTTGTCATAATTGCACTCGAATACCCTGTAATCCGTTGACAACCGTTAAAGTAACGGTTGACTAAACGAATTCAGATAAAATGACGAGACTGCCCCTGCAAAGGAAAAAACAAAAAAAAAATTGAAAAGTAAGATCTGGGTTCGATCGCGAACCAAGGAACTGGATTCGATTGCGAACCCAGCAATTCGCCCTTTATTTTTTTACAATTACAATATTACAGGGTACTTGAGTGCAATTCGCCCTTTATTTTTTTAATAGGGTACAATTACAATATTAATAACTGTGGGGACCTGTCGAGATTATTTAGATAAATAACACCGGTTTTTAATATAAGTAGGAAACAAAATTGCCTTGCCACCATCACGTAAAGGAAAGAGAAAACAAAGAGTAAAAAAAAAATTAACAAGCAATTGAGCTCAAGAGAGAGAAAACGCTATTTCCCTTTCATCTCCACTAGGCGATCGCCACTGCGAGCGAAGATCAACCACAGTCACTAAAAATAAATCACCATAAAATAGATTACGGTCAGACGAAAAATAGATCACAGTAAAAAAAAAAAAAATTACGGTCTAACAAAAAATAGACCACGATCACACTAAAAATATATCACAGTCACACCAAAATTAGTTCAAGGTCAAACTAATTAAAAATAGATTACGGTCATATCAAAATTAGTTCACGGTCACTGTTATAATAAATTACGAAAAACATTAATCTCATAAAAAATGGCAAGCAAAGCATGTTTGCAACTCTAAGTACAATTAGATCTAGTAAAATAGGACACGGAGAGAAGAAATCTTAAACAAATGCACCACTCAAATTATTATAGATCTAATAATAAAACACATAGTTACATCTCAAGAACTTCCACATAGCCTTGCTTACTCGACCGAGCACACACTTCCTTTATTTGTGTAATGTTCAGTTGCTTTTTGTAATGCAGCTAATCAGGCAGCGAAAAGCCCAACAAAAAGCTCTTCATATGGTTGAATACAAACTACACATGCTAGTATTCAAAAATACCTTTATATAGAAGATGAGTTGACATATATTTACATTCCCAAGTGCCAAATATTCATTGACATAACCAGTAGTACAGATACTAGTGTCTCAATGAAGGGTGTGATCGTAGTCATGATAATGAAAGTTCTTGTAGATGAAATGAGCCAACAATCTTGAAGCTGCAAAGCCAATTACAGCCATCGACGCCATCGCAGTTCTCGCAATCGCTGGAATAGCACTCTGCTTGGTTGCAGCAGCAATCCCAATTGAAACAATGGAGATGACTTGTAAAACAACCTGAAGTGCATTAAGACTCTTATATGCACAACTACAACTCCTGCAGTTCACCACATGGGACCAGTACCTATACAAATATATTATAATTAATTAACAGCTTTTCTTTATTAGTTCACGTAATAATTTTCTAATCAGAACGGTCTAGAAAAAAAAAAACTTTCCAGGACCGTTCAGATCAAAGGAGGACCCTTAGTTCACATACTTCTAATGTTGCATATATAAACAAAATATAAGTGCTTCTTGCATTCTAAGAAACCAAAATAAATTAGTGAAGATTGAAACCTCATCAGTTTTGTTTGTACTAATTAATGTTACCTATCCATCAACTGTTGCCTTGGTGGTGTTGGTGGAAGAGTTCCACTACTAAACTTTCCAACTCCCCAATTGATCTGACCATCAGAATACTTGTTCAACCACCTTCGAAAACCAACCACAAATGCATCCGATTTTGTTGGCACGAAACAAGCTTTGTGCCAATTGGCAGGGCCAACTTCCATAATCTTTTGCTCCTATACAATGAAGAACCCAAGTATCAATTAATATATGTATATACTGACAAAATGCAGAAATATTTTCTCTCAAGGCCAATAGAAACAAGCTGATTCTCCTATTGTAGGGCATAAAAGTCGTCAAGTAATTACTTTTTTTTTAATCCGACACTAGTTAAGTTACAAGACTTTTTAAGATCAACCGCTATAGTACGGAATGCATAATAACTCTCATTACAAAGAAGAGGTCAATCTCTTCAGACTTTATAATATTATAGACAACAATTCGGAATAAGTTAAACCACTCGAGCAACACTTGAATGCATACTTTATTGGAAGAAGAACAAACCTCCATATGTAACTTGGTGTCAAGAAATCTCAAACCGAAGTTTGAGACATTTACCAACTATGGAACTCAACAGCTAGCTATCCGGCTAGAACTATTCATAAAATTCATATGATTAAATATATACATATATAGATGAATCTTGAATCACCTCAATGTGAAGTAGATGTAAATCCGAATCCACAACTATGTTTGATACAATATGACGTATCCATCGTGGAATGATATTGTCATTCCAACTATTAAAGTTTTTGGCGATGCCCCATATCAATCTGCTGTTACCTGGACTAACTGGAATACAGAAAAAAAATAATAACATTCTCTGTTGCTCCACCAACTTCTGCAAAAACAAAAAATCCGCGGATGCGAAAAAGAACATGAAACATATAAAAAGTAATACCTACGAAGATATCAGCTTCAAACAATATTCATGCAGAGTTTCAAAAATATAAATTAATGAAATATATGCACCTTTTTCTTATGATCAGTTCCTGCTGGTGGTGGACCATGTAATAAAATATTAGATTGAAAAGCCACAGGATCATTGTAATTATAATAGGTACAAGGTGCAACAAATTTGGCACTGTCCCACAAATGCTTTCCAGAGAAACCATTTATGTCTAATTGCTCCACAACAATGTCAAGAGGTTTACCACCTTCTCTATCCACCTTCACTGTGATGCATAGTATTAACCATATGAAAATTTTCTTATATAATTAAAAAGAATAAAAACTGCTTGATAATACACACACACATATATATACCTTTGGGTGGTTGATCAATCTCCATTACTCCATAGTGTGCATATGGAACATGAGCAGGGTCCAAAATGTTTTCAAGTAAGACCTCATACCTGAAATTGATGTATTTAAATGGAAAACTTTAGTTAATTACATCTACCCGAGTCAGTAGTTTTTTTTTTAGATAAAAAACTAGCACTGAACGGGTCAAACGTCTGTTAGGACTTGTCAAGATAGATTAATCACTATATGTGTAGCTCAAATGTCTACTTTTATATATCGGTTCATATATGCTGGTAAATGTATATGGTGGAACTTGAACACCCACAACTAATATGAATTGAGGAGGTCGTGCGCACACCACCTCATGACCAAAATTTTTCTCCAAATATATGTGTAAATTTTTCTCCAAATATATATGTGTGTGTGAAACTTGAACACCTACAACTAATTTAAATTGAGGAGGTCATGCGCACACCACCTCGTGACCAAAATTTTTCTCCAAATATATGTGTGTGTATGTAATATGAATTGAGGAGGTCGTGCGCACACCACCTCATGACCAAAATTTTTCTCCAAATATATATGTGTGTGTGTGCGCGTGCGCGGGGGAAAGTAGAAATAATACATTATACATTCTTTATTTAATTTAAAGTTCAAAGACAAGCTTATATATATTTACATACCCATAAGGAATATCTCTGTTGATCCAAAATTTAGAAAATGATGGGTCGTCCATTTCTGGAATGAAAGGTGGTTTCTTCTTTGTAATGATGTCTTTGTATTCAGGATCAGTATTTGGCCAAAACCACACCATCTCATGCTGCACAACACTTGGATAAGCTCTAGCACATGCTTTTTTGAATGTATGCACCTGCGATATTTTTTTTTTTTTTTTTTTTTTTTTGGGGATCAAACTCAAACATTAGAGCACAATTACAAAGTAAGAGTCTAATTATATGAATCAAGGTTTTGATGAAAAGTTTCAGGTTCAAAATCAGAGAGTGTATTACCTGAGGACCATCTAGAGGTGCCTGGGGAATTAATTTGCAGTCACCGGAACCGTTGAAACACCATCCATGATAAGCACACTGCAACCTGCCCAACTTGTCAATTCTTCCATCAGACAATGGAGCCAATCTGTGAGGACAAGCATCATCAAACACCTTCCATGAGTTCTCATTCTTGTCCCACCACACCACTATGTCAATCCCCAGAACCTTCTTTCCATGAGGCACTCTCTTGTCCAAATCACACACTGGCATCACCGGATACCATTCTGAGAACCAATCAAACTTTTCTTCTTTGTTGTCGGTTTCGAGCTCTGGCTCAGGTGGTGGGGGTGTGTTTTCTGTTGACACTGTGGATGACGATGATGGTGGTGATGATATGGTGAAAACTTTGAATGGTCCTGGTGTGTTTTTTTTATAAGTCGATGATGAGAATGACCAACTGGGTATTGGACTTGACTGGTGAAAGTTGATGAAGTTAGGCTTAGTGAAGTGGGTTTTGTGATCATGAAGTGGTTTTGGGATGTAAAAAAGTGAAGGAGCATAGGATGCTATGAGAGCTTCCATGGCTGACTGGTTGGCTGCTGCTTGTAGTGAATATTTGGTTGTTTGAAGTTGGTGTGGTGTTGCAGCTTTAACAATACTACTAGAGCATGGCCGTCATTTTCACCACTTTGATACGCCGATACCCACCACGCTCGTAGTGGTTGATGCCTTGACCCTTTTTTGAAAAAAAAAAAAAATTAACATCAAAGGTGTTAGAGTGTTAGAGATCTATCATGATCTATAATCTCTGTATGTATAATACGGATATCTACTCTTATAATTGAAAGACATCAACCCACATAACGAGAATGTAACTCTCCACACATGCTGATAAATGCGTACGGTAAAACTGAAATTTCACCACTAAAATGGATTAGAAAAAGACACACTACTAGAACTAAAATATTTACTTCTTAAAATTGGTGGTCATATCATTTGCACTAATTTGTCTTCTTTTATTTTTCCCTTTTTTTTATTTCTTAAAAAGAAAAAAAGAATTCAAACCCAAAACGTCAATTTCTTTAATAGATATAATTATTATCAAATTATACATACGACCGTATTTTTCCTTTTTTCTTTTTTTACTGCTACCTAACGTACGTCAATGTGATTAAATGAATATGTATGGAGCATGACACATTAACTAAACTTTGATCAATTTATTTATTTAATCCTTTCGTATCAAAAGTATTCAAATCTCTTGAAAATTACACCCCTCACATTTTGCTTTTGCTTTTGCTTTCTAATCTGAATATTATATTGAGGTCATTTCAATTATGATAAGCATTATATATATGAGATTCGAGCCAACCACTCCTATTACTTTAATGATGTGAAACTAATAGAATAGAAAAAGCGATTAATTTATTTTAATATAATATTGATGACTGTGAGATATAACCGACAATAAAATCAAACGGTAAAAGTGACACGTACGATAAAAGGGTTGAAAAAGGTTTTGTTATTGTTGGGGTTTGATTTGCCCAGAGGTTGGTCGCTGTGTCGAGAAATTTCTTGTGAATGCTGCCTCTTCTCTATCTTGTACTTATCAAGCTCAATGGTTAACTTGAAAATAAATAGAAATCTGATAGGAGCATTGAAATCTCCTATTGTTTATAGAGGTGAAAGAATTGTTTAGCTAGAAGATATATTTAGCTGGAGGGCTTATATCACTTTTGATGTAGTCGGCTGAAAACAAGTATTGCTCGACCACGATCTTCTTGTCAAATCCTTATTATTATTCAAGACCTGCCGAGATCAATTACTAAGCTCGCAGTCGAATATTTACTCTCATAACAGGAAACATCTACTCACACAGTAAGGAAAGAAAATTATTCACACGTACAAAGCTAGTTAATCCACACATTATGTATATAATATATATATATATATATATGACATCCTCTTCAGGTGTAGTATCATTTCTTCTGTGAGTAAGATAATTGAATGCTAACTGTCTTAAGTTTGTATTGCTAAATGTAAGAAAGTAAATACTAATATTTTAACTGAAATATTCGTAATATTTTCAGTATTTTGAAGGGGTTGATATAAAAAATATCCTTAAATATCTCTAATTTTTTAAGAATATTTTCAATATTTTTCCCGAAATTTTTAAAAATTTAGAACCCTGATATCTTCACCAACAAGAACGCAAACTTCATAACAAAAAAGCTATTTAACTGTGAGTCATAAAATTTTCATTTTTGTTTTTTCATCAATATATTTGTATACAAAATGTATGCAAGGATTCAGTTACCTTGAAAATGTAACCTATAGAAGTGATATTTACATTTCCCAAATCAATGATCATAAAGAACTTATCTCAGCGAAAGGCATGATTGTAGTCATGATAATGGAAGTTCTTGTAGATGAAATGAGCCAACCATCTTGAAGCTGCAAAGCATATTACGGCCATCGAAACCACTGTAGTTCTCATGACTGATGACATTACATTTTGCTTGGTTGCAGCAACAATAGCAATTGAAACAATGGAGATGACTTGCAGTATTACCTCAAGCGCGTTGAGAGCCTTATACGCAGAATTGCAACTACTGCAGTTCACTACATGAGACCGGTACCTGCAAAAGTTATAAATAAATTTCAATGAATTCGCAATTATTGTTGTAGAGTTTGACAATAGTTTCGAATTTAAAGCACAGATCAAAGGAAGGCAGGGGACTTTTGAGTATTATCCTCCATACAAACCCGAAAAAGAGAAAAGCAATGACAACTTAACACACAAGTTTGTCATGTTTCCGATTGCTCCAGATGTTAGGGAAAATGATACTTACGTTATGGGAAACAAATAAATTAATTAAATTGCAACTTGAAACCCAAATTTTACCTATCCAAGAGCTGTTCTCTTGGTGGTGTTGGTGGAAGAGTTCCACTATATTTTCCTCCCCAGTTGATTTCACCACTAGAATACTTGTTCAACCACCTTCTGAAACCAACCACATAGGCATCCGATTTTGTCGGCACAAAACAAGCTTTCTGCCAGTTGATTGGGCCAACATCCTTGATCTTATGCTCCTACAACAAGAAACTGAAGATTTAGGTAACACTAATGAATTGCAAATTATGTTTCTTCTAAACAACAATTCATGGTAAAGCATTTTACTTTTCTAGTGCCAGTACCATGTGTTAATTAGAACTAGAAACAACAATGTAAGCTACTGCTAGCAAGGGTCATATAAGAGGTCTTGAAATCAAATACTACTCGCATTAGGATTGTGAGGATTGGGTTTACATTTGAGGAGAGATGTCAAGTTTGGTGGAGGCTAAACGAAAGAAAAGCTGATTGTGTTCTCTTACTGTTCTAGGAGATAAAATTCTTCAAGCACTCAAATTCTTTATCGAGAAGAAAACAGAAACATCAGTAACTCAGTGGTTGTATGGGTTTCCCTTAAACTGAAAACTAATCCATGTGATATCATGTCAGGTCATGCCGTCATGACAGGGGACACTTGATGTAGCACAATGAAAAGGACCACATCGTCAATAATCAACCAACATGATGGAAAATGATCTTGGAGAATTAAAAGGAGTTACCTCGACATGGAGCAGATATAAATCTGAATCAAGAATCAGGTTTTGTCCAACATGAAACATCCATCGTGGAACAATTTTATCAATCCAAACTCCAAAGTTTCTTGGGAAGGTCCATATCAATCTGCTATTACCCGGACTAACTGGAACACAAATAAAGATCAAAGCCATTCTTCGTTGCTTCGGCAACTTCTGCACCAATTTAAGTGTATGTAGATAAAAAACTAATTAAAAGAAAGACATAATTGGTAAACATTATAAAGAGCATTACATTATCACTTATCAGCTCAAGAAAAACAAATACATTGACATTTACCTTTTCGGTTCCTCCTGATGATGCAGACCCATTACCTTGATCCACCACAGGTTCAGAATAAGAATAATAGATGCAAGGTGCAATAAATTTGCCACTGCCCCATTCATGATTTCCAAGGAAACCGTTTATGTCGAATTTCTTGACACTCATTTCAAGTGGTCTGCCCCCTTCTCGGTCAAGCTTCACTGGGAGCAGATTTAGCATTAGTCAAACATAATTCTTATACAAAGAGAATAGTAATGACTTAGAACAAGGTTAATCTAGAAATTCTTATCTACCGTCGGGTTTTCGGATTCGCATTATTCCATGATGCGCATACGGAACATGAGCAGGGTCCATAAGATTTTCAACTAAAACGTCATACCTGAAAATGAAGCATACTTGGAAGAATTTCTTGAAAAACGAAAAATTGTACACAGAACTTACATCTATCCAAGTTGTATTTATAAATATGTTAATAGGGATTTTTTTTTTTAAGAAAAATTCTGCCAAATTGTGAAAAAGAACATCATCGCAAAGCAATAGATATTTAGGTTTCAATATATGGAAGGTACAGGAGAGTAGAAACTAGAAACAAAGCAATCATTATTTTCAAGTTAAAAGACAAAGTTATATAAAGGAAAAAAACAGAAGACTAGATCTTTGCATACCCGTAAGGAATATCTCTATTTCCCATCAGCTTAGTAAATGATGGGTCTTCCAGTTCCGGGATGTAAGGTGGCTTCTTCTTCATAATAATATCTTTGTACTGAGGATCCGTGCTAGGCCAAAACCACACAATGTCATGCTGCACGGTAGTTGGATAAACTCCTACACATGCTTTGTTGAATGTGTGGACCTGCATAGTTTGATAAAAGGGTCAATGAAAATTAACATTTTTGCTAGAGACAATATTTGTGTGCTGAACATAGATTCTATAGACATGTAGTTTGTACACCGGGTGAAGATCGAATATTAATGTAGTACCAGTCTACATTTTGGTAAACCGAAAGATTGTGTTCCAAAATTACTCTAAATTTAGTACTCTAGAAATTTTCTTCTCCTGTTTAAGTTCTTCAAATTTAGCCATGTAAACATGAAGTTAAAATGTAATGAAACTGATATCGAAAGGCTCTCGCAATCAATAACCTAACATCATTATGAGCAACAACTAGTCACTTCTATGTGTTTATCCCACTACATAATAGTTCATCATGTTAGGTTTTGATCTCTGCAGCTCCAAGGTCAGATCAATGAACAAGTGTAATCTAATTATCCTTGTCGAAGCCAGAATATAAGATCAAGTTTGAAAGTTATCTAGTTACTTAAATGAGAACAAGATATTGAAAAAAATTAGACAATTGGAAAATTCTATCAAGTTGGGATTGATATGATTATCAAAAAAATCTCTTTCCTTGTTCAACACTTCCTTCACAATCAATCTAATTCTAGAAAATGGATTCCACTAAAACCAAAGGAAAAGGCACAACTTGTTCTCTATTTTCCACTAAGATGTGAGAATCTATTTCAAACATCAATAATCAAAAATCAAAAGAACAGCAAAGCAAGAAATTTTGATAATGCAATGTAAATGTTAGCAAGGCAAAACAATTGAAACTTTCAAGTCAAGACTGGTTACCGGAGGTCCATCTGGAGGTGCCTGAGGAATAAATTTACAGGCACCAGAGCCATTAAAGCACCATCCGTGGTACACACATTGCAGCCTCCCCCACTGATCAATCCTCCCTTCAGACAATGGAGCCAATCTATGTGGACAAGTGTCATCAAACACCTTCCATGCATTCTCATTCCTATCCCACCACACCACCACATCAATCCCCAAAACTTTCTTCGCATGTGGCGCCCTCTTGTCCAAATCACACACTGGCATGATCGGGTACCATTGTGAGAACCAGTCAAACTTTTCATTTGGGGTTTGAGTTTCAAGCTCTGGCTCTGGTGGTGGGTGGTGTTCTGTTGTGTTTTCTGTTGAGACTGCGGTGGATGATGATGACGATGATGACAAGGTGGTGTAAAGCTTGGATGGTTTTGATGATCTGTTCTTGTGGTGGGTTGATGAGAAGAAAGTGGAAGTGGGTAGTGGGCTCAAGTGATGAAAATTCAAGAACTTGGGCCTGGGGAACTGGGTTTTGTCAGGAGTTGTTGGGATGTGAAGTGATGTTAAAGAAGAAACTTTAAGGGCTTCCATGGCTGCTAGTTTTTGAGCTTTTCACTGCCCAACACTATAACAAACAGAAGAAGAAGAGATACAAAGGAAGTGAAAAAATAACTTGAGGCTGTGATTGCTCCAACAGTTGAGTAATAAAATGGACTTGAATTGAGGCTCTAAATTGTCCCACATGTGTGTGTGAGAGAGAGAGAGAGAGAGAGAGAAATGGACTTTTGGCAGGTTTTACATTTTAAGGATAATATGGTGACCAGTGTGAAATGGATTATGAATGTGAATTGAGTTTCGATGGTTGGATGGATTTTCCTGTGGTTTCAACTTCAATTTTTTTGGATTTGCTGAGTTTGAACTTCAAATTTTTGGAGTTAAAACATGAATATATATATATAGTTTGACATTAAATTTCTCGAAAAGGAACTAGAAGAGAAAACTTGGTACGCTACTTTTTTTGGTCTGTTTATTAGTACTTTTATTGTGGACTTTTGACTTTTTAAAAATTCTTCCAGTAAAAGCCATATATTTTAGCTTTGTCTGAAAGCTATTCTATGAAAATATCCAAATGAATCCAAAAATAATTTTTAAACCCAAAAAGTCAATAAACCACTTTTATAAACTATCTCAAACAGACTCAAAGTTTGCTTACTAGACTTGAGTTTAGTTAAAAACACCTACTTGACGTAATCATATATGAGTTATTCATCAAATGACATGTTTTTGATTATGTGGATATTTTAGATTTTCACCCAATCAACATATGATTGTTCATCACGTAACGTGTTACGGATACACTCATCCTACCGAAGCTTTTTCCCAGTACACTTTACTTTTGAAACTATAAGAAGCAGGGCTGCATCCATAATTGAGAATCCAAACACATATACAGCAGTTGAGATTAACTTGATACAACAGCACACGCGTCCTCTGAAGAAATCAGAGAATGGCTTTTGGGTGAAACAGAAGCATATATCAGTACCACATTACAAGACCAACCTGTTGAATACAGCCAAAAGTGACTAGCAATTTTAGAACTCTCCACAAGTTTAGAAGAATCTGATTGAAAAGCTACAAGTATTGTTTAAAATACAGGTAGCTCTACAATATATATTAAGAGTACTGAAATCAAGAAGAACAAGCTTTTGATCTGGAAGCCAAGGTAGCTAACATGTACAAAAAATTAATACATTTCCAGGGCTCAATCTTGCAAAAATATTGAACTCCTGGAGAGTTTTCTAGACTCACCCTATTAAAACTTAAGGTGTTAGTGTGCTTTTCAACCTATTCAAAGTCAGCTTTCTGCTAATAATCTACTTCAAAATCTCAGTTAAGATTCTCATCAACTTGATCCTGCCTAAAGGCAAACATTGACGACGGGGGCCTATCTACTGAAAGTGTACCTTCTAATACCTTAACTACTTCACCAATGGAAGGTCGTAAGAATGGCTGGTTTTGCAGACACCACAAAGCTATTCTCACGGCTCTTTCTATTCCTTCGGACTCGTTGCTGCCCTCCAATTTCAGTTCTCCGTTCATATTCTTAACCAAATTGTGCAGATTGCTGACCATAATTTCCCTCTTGCGCGTAACAATTTGCAGCAACATTTCTCCAAACATGTATATATCCTTCTCTGGTAGAGACTCAGAAGAAGATGATGCTGCCTCGTTTCCCAGTAAGCTCTTAATTCCAAAATCTGTCACCTTAGGAACCAACTTTTCATCGAGCAAGACATTTTCAAGCTTCAAATTTCCATGAGCAACACATGTTTGACACTCTGTGTGTAAATAAGCAAGGGCTCGTGCCACTCCAAGAGCAATATCAAGCCTCTGTTGCCAATTCCCTTCATTCTGTTCGTGCTCCGTGTTAAATAACCAATTATCAAGAGAACCATTTGGTACATATTCATATAGTAGAATTATGTGATTTGGCTCAAAACAGAAGCCTCTTACAGACACGAGATTTCGGTGGTGCATTGCTCCCAAGGTAGAAACTGCCATTCGGAAATCCTTCTCCGATACTGCATTGTCCAGCACCTTGGCAATAACTGGCATTTTATTGGGAAGAAGACCTTTGTAAACAGACGGACCGAGTTGATTCACAAAGTTGTCCAGTAGCTCTACTATCTCTTCATGGGACAATCTAATGATACCACTGTAATGAGGGTTCATTTGAACATCCTTTCTGAAGGGGATTCTTGTTTGAGCGTTAATTTGCCGTCTCCGGTAAACAAACCAAAAGACAAACATCTCAATGCTCAGGAAACCTGAGACTGTCAGCAAAACTATCAAGCCAATAGCTTCTACGAAATTTTGACTGTGACCCCTATGATCAGTGTATCCTTTAGACAATACAGGAATTGATATGGCGCTGTTGTGAGGATTAACTCGAGCTGAAACTGCCTGAGGGACCAGACACACCTTCAAGAATGAAGTTGCTGGAACAGATGGATTCTTATAGCCAGTAATAAAGCTGGTCCGTTTGATAGTGCAAACTCCCGAACCATCATTTTTTGAAGTTACTGCAATACAAGTAGAGTCATTGGAGCAGTACTCTTTACAGGCTTCCTCACTTAGCATCAAATCAACATCTAGCGGGGGATAAAGACCATAAAGAACAGTCTGCTTCAGAACCATTATGCTGGCATTCCTCTTGCAGTTCCCCAAATCCACCATTTTTCGGCATCCCAAACTACCCGAATCTACTGCAGAAAGGTCATTTATCCCATTTATAGATTCCTCGTATAGACAATCGCAAATAGGCCCTGATGAGTTGTACCCACACAAGCTATACAGACCACAATAACCAAACACATTGCACTGGTTCTCAACTGCTTGCCACCCTACCTTCCATTGATGAGCCACTTGGTCCCAAGAGTAAATTCTCAAATTCCCATCTGAATCAATCTTGAGATGCCTCAAGACCTGAGAATTCTCTCCAAAATCCTTGCTTGCTATGGACCAAACAGTTCTATTACCAGCATCAACTAGCCCCAAAACACCATTTGAATCAAATCTTGCTTCCTTAACAAGACCACCATAGGAGCTCAAATGCGCCCGCGCCCTCCAGTATGTCACATTGAGTTCCCACACAAGAGCAAGCTCACCGAAGCGGCGAATCATGAAGCTGTAATAACTAGAGATAGACTTTGTTGAAGGGGCTCTTAGGGTTTGAGGGAAATGCAAGGACTGACCAGGAAGGAGAGTGCTTGTGGGGCTTTTGAAGCTCTCCCAAAGCACATTATCTCCATCACCCATCAGTACCAGGCTCCCACTATTCAAAAGGGTAGCTTTTTGAACACCTAAACCAGAAGTATTGCTACTCCAAACAATCAAACCACTAGGGTTTTCAAACAAAATCATCCTCCCATCCATATTAAGCCTAATTGTGGAGTTCTCAGATACCCTAAGACCCCCACCAACAGTCCAAACAGGCACATTTGCAGCTTTGTCTCCTAAGTTATACCTAATACCCACAGCATAACCATCAACATCACCACCTCTTGAACTAGTATCCAAAAATCCAAATGCAAAGACCCCATTTTGAGACACCCAAGTTCTACTTCTATCTAGCCCAGAAATCTCAAAACCAAGAGGCACTGAAACCATATCTAACTCATCATCACAAACCCCACAAAATGCAAAACCCAGAAACAAAATCAAAGCCAATACAGAACCATACCTCTTCAAGCAGCAAACTTTATAGCTCTTACCTTGAAAACGCTTGATGGGTGCCTCAGAATTCAGCTTACAAAGACAAATTTCACACATTTCAGCAGCCCAAAAAAAAAAAGAAGTGGTCAACTTTTGACTGAGAGGCAACAACAACACTAAACTGTTAGTAGCAGGAGATGAAGGAGAAGAAGAAGAGTGAAAGAGAATATATGAAAAGGATAAAATAAAGTCATGGAAGAGAGAAGGAGGAGGAGAAAGAGGTACTTTTTTGAGGTTCAACTTTTGATACAAAAATAAGAGAGTGGATTTTGAATATTGAGAACTACCATGTGAGAAAGGAAGATACAAATTTTGTGTCTTTTTGAGGGAACCGATGTTCCTTTCATTGTTTTCTTCCACTAACTACAGTTTCTGATTTTTATGCACCACCTTTTTGCTCCACTTCAGCCTCTGTTTTTAAGGCTCTTCTTTTCTTCTTCTTTTTTCCCCTTTTTTCCTCTCCTTCACCCTCCAGTTTTTTTTGCTTTTTCTTGTTTAAACTTCACTAGAATTAAGACCATTCGGCCCGTCTTGAAACATGGACCAAGTAGTCTGACATGTGTGCGAGTCAACAGGCCAGTAAACCCTTAAGGTGCAAGTAAGCTGATTGGCGGGATCCCTCATGGGTTGCACCGCCGACTGACCTTGATCTTCTGAGAAGGGTTCAAGTGAGAGCATGCCCATTGGGACCCGAAAGATGGTGAACAATGCCTGAGTGGGGCGAAGCCAGAGAAAACTCTGGTGGAGGCCCGCAGCGATACTGACGTGCAAATCATTCGTCTGACTTGGATATAGGGACGAAAGACTAATCAAACCGTCTAGTAACTAGTTCCCTCTGAAGTTTCCCTCAGGATAGCTGAAGCCCGAGGGCAAGTTCTATCGGGTAAAGCCAATGATTAGAGGCATCGGGGATGCAACGCCCTCGACCTATTCTCAAACTTTAAATAGGTAGGACGGCACGGTTGCTTTGTTGAGCCGCGCCACGAAATTGAGAGCTCCAAGTGGACCATTTTTGGTAAGCAGAACTGGCAATGCGGGATGAACAGGAAGCCGAGTTACAATGCCCAACTGCATGCTAACCTAGAACCCACAAAGGGTGACCCATCGAAATTAAAAATTCAAACACTATTAATATATACTTGTAATTATTCATCTATAATACATAAAACCAAAACCGTATTAGATGTTTAGTAATTTACTATTGAGATCAAACACTAATAATACGAACCGAATAATTATATCTATATTTGTACATCAAGACCGAGTTAAGGGTATTATCAATAATTATCGAAATTGAACATTATAAATCAAATACCTACTATCTTTACACATTATAAAAATAAAATTATTGGTGGAAAAATAAAAGTAGGAAAACCAACAAATAATGGTTGTAGGGAGCATCTTTTGCTTTTTTTTCAATTTGGAAATACATGAAAATTATAAAATATAAATATAAAAAAATAGGTCTCTGTTTGGCTCCATCCCAAAGGACAAATGCTACTTATTAGTGTGTGAAAAATTATGAGACATATAGACATATACATGCATCTACCTACTCCTATTGCTTTTTCCTCTTTATTGGGTAACTTTTACCATCACCAAATTGTAAACTTTCAAGTGCTTTTATGAAAAGCACTTCATCAACCACTTTTGAGTATTTCCCTTTTTCTTAATTCAAAATTTTACTATGTAGAAAAGTAGTGCTTTTCCACAAAGCACTTCAAAGTACTTTTTAACCTCAACTCCTCGAGGATGTTTGTTATCTATTAAAAAAAAACAAAGTTTTTAATATTAAAATCACTTTTAGCTATTGAAATCACTTTCAAACGTACCTTTTTTTTTTTAAATAAATAATATTTAACCTATTTAAAATTTATTAAATTATATTAAGAAACTAAAATTTAAAAAAATTCACACTGAACTCACTTAATGTTAAATTTGACAGTTAAAACTTAACGTTAAAGAAGTTCAGTGTTAATTTCTGTAAACTTTAATTCCGGTTATAATTCAACAAACCTCATATAGGTTTAGTATTATTTGTTCTTTATTCTCTAAATCTTCCGAATATTTGACGGCCTTTTGTGATTTCTAGACTAGTTTGATTTGATTTCCTCTAGTGATTGAAGAACTTCATAAGATTTTCTGCAAATAATCTGTAGTTAGATGAAAAGCAAAATCAACATAAGAAGGATTATGATTATGTTCTTCTTCTTCTTTTGTATTCAAAGGGCATCAAAGCCACAAAATTGTACAGAATTTTTCTGATATTGTACAAAAGGTGAACAAGTAATAAGAATTGTGTAAAAAAAAAAAAAATGAATGAGATCTTAAATGAAAAGAATGAAAAGAATACCTATCATCATTTCTCTATTCACACAAAAGAATTGTAATCAATTGTGATTTAATTCTAATGCCATTCTAGTTTATGTTTTCTTCCTCATGGGGGAGGAGTTAGTTCTGGAATGGCGAATGGTTCTCTGTAACAAGTTTCCCTTTTCAATTTTCGGTATGCCTACAGCTGCCAGCTCTGTTTTCACACCAGAACACATCGAAAGGGGTGTCTTTGGGCTCAGACAGGAAGCAAGGTGAGGAGTAATGCATGAACTGGATCTCAAATGCCCGGAGGAATGGCCAGCAGCAGATCTTGGAGATAAGTTCACTTGCTCCAGAGCTCGAAACTGAAGCTCCCAGGGATAGTCCCTCACGCAGCCTATCCGGGGTCCTGCTCCTGTTGTCCACCTGCAAGATAGATGCTTTCCCAGTTGATATGACTTCATTCCTTTATGCGAATTAATCCTTTGAAGAATCGCTTCTTCAGGAACTGCTTCTACTTCATTCTCTTCCTGCTCTTCATCTGACAAGCTTTGGTTCGCATCCGTGTGATTCTGTTTGGAAGGAGATGCTTCTGCTGTCGGATCATAAGCAATCACTGGAGATTCCATCGATAAATTGTTGCTACTTGGCTCAATAGCTGGATTGTCACTCTTGAATCCCTCAAACAATTCAGTCCTTTTTGGTATTTCAAGATTAGTCAATTTGCTAACTAGATTTTGGAACCTCAACTTAGGCTGTTCCACCGAAGCAGTAGTTTCATGTTCCATTGAATCAGACTTTTCCAAAGTCAAGTCTTCAACATTCGTCTCATCAGTCTCTAATTCATTGAGTGCTTCAGTCAAGTCCTCATCGGACGAGCTATTCCTAATATGCATACTGGTTCGCTTACTACCAATTACGCTTTCTGCTTCATTTACTGGACTCATCTGATTACAACAACAAAAAAATATTGCATTATCAGAAAAAAGCTCTTTTATTTTCCTCTCTGAGGAAATCATTTAGTACTAACAAAGAATTCATTTTTTTTTGTATCTTTACCTGGACATCTGTGAGATCAACATTGTTTTCTTCCAGGAATGAGACAAAGTCCTTAAAGTTTTCTTCAGTTGGCCGATAATGACCACTGTGAGGCCAAACTGCCTGTTGAAATGAGCAAGAAAATCCACATTCAGATACCATGTCGACATCTAAATACTACTAAAAGCTTTCCAAAAACAAATATATAATGTTTTGAACTGTGATGCTATGGATATATACCTTCAGCGTGCCATTTTCGACAACTAATCTCCCAGCTGCCGTTGTGGCTCCTCCAGCCAAGAAGCTAGAATGCTGAAATGTCCCTTTCTTCTTTTTTCCAACATACAAGGTCTTTGATGTGCCAAGGACAAAAATCCACTTCGTATCGTCGTCTCCAGCTGCATGTAGGAACTCCCCTGTCTGCTTGTATAAGAATTTACCGTCCTCCACGATGACTTCATAGACCATTCTTTCCATCTATAGATAAGAAGCAAATATCTTCAGTAAAGTTCAAAGAAGATATTAGGATAAAAGATGACCCAAGGGAAAAAAAAAAAGCCTCACCGGTCCAAGATACTTGATGCACTGCTGTTGAAGCTTTGATCGAGGGCATTTTTCAACAAGGTTTACTTCCTTCCCTTCTCCTATATCCAACCTGAAATTTCAATAGCAGTAAATTTTAAGATCAGTATTGAATTTTTAACGTCTGGAATCATAAATTCTAATTAGTGAAGTTTAAAGCTTTTTGGTTGAGAGTTTTACCAATAAAAGAAGGGTTCTCTGCTCTGACAATGAAGCCATTTGTCATAATAGAAGTGCAAATTATGTCCATAACGATGCCGCGGATCAATCTGTTTAACAAGAATGATAAAATTGGAATCAGTAACTGCCAATGCAAGAAAAATTGCACACCAACTTTGTTTGCATACAAAGTTCACATGAATGCAATTTACTTACAGCTTCGAGCCAGTGTTGTAAGGCAAGTTTTTGAGCTCTGTCATTCTTCGACAAACCTTTTCCAACCTGCAAAAAAAGAAACAGTAAGATACTCGAAACATATAATAATTTTGATATTGAATCACTTATATATCTATCTAGTGGGATTTACCTTGGCAGCTCTGGTTCTCGCTCTTGACCAACGCGAAATGGCAGTTTCATGTTTCTCAATATCAAAGTATGATATCGAACTACGTTTCAGTTCAGCAAAATCTAAGAGCTTCCACCTATAAACATTACAAATAGTTGCATTAGAACAAGGTAAAAAAACAAAACATGTAAAAGTTGTGAAACAAAGGCAGGTTTAGCATATATCAATAAGTTATACACACCAGCTCTGCTCAACTAGAACTGCACAATCTGCTAGCTTTCTTCTGGTCCTGAAGCTTTTGTACACTTTCTGCAATTTTATCGCAGCTTCATGTTTCGGGTTCTTGGGATCCAAAACTGGCAACTTTAGGCACATTTCCTTGGATCTATCTGATCCTGTAGATCCATTATCCATTTCTCTATCCTTTCTTTTGATTAATGTAATAAACTCGTCCTTTTCCTTCTCCAGTGAAGAAGACATCTGAGAGATCATTGCCTCCAATTCACTTTCTTTGAAGCTAACAGATCCTTCTACTACCATCCTCCCAGAACCTAAAGATTTCAGTATCGTGGGCTCCAAATCTCGCCTATTGAAACTGACGGATCGAACTGGAGTTTTTACTTCATCATCTCCAAAACTAATGGATTTCACTATGATAGATTCTAGGCCACTTTCCACATCACTGTAATCAGCAAACGGGCAAGAAAACGAAAGTCCCATTTGCTACTTATCCAGTCAAAATTCCTGTTGAAACAAACCGATACATAATTGTTAAGATCATTTGCCTAAAACCAATAATATCACCAATGAAAACTATAAAGCCGTTCCACAATATAAACAGAAAAAAGATTTTTAAAACAGGCATGCCAAAAATCAAAAACCAAATTACTTTTCATGAGATAAATCCATCAAAAAACAAACACAAATCTACAAAACCTACAAGAAACACCCATTTTGTCTACATGTCATTGTTTGTAATGGTGGAGCGCACAAATATGACAAGTGAAGCAAAACTAATCATCATCTTCATGAACTAATAATCTCTTCACTAAGAAGGTTCTTAAAACTAATTGCAAACAAGACCATTAAAGAAGAGAATAAATCTCCAAAACATTTTATCATACATTTGAATGAACAAAAACAAACCATATATGAAAAAGCATGGATCTACAGGAACCCACCAACCAAAAACCATTTCTCAAACAAAACAAAGCAAAAACAAGCACACCCATTTCACAAAACATCACAAAAAACACCAAACATTCCAACAATGCAAAAACCAAAACAAAAACACCCCACCAATCCATTCATTCATTAAAAGTTACCATTGCAAGCTCTCCATTGTAATCTCATCAACAAACACAGCAACAAAAAACCAAAAACAAAAAAAATGCAGAGAACAAAAAAAAGTGAGAGCATATATTTGTTACCTTGATTTGAGGATTGAAAATGTGATATTAATGGAAAAACAAATTCCGAGTCTAAAGGGGTGTGAGGAATTTTGACAAAGGTTGGATTTTTCTTTTTTCCTTGGTTTCTCTCTCCCTAAAAAGAGAGTTTTGGTTCAAAAGGTCTTTTTCTTTTTTCTTTCAAAGCTTAGAAAAGCAACTAGCGTCGTCTGTAACCTCGTCCTCGGATAGAATCCTTTTATAGGAACATCAAGTGATTGAGTTCTTAGAGAGAGAAAACCAAAGTGTGTGTGAAAATGACACAGTAGAGAGAAAAAAAAAGAAGTGTTCTTTGTCTAAACCACGTGGTGTGGACTATTATGCAATAATGTGAAACCTCATGACCAATTTTAAAGTTAATTTTTTTTTTTTTTTTTGTAATTTTTACTTATTTATATTTATATTTTTTTAATTTTGGCAAAACATAGTTTTTTTTTTCTTTTTTTCTTTTTTATTTACTTGGTTGTCTTTTAAGTTTCTAGCCCAAATTATGAAGGAAAAAAAAGTGTAATAATAAATAATAATGTGGGTCTAAGTAGGGACGACAGCGGGTCAGGTTCGGTAGGGTTTAGTCAAATTCAAACCAGAATCTGTAATATTTTTTAACACCCAAACCCACCCGTGGTTTAGTGAAATTATAAGGGTTCGAGTTAGAGTTCGAATTTACACTGGCTACAAAGCAGCATAATTTTACAAGTCCACTAAAATAAAATATATATTTTTTAGGAGTAATTACAATAACTCCCAGTGTATATAGTCATAATTACACAAAAATTTAAAAATAATTGATAATAATAATAACTCCCCTTTGATCGGTTGATTAACCGTTGACCACAGTTAGTCACTAACGGTCAAAGGGGTAAAATTGTCTTTTAGGAAAAAAATTAAAAAAAAAAATTTAAAAATGGACCATATGAGATCTGGTCCATTAGATAAGATAAAAATATCTTCATCCAATGGACTAGATCCATTGTCAAAAAAAAAAAAAAAAAAATTTATTTTTTTATTCATCACCATATCTTCTTCTTCTTCCTATTTTTTTTTTTTAATTTCTTTCTTCATTATTTTTTTTCTTTTTCCTCCATCTTCTTCTTCTTTTTATTATTCTTCTTCTTCTTCTTCTTTTTCTTCTTCTTTTCCAGGTTTTTTTTTATTTTTCTTCTTCTTCTTTTTATTCTTCTTTTTATTCTTCTTCTTCTTCTTCTTCTTTTCTAGATTTTTTTTATTTTTCTTCTTCCTCTTCTTTTTTCTTCCTCTTCTCCTTCTTCTTTTTTCATATTTTTTTTAAAAAAATTCTAAAAGACAATTTTACCCCTTTGATCGTTAGTGACTAGCTATGGTCAACGGTTAGTCAACCGATCAAAGGGGATTTATTATTATTATCAATTATTCTCAGATTTTTGTGCAATTATACCTATATACACGGGGAGTTATTACAATTACCCCTATTTTTTAAAAAAATAAAAATAATTTCACTAGTATTAAATTATCTTTAAATATCAAATTTTACCATATTTAAATTCATAATAACATATTTTGAATATCATAGTATTTGTTTTTTTAACTTTTATTATATATATTTTTTAATTATGTAGAGCTTTGTAGGTGGATTTTTTTTTCAAACTCGAACCTGTATCGGGTTTGAATTTTACATCCAAATGCGCCCATGAATCTAATTAGTAAAATTCAAACCCATCTATTGCGGATGAAAATCTGCTGGTTCACGGGTTTTCGAGTGAAATTGCCATATGTAAGTGTGAAGGTATGCATACGTATGTTTACGTATATATGTATGAATGTGTGCGTGTACATGGGTATAGTAAATTACTCAAAATAAAATTAATTCAAAGTTTTGTAATTTAAATTTATAGTGTATACAAGTGATTTTACTCGTTCAAGTGAAAAGCAAGTAATGTTTAAAAGTAATCAAATACAATAATATTAGATTAATCAAATTTTAATTCTAACTAAAAAAAGTCATGGTCAATTCTAAAAAAGCAAATAAAAGGATATGAATTTTGACTTGTTCCAAGTTTATCTCGCAATTGCTTATGTCATGTAAATATAAGTCTACTAGTGTTTCTCCAAGTAAACGGTAGCGTAGCTTAACTCCCAAGCTTTTAATATGTTGCTACGTGTTTTAAGGTACGCGTTTATTGTGGCTAGACGATAAAAGTGTTCATTCAGGTTGAAAATATTTTAGTTTATAATTATCATCACTTATAATTTAAGTGTTTAGTGCAACAACTTTGCACATTAATGGTGAGGATATTACAGGAGTAGATGTTTATTATGGGAGTAAATATTCGGAGTGCGAGTTTAGTGATTGAACTAAATAGGTTCCGACAGATTTTTTATTAAACTTATAATTATACTCTTAAAAAATAAAATTAATCATTTTGATGGGTGATTAGAAGATTCTAAAATTAGGTGTTTGGTGATGTATTTGCAAACGTGGAGTGATTTAGATGGATATGATCAAAAATTGTGAAATTTTTTTGGGTATCAATACTATATTACTATTGAAACTTCCATGAATTTTTCAAGAATGACCCCACAAGTTGACTTGGGCATCTAACATATTAATAATAATAATAATAACAAAGATGGGTTTTGTTAGGCTAATAACAACAAAAAGTGTTTGATTAAAAAA
The DNA here is from genome assembly GCA_003430845.1 of Xanthoceras sorbifolium. NCBI lineage: Eukaryota > Viridiplantae > Streptophyta > Magnoliopsida > Sapindales > Sapindaceae > Xanthoceras > Xanthoceras sorbifolium. The sequence continues at coordinate 24,948,506 of CM010620.1, read as the reverse complement.
ATGAGTTTAGGTTGAGAATTTTTTTTACACCATAAAATGTCAAAAAAAAAAAATATCAGACAACTTCTAAAATGAAAATTCTATGTTGAAAAACATTATTTGAATCAAAATACCAACAAACAAAAAAAAAATGATTCTAAGTGTTTTTATAAAATGAAAAGAGAAAACAAAATATTTTTACAAAAACGTTCCCGTATGTATTTCTAAATTGAATTTGATTTACGAATATTATATAATTCAATTGATAAGATTTATTGTCATTGTTGAGCAAAATTTTGGAATCAAATTTAATAATTTTCATCAGGATTTTGTCGTTAATTTAATTTATATTTATTATTAAATAAAACATTTAATTTAGTCCAATATATAAATGTTAATGTGTGTTTTTTTTTTGGTGAGACAAATAAATACAAAATAGGTTGGTTTTTGTTTTTTTTTTCTTCTTATTTTTCTTACTTAAATGACCCACTTCATTTATTGCATCAATTATTTAAGCATTCAATGACAAATCATGTTGATAAGTTCATGATTTCTCTTCAAAAAAAATAAAATTTCATGAATTAATTTGTATTGTATTTTTGTAATAATAGCAAATATATATATATATATAAAATAAGATGAGTTTGGTCCAGTGGTTTGTCCCTCACATTTACAATCTGAAGGTTGTGAGTTCGAGTTGTGTTCCCTCCTCAAATCTCAAATTAATTGTAATTGTTCAAAATAAATTTTAGATTTTAAAAAATATATCCAATATTCAAAAAGAAAGTCCAACAAAGTAAATTTTTTAAAATGTTTCTACATATATATTAAAAAAATTTATTCGAATTATGAATGAAAATAATCCTAAAATTACACAATACAAAAAATCCATAAAAAATCTATTAAATTATTTTTAATAATTGGTTAAAAAAATCCAGCCATGAACACTTATCAACAACTTAAAATAATTCCACAAAAAATAAGGAAACCATTTCAATTTTCAATGACTTTGTTCTATGCACACGCAAAAAAAAAAAAATTTGCTATATTCAAGAAAAATATTAGAATTATTATTATTATTATTTTTTTTTATAAAAATATGTACGAACAATGTGTCATGTGTAACACTTTACACTTCACATGAACTTTGTTTTAATTAAAATTTAATTAAAACTATGTTTGTATGTATTAAAGTACGTAATTATACGTGTAATTAATAAAGTTATTGACCAATTGAAAAAAATTATGTGTCGGAAAGTAGTATATACACTTCAAAAGGGTATTTGATTAATTAAATAATTTTATAGATTTTTTTGGATTCTTAGACAGCTTTTATGATAGAGCTAAGGTTGGACAAATAGTGGTTTTGTGATGAAGGCAAAAAAAAATAAAAAAAGTTAATTATTTTGTCGAAGGAATCATGAAATAAGAATAATATATTGTCAAAACTCGATTTTTCGAAAAATAATTCATTATATATACGATTTCTGTTGCTACAAAATACGAAATAGAATAGAAATTAATACCAAACAGAACAAAAATATCAATCAAAATCTTGGGTTGAGTCGCGGATTAGGTCGTTTTTTTTAATACGTTTTGCGACTCTGTCTAGGATTATACAAGCAGTATTCAATCCTGTCGTTCTCAGGATAAAACAGTCCAGAATTATCTTTGTCTCGGACTTCTCTGTACTGAAAAAGGACAATCTAAGAAAGGGAACTCACAACAAAAATAAAACACTTTCATTTTTATAAAAAATTCAGTTAATCTCCAACAATTTCGATATAGTAAAAGTTATAAAAGATTATACGATAATGAATCGACGATGAATTTATTACAATAAAATCATGATGCTATTAAATATAAAATGTAGTTGTATAGTTTTTTTTTTTAAAATATAAACAAAATTAATATCAAAATAATTAGATCACAACTTCCCCATTTACTTTTGCAATAGGATTCGAATATCACTTTTTCCCATTAAATCGTAAAATATGGGGAGACCCAATCCCCCGTAATAGGAATTACCATTTGGAGATCGAACTTGTAGCGATGATCTCGTCAAATTCCGTTAAACTCCTAACCTAATTTATTTACAATTTCAAACAAATAATTAGATCATATCTATTATAGGGATTCAATTTTTTTTTTTTTTTTTTTTTTGTAATTTTCTAACATGATTGTAACATATAATATGTCCCCCTAAATCAAAATTATGACAACTAGATCACAAACAAACAAACAAAAAATTAGTCCAAATCTAATTAATTTTACATGCCAACCCATTTCTTGTTTTATTTTCTTTAATTTATCAAAGGTAAAGAATAAGATCTTGGATTCAAGATTATATAAAAAAACCCTAAATTAAATTTTGGAACCCACCATCACGTTTTCCAATGTATAAAACAAGAAAAAAAAAATATTTTATTTCAATAAAGTACCCATTCAAAGTCAAAACCCTAGAATCCCACTCTTTTTTTTAAAAAATATATTAAAATAAAAATCTTGTGTTACTTTACAATAAATTTAATAAATTACGCGTTTAATTATATAATCACATTACATGTCTCGGTTTTAATAAGGCCACGTATGAGTTTACAATAAACTTTTCCAATAAAAATATAGAATTTCAACTATATGTACTATTTTACTACTTAGGGCGAATTGCACTTAAGACTCTGACTTATAACGTAATTATACTTTTAATATCAATTTTACCATAATTACATTCGAGTAACTTGTAATTCGTTTACCGTCGTTAGAGTAACGTTTGACCAAATGGATTCAGGGATAAATTGGTCTTTTACGTTTAAATTTATTTTTAAAAAATTTAAAAAATCATCCAACCAATAAGAACATACCACGTCATATTAAAAATATTTTTAAAAAAAAATTTAAAAAATTCTGATCTGGGTTCGATCGCGAACCCAGATCTGATTTTTCAAATTTTTTTTTTGTTTTTTTCCTTTTCAGGGGCAGTTTTATTATTTTACCTGAATCCGTTTGGTCAACCGTTACTTTAACGGCAGTCAACGAATTATATGGTACTCAAGTGTAATTATGATAAAACTGATATTAAATATGCATTTACATTATAAGTCAGGATATTGAGTGCAATTCACCCCTTAATATTAATATATATATATATATATTTATATTCAAATTATAAAATAAAATAAAAATAAAAATAATTGAGGAAAAAAAACATAGCCTTGTGAGGTACAACTGTCATTTCAGATCTCCATGCAGGATTCGGATAGATGGGTACTTTGCACCGTACAAATAGAGGAGGGAGGCAGGTCGGTCTTTTAATGGTACACGTGTCGACTTTCAATTCAACCACGTGGGTCTGCCTGGTTTGTGGGATACAAGAATACCTAACACACAGACAATCATATCCCTTGACAGAAGCTTTGCGCTTGTAATTGTGTATACTAAATTACATAGATTAGATTCCAAATGGTTTTGAAATATTTTAATTATCTAGGGTTTTGCTATAATACATTGTAGATCTATGTAATTAAACGTAAAATATGCGTGTGTATTAGCTAGTTATCAGCCGTTAAATTCACCTATTTCGGTTTAATAAATATTTAATTAAATTCGATACGGAATTAAGAAAGACTCTTCGTATATATTAGATGTATCTTTAAAAAATTTCTTTACGCGATAAAAGAGTTTTTTTACTATTAAAACCTCATTTTAATTTTTTTTTATATCGTTTGATTGTCACTCTAATAGAGCTTTTAAACGATTATAAAAACTGGTCTATATCTACTCAAAGAAAAATAAATTTTAAATTTTTTAAAATAAATATTTTTAAAATTTTAAAACTAGTAAAATATATAATATAACCCTATTATATTTGCAAATTTATAATGCATTTTTAACTTAAAAATTATGATATTTTTAATAATTATATTATTTTTTTTAAAAAAATTTAATCGACAATTAAACGATAAACTATTTACTCTACTTCTAAACGATGTCGTAAAATCTTAATAGTGTGAAAAAATTCTGACAGATTTCCAAATATTTTTATAGTGTCAATTTTGAAAAAAGTCAACACATAGTAGAGTAATAAAAGCAAGAAACAACACCAGACACCGCCGTCGTCGTCGCGTAATGAGCTGCAAAAAGTGATAGTATAACCGTCACAGCAGAGCTGGAGTGCACGCGAGCGAATTAAATAGTGCCAGCTGGCGTCGTCAAATAGGTGTGCGCCCATTTTTTACTGTGACAAAAAACGCGTTTTCGCTTTTGGAGCACCGACGGTGAGTGTGCATGTCAGCATGTGGTCTACTGAAAAATTCGAACAGACAATAAATCAGAGAAAACGTCAACATTTGAAACTTTGACTTCGTTGACGTTTGTTGGATTACATTTTTGCTTTTTGCTTTTTTTTTTTCAAGTCTGCTTTTTGATATTTTAAAATTTGATACTTTCCGTCATGATCGACCGAAATTAAATTATATAAATACGATTCATATAATAATTCATAATAATGGAAGATAAGAATTATCGGAATTAATTGTCCAGACAACTACTCCTAGCAACAGGAGGAGTCTACCCATATAATTATATTTTTATAGATAATGATAAAAATATATATTTACATATATTAGGTGTTGAAACTTAGTGGTTTGGAGGGGTTTAAGCTACAACCACTAAAATAAGGGGTCTTATCACTTGTGTAACAATATAGTTGTTTAACTACTTATGTTATGTCATTATTTTTAATATAAAATTAGCTTAATTAAGAATTTATCGTGTACTGGCAAAATCAAGCATACTACTAACAAAATCCGAATAACTATTTCGTACTATATACTTAATCATCTATTAGTGCTTAATTATATGTAATTCACACATAGTAATAAAAATATTAATAGAAAAAAAATTAAAACAGTTTTTTCTATAATCATGATCTGAACAGATAGTATACCTTAAAAGAGAAGTTTCAATACGTTTAAGCGTATGCGTCCAAACCATTTATATTTTCTTATATGATTGATAATTTATATCACACGATATAATTTGAGTGGATCGAATGTACGTGCATACCTAACGTACTTAGAAGTATCTCGATATATTCTTACTATCCAAACAATGTTTTCAATAGATTGGACCACAAATTAATGTTGCCACCCTGGTTTTGAATTTGAATTTATCAAATATAATAAATTGCCAACCCTCGTAATTAGCTATTACCTGGCTTCCATTCTAGAGTTTTCAACCACAAGAATTAATTAAATCATCAAAAACGAAAACGTATTTGGAGGGTCGGGTCAAGGGTCAACTACTCATCAATCAATGTTTGGTGAATTTATTTTTCATGGTCCGGTGAAGAGTGAAGACCAAGGAGGTCTTAAATATGTGCTTATGATATTAGATTAGAAATCAACTCTTGACTCCATAATGTGATAATGATTTTTTTTATCGTAAAGGTTTGTGAAGTTGAACGTGAAAAATTTATGTAAATATTATACGTAAATTTTGCGATTGCAAAAATTGTATGCATATTGATATATTATTTTAAGAGTATATTATATTATGAAGTTGAACGTAGAATTTATATTATTTTTTAATATTAATAATCTTTTTACTTTTAACGTTAGTTGAATTTGAATTCAAATATTCTTAATTATATAACGATAAGAGACTTTTGACGAGTATTTTCTTGAGAGAATTAATTCAACCAAATACGTATACATTTGATGAAAGTGACTGGCGATTCATCGACACTATCACCATCAAAGGCAGCAATATCGATCACCGTCCACTTGCCTCCCAATAAGTGAGAGCAGATCAGGGGACGGTGATTTATATGCACAAAATGGTCGATCAAAGTGGGGCCACATAGTGATGTAAAGTGGTATCCAAAAATTGACCTTATCTCATCTGCACTTGCATGCGCGTTGTGTTCTTCTTTTTGTGTGTGTGTGTGAGAGAGACAGAGAGAGGTTGGCGGCTGTTTGGGGTTTGCGCGTAGAATCGGCTCGTGCGTTGACACTTTGATTTTTTTATTTGTTTCTGTTTGTTCATTGTTGTTGTCATTGGTGATGATGATGATGATGCTCAATATTCATTACTTGCGTGAGTTCTGTGATAATCAGGTGTCAAGAACTTCTTGTGATTTTTTTATTGGTTTTGAAAACGTATATGAAAATTCAAATTGTTGGGTGGTAGTCAATTCGAGTGATTACCAAGAAATTTCAATGTAAACAAAGGCTTTGTTGACATGGTAATAATATTTTCGAGACAATTTCTAATTTTGTTGTTATTATTGAAAGTTAAGTCGTTAATGAAAACGTTCTAGTAGAGTTTATTGTATAGACCCTCTCTGAAATTTTTTTAACTATAAGCGGAGTCAAATTTATCGTTTATTGACAAATATCTTATCTGCCCTTAGTAAAATTTGATCAAATATAATTAACTCTGCATATAATTAAGCAAACCCAAAAGAAAGGAAGTCTTTATTAATAAACCTAAAAGTTGACTATACTTATAATTATACAAACTTTAGAGTTAAAATAGACTTACGTGTGCACATAAAAGGAGATAATAGAACTTGTCAACCAAGTTTTATTGTAAGTCTTCAAGACACACACACACTCTCTCTCTCAATTAATCTTGTCAATGAAGCAAGATCATGAGTCAATTCTAAAAATATTTATACAAGACAAAAAGGTCCAAACAAATTAAAGAAAATAACAAAAAGTTTTCTTCCCTACTCAAACTCTTATCTATATTATATATATATATATATATATATATATATATGCATGGATCTTCATGTTGACAAATTTAAAGATATCAAGTACTAATACCAAACCTTATTAGTTGTGGTGACATACCAAACTCAAATCTTATATTATCATGTGTTTCTTGTTAATTACAAATGAATTTCAAGAAATTAGTTAATCAACAAGAACAATTAAATTAAAGTATTCCCATTTGCACAGGACTAATAAGAAAAAAAAAAAAAAAAACTCAACCCAATTTGATTGTAATTAAATTAAATCTCCTATTTTGTTTTTCTCTTTGACTATATACATATATATATATATATGTATATATATATATATTAAAAATGAGAAGTTGATTAGAAATTCATTTAATAATTTCCCATCTTTTGTTTTCTTGTAAACAAACACAATAGATATTGATCGAAGCAGCTAGCAAGTTAATTGCCATACAAGTTCTCAGCAAATCCCCACCTATATATATACAAGCTGCATGTGTTGACTTGCTCTTCTTTTATATATATATATATACACTAGGGTTTGACAATTTGCAGATACTCTTCAAGTTTCCATGCAAATTGATATGTAATTTCAAATTGACTTTCTAGAAGTTAAGTGGGGCTGACTTTGTTACTTGTAAAAAGGTCAAGAAAATCGAGAAAATTAAACTATATATGTAAATACAAAAGTACAAAGTTTTGGATGATATTCACCTATCACATCATTTAAATTACGTATATCTCAACTGTATATTATGTACTTATTTCGCATGATTTATTAAGTTTTTATTTAAAAATAAGTAATAAATATTTGATTGGTTGGACGTACACAATTTAACATAGTATGCTGGTGATGATCGTATTTATAATAATATGTGTTAATGAGTCCCTTTCCGTATAACATATTTTTATATTTATTTTTTTATAAATATATATGGGATACAGTACTGGAGAAGTGTAAGCCAGATGGGAAACATTTTAAACAATTAATTGCTGCAGAAAACATGTTTAGTAGGTGAAGAAACTGATCCATTGTTCCACGCCATGATTCTGATATTAAAAATTTACAAATTATTCTTACATGAAGTTTATTGAATTATACTCGAAATCAAAGTTTACAGAAACTTAAACTGAAATCCCCTAACGTTAAATTTGACCGTTAAAAAATAGGTTCGAACTTTCCCTGGTTCGCGATTCATGATAGATCAACCATAGATTTCTTACTTCTTCTTCTAATTTTTCTTTTTTTAACGGTCAATCTACTTCAAATAGGTTCGTGTTATTTGTCTATATATATAATGAAAATTAATATCTATATAATTATGCAGCATGCATTAATGCATATCATTAATCATAAATCCAATTGACAAAAAAGAAGCATGCATGCATGACTGATGAGAGAACACCAACAGCTATACAAATTAAACAAAACAGAAACATGTTTAGTACTGATTTTTTTTTTTTTTTGTTTTTCAGTGGTTGTAGTTAGTAATTTAAAATATCAATTAATTATATATGTTTATGATAATTTTTTAGGGCTTCAAATTAAAACCATTAATTTTAATATATTGTAATTAATGATGATAATCCAAAAATAAAATCCAACCAGCACCTAGCTACTTAATCAAATCAAACAAATAATTGCAAAAACAGGTTGCTTTGCAACCAATAATTATCACTTTTTAAATAATAATAATAATAATCTTCTTTTGTGTGTGTGTGTGTGTGTGTGTATATATGTGTGTATATATAATGTACCTTTTGAGTACTTCATGTATAGGCAAAGAAAACAGAAGTATTTTTATTTTTACTTTGTTGTACTTTTAGTGTTTTCTGATGTATAATTAGATATATGAAAACCATTATAGGAGTCTAAAAAAATAAAATTTTTTTTTAATTAAACCAGCAAGTAAGTGTTTCATGAGTTGATAGTTTTTCAGATTTCAGATTAGGAAAAAGCACATGGTTTTAGCACATGTTGTCCATTAATGAGCTTGATTTTTTTCTCATCAGAAAGATGTATTGAAGAAAATGTAAACTTATATATATATATATATATATATATATATATATATATATATATATTATAATACCCAAGTAGGGATTTTTGTAAACTAAAATTTGGTGGGTGAAATAAGATTGCACTTCTGAGCAATGAGATTGCACAGTTAAAAGGTTTGAAAAAACACAGAGAGAGAGAGAAGAAGATAGTGTTGATATGATGATTACTACTGTGATTATACACACCCTATATACCTAACTCAGCAAACCACACCACCACCACCATCCACCCCCACCTACTCAACAAAAAAATAAGAAGAAAAAAAAAGCTGGCAGTGTCACTTGATCAACTTCATATATATATATATATATATATATATATATATATATATATATATATATATATGTAAAACCACCACCATCCACCAACCATCCTCTCTTCTAATGGATAGCATTTACATAGTTTTTTCATTTATTGTTATATCATCATGTGTGTGCGCGTGTATGCGTATGTATGGCTCAATTACTAATTCACTATAGCTTGAAGGATGCTTCCTTCCTCATTTGGTTGTCCAAAATATATTAAATCATCAAAATTGAAAGAAAAAAAAAGAATACTCTCTCTCTCTCCAGAAGTTTTCGATTTTATTTAGAGTAATATCATAATAAATCTCGAATACATACAATATTCATCCCGGAATGTGTAAAAGTTTGCTATTTATTACGTTCATATATATATATATATGGCTTAGTTAATGAAATCTCTTACATTAAAAAGCTACGGATCGAATCGTATTAAATACTGTCCCCACTATTCTTATGAAAACTTAATTAATTAGTTTATAAATATTTTGAGTTAGGATATTACATCGATCAGGCCTCTACTATATATATATATATATATATATATGCATTAAATCTCTATTATTGTACATGTACATATAAAGTCAATCTTTATATAATTGTTTTGAATTTGAGTGCATGTAATTGTGTGTTTCATATAATTGACAGGATGTCTTTCTTGGATTCTGTGTGGTATCAGAAAATTAATTAATAGAAAGTTGGACTTTGTAAAGTTTTTTACACAACACAATAAATTATATTAATTAATTAATTAAGAGAAAAGGGTACTACGGAAAATCAGATCTGGGCATTTATTTCTACAAATTTTCTGCCATTATATACTACAGTACACAGTACACAGTACACATATGAACATGAAGCACATGGCAATTCCATTTAAACAAAAAATGTTGAAGATAATTGAAACTTCCCAGAAATATTTCCAGCGTGTCAGTCTTCACTGTTAGCTGGCTTACCAACCAATTTATCATATATCAAATCCCCATGTAGTTTGTTCAAGTGTTTACTCCAGAAAGTGCTTCTGGATTACAAGTGTTTTTAGGAGCTATTTGATTGGATTTTTAGAAATATGTTTTTGACTTTTTGAATCTAAAAATCCATTTGAGAGTGTTTGAATGTTCCTGTCGAAGAGTTTTTAAACTTTAAAAGCTCTTTTAAGTAAAGTCAAAAACCCTGTTTAATAGAGTTTTTACTTTGGACTTTTGGTTTATTGGAAACTCTTTATGCAAAAACCATATATTTTGGCTTTATTTGGAAGAGCTTTTAAAGTGTGGAAACATCCAAACGAGTTCAAAAGTGGCTTTTGGACCCAAAAAGCCAATAAACTACGTTTATAAGATATCCCAAACAGACCCTTTAAATATATGGCTTTAATAGTAAGAGCTTCCAAGAAACCAAAAGTTCAAAGTAAAAACTCTGTGAAACAAGACTAAGACCCTGTTTGATTTACTTTGGGTTTTTGATTTCTTGGAAACTCTTTCTACAAAAACTATATATTTTTACTTTACCTAGAAGAGTTTTTAAAGTTTACAAACTCTTCTTTTAGAAAATTTAATTACTTTCAAAATAGATTTTGGGCTCAAAAAGTTAAAAGCAGCCTTTCAAAAGCTCTGCTAAATAAGTCCTCGGTATTGTGTGTGAATATTTCAAAGTTGGAAAACACTCTACCAAGAAACACTAGCTTGTTATGAAGTTTTTGAATAACTTCAAGTATATAATGTATACACCACCGACCGGCCTGATAACACTATTAGTGAATTTGAATTGAATCTTATTGAGTTCGGATCACTATAGGGTCAATACGTTATGTAACATTTTTATGCTTAGTCTTGAACTTCTTTATTCAACTACGTAGATAGTGCGAAGTGTTTATTATAAAAAGCACGTCTGAGTAAAAGCATATTTGTTAGATATAGTAGACAAATTATATAAAAATACGATACATATTCACTAATATCAATATTGTACAAGAAAAAAAACATAAATTTCCTGATTATTTTACATAAAATATGTAAATATCGATGGAAATATTAGAGAAACTAGCACATCCTCCGTGGGCCCAAAACATTAATATGGGCCTGATTATATAAATTTGAAGCCCAATTTATCATTGTAATGATTTGTGTTTTGTAAAACATATCAAAACCAATTTCACAAGATAGAAACAACTTATTACTTCAAAACATATATATAAAAAAAAAGCTCTATTAATCATATAAAAATTACTAGTACAAAATTCTTCCTCCAAAGTTACATACTTGTCATGTTAATAGTACTCATGACATGCACACTATCTTCATGCTCAAGATGAATATGAACAGAGAGAAGGCTACTACTCGGGCACCGACCGACCCCAGCTGGAATTCATTGTTAATATGATAAAAACAGAACAAGTTTCTTAATGAGGCTTCCGATTACATTGAATCATCGGAGTCATCAGAGTCGCTTCTTTCAGGCTCCCCGGCATTAGCTCCTGCCTCAACAACATCAGGTTGCTGCTCTGGTGCAGGGGCTGGTGGGACGTTCTCACTTGCATGACGTGCATTACCATCACCGTCTTCCTCATGCTCGTTCACTTCAGGATGTACATTATTCAGTCAAGGAAGACTTGGAACCATAATATAATTAAGACATTCAATAAAAGAAATATCAAAAACTACAAAGTATGTGGAATCTTTTCCTACCAAGTAGAGTAGTAGTAGACAGCATCCGGGCAAGGATTCCATAATTCACAAACAGGTTAATTTCTGACATGATTCAGTTTTCACAATCAATCAACATCTCAAAAGGTTCTAGGAGAAGAAAAAGGCATGCCTAACAAAATAGAGAAGTTTCATTTGTTATGCCGATATCAGAACATGATAAATTTTATGATACCTCCCTTAGCTTATAAATAATTGTGTGCCGATAGGGCTGTTTGCCCAATAATTGAGATTGCATCTAGATCAGCCTTTCATATCTTATATCCTTTTGAGGACAGCCTATGGAATCTATATCAGTAATAGCACCATCTAGAGTCTCAGAATCCTATGGAATGCTTCAAGAGAAAAAAAAAATAGGCATTCAATTTTATTTAGCTCAATGACAATTCTGAAATTAAATTTATAACATGCAAAGGATATCGGCATTTTCAACTGTTGCACCGGTCATGATGTTCACCAAATCTCTCTCAACACGCTGTACAAGCTCAGGCTGCAAAATGTAACATGACCAAAATCAGTAGAAACACAATTAATATGCAAAGGAACAAAAAAATAAGCATAAATATGATGCACTATAGCTACACATCCACGTCGATGCCAAGCAAGTTCAAACTTTGCGTATTCCTCCTACTAATCTTATTTTTTTCACCCACAAACTGCACCAACCCTCTAGAGGTTGGTGTGAGTGAGATTGTATCCTAAACATCTTGCTTCACAGCAGGTGACCTAAGACATAATCATCACTTTTAATCACTTTCTTCAATATGAATCTTAATTGAACAAACAAACATCTAATAAGAGCATGTCACCTTAGTGGGAAAAATAAAACTATCATGCCAGGGACACAACATTTATAATATATTTTTTAATGATAAAACAGCCATAAATTAACTAAAATTTGAAAAATAATAATGCAATTTGTACATTTAGATCTGGCTCCCTCCGAAATCTTCTCTTTCGAGCATCCCTCATGGGAGGCGTGAGACCATGTTTGTACTCAATGACATCCGGAGCAGAATCACCTGGTTCTCTAACCATAATCATCTGTACAACAGCAACAGTTTGTATTATTAAATCCAAGTGATGCAGTGATGTTTGTGACTGTATAAAATTAGAAACTTTCACAAGCCACCCGACCTGACCGATGTCAGCTGTTTTAACTAGAGCACTGTCATCATAAGTTTTATATGACTCCACAACACAAGGAAGATCCATCAGAGATACCGGGAAATGGTCATCGCCTATGACAAATGTCCCACTCCTTCCATCCTCTGCAAAGATATTTCACATTTTCAAATACGCCAAGACATCACGTGACCAATATTTAATATCTGGCATACTTAGCACACAAAATCAATTTAATTTATCTCTACCATTTACTCCCAGATATAAGATATATTTGGTCACACACCAACTTAGTGCCTCAAAAAGATCTAAATTCAAACTTCTAAATCCCCCTTAATGTACTGAACAAAATAGTACACAAACAGATAGTAAACTTCAGTCACATTAACAAAATTTGTTTGTTTGCAGAGATAGATAATCACACGAAACTTTGAGTAACGGCTTCAATGTAAAACACTTATTTGTTGGGGAAAAGAAAAGAACATGGAATATAATAATGTAGAAAGTCTGACACCTCAAGTTGCATGAGAATATCACCCAACTTCATTTATTTAAAGCATATAGAAGGAAAATAGAATGCGATCTTTCGTTTGTTTCTTGGCGTGTGTAGAATCTTAGATAAAGGGGTAAGCGCAAAGAAAAAGGTAGGGTGGTTGTCAACTGCTCTAAGTTGAGTACACAATCAACAAGTTTGAAGAGGCAATTTATTCACAAAAAGAGAAAAAAAAAAAAGGAGAAAGTTCTCGTCAGCTTATCATTTCTAAGCAGCAAAAACATGAAGCATGCTTCACACGAACCTGATTTATAAAACAGAAGATTAAATCACAAAAATCAAGATAGAACACAAGGAAAATAACAAAACAAACTTAAAAGGCCTCTCTAATACTTGTACAACACCAAAGTGGAAAATCACTTTCTAAGCATTATATTTATCCTTAGATATCACAAACTAGCCATACTAAAACATGGGCATAAGCATGAAATACCCAAGAAATTTTAATGAAAACAACTAACTAATCCATTTATGTTTCTTCCCGCTTATTCACCAATGGATTTTACATAGAAATAGTCTTTATACGTTTCCTAAGCACTAGATTACAAACTATCGGTATCAGTCAAGCTATTGCAAGAAAGAAAAAGCATTTTCTCACCAGAGAAAGACAAGTCCAGTGACTTGTCATCAGAAGTGTTTTCGCTCAAAAGGCCATCTATCAGCTCAGCAACCGAAGGTGGAACTCTGAGAATGAACTGCTCCTCCATGCCCCCAAAAAATTCAACACTTGCAATAACCCCCCACAACCAATCAACCTAAAAACTCCACCAAAAAAAAAATCCCAAAAACTTCCCTCTGATTCACAATCTTCGTCCTTTTGTTTCTCTGTCATAAACAACAAATAAAAATCAGAAATTTACAGCACGGTTCGATTAACGAATCACATCATATAAATCAACATCAGTCACACTTTCACTGAAAAACAAAATCAATCCAAAAAAGAAACTAAGCTGAGAATTCTATCAGACACCTTTAACTACAAAATCTGAACATACCCAGAAACTTAAACAGGAAAAACAACGAAAAAAAAAAACCTTTATTGATCAAACATGTAAAAATAGGAAAAATAATAATGGAATCAACAAGACTATTTACAGCAAAAAAAATTTATAACAATTGTCAGTTGGTTATATATATATAAAAAAAAAAAGTGAAATTGAAGCGAAATCAAACAATGATTATCATAATCACGATACAATTAATATACGTTGAAAATTATGATTACCTGGTTAAATTTGGTTTGTCTAGCGATTCAAGAAGAAGAAGAAGAAGAAGAAAAAATCTTGTTGTGTATATATAGGCTTCTTGTAAAATCCAGAACTCATGAAACGCGGCTGCTCACACGTGAAACGACACAATAACAATTTTTTTATTTTTAAAATAAAACAAAATTTTAACATTATAAAAAAAAAAAATCGTAAATATAAATTATACTTATTATATGAATTCTGTTTTTTTTAGAAGGTAAACTAATTTTGTTATATTGGAACAAAATCGTAACACCTTAAAGTATTAGAATAAATAATATCTAATAGATAGTTTATAACACATTTTAATATAGCAAAAATTAACTTTTAAAATTTTAAATACTTGATTTTAGAAAAATAAAAACAAATAAAATATCCTTTAATGAACATGATTACCTCTTAAAAATTACAACAAATTTTTTTTGTAATAATTGAACCCAAATAACTAGACAAAATATTACTAAAGGTCCCTTGCCTTCCCCTTAAAAAAAAAAAAAAAAAAATTTCTCTTACTTTGATGGTCGGATCTTTCGATTTCTCAAGGTTCAACGCCTTGGCAGTGTATATATTATTCTTATAATTGTCTATAAAAGTGCAATTATGTAGGTAGACCTCTCTATGTGTTGGGAGTAGATTCCTCCAGTTGTTGAGAGTAGACAATTTTCAAAATGAAAGTATATGTTCGAACCGTATTTATATGGTTTAATCTCGGTAGATCCTGGTAGTCCTCTGATCCGTAAAGTGTTAAATTTTAAAAAAAAAAACACAAAATACTTATATATAAAAAAAGCATTTGTATCGTACATGACATAATTAGATCAATTTTTTTTATCTAATCTCGTATTTGGAACATATTCATGTCCAATCCCGATAATACCACATAATCCCATTGTTTAGTATTGTCACGGGCATGTTATTTTCATGCTTTTTTTTTAAGAATAATATATTTTATTTAAAAATTAATTTTAAAATATTGAATACATGTTAAATTAATTATTTTTATTTAAAAATAACGTAAACTTAAAATATTAAATTTTAAGTGCTTTATTTAAATAATTTATTTTATATTTTATTTAAAAAATAATATAAAAAAAGTTAACTTGTATTAATTTAATTAAATATAATTTTATTTAATTACATACTATATCAAATAAGAAACGAGACGATACTATTTTTAATACAATTTATATTGTATAGTCCAATACAATTACATTTCATTTAATAAAAATTCTTCAATTCAATCCCGTACAATAATTGGGCGCCCTAAAAGTACTTATTAAATAAAAACACTTTTTGATTATTTAAGAACGTTCCAAACGCACCTTTATAAGAGCAAGACCCATGGCGGTATGGCTATTTGTTATCGAGTCAAGTCTATTTTACTTAAAAAAAAAAAAAAAAAAAAAAAAATACTAACCCTAGTTTTCACTTTTATATACAAAACTCGCTCGCTTGTCTCCAACCAGCATCGCCGTCTCGCTCTATCTTAAACAAGAGCGAAAGCTAATCCAACCGACCCAAGCAATTTTCTCTTCGGCTCTCTTCGCCGTTGAAATTTTGGTAAATTTTGAGTTTTCTTTTCTTTTGATGCATAAGTGATTTTATCATGTACTTTTCGTTGATAATATTGAAGAAAATTGTACAATCCAGTAGTTTATTTCCACTAATTTTAATGGGTTGTTGTTATTTTGCTATAATTTTTGTTCTTTAACAGCTTTTATTGATTAGTGGTGTATTGTGTGTGTTTG
Source organism: Xanthoceras sorbifolium (assembly GCA_003430845.1). Lineage (NCBI taxonomy): Eukaryota > Viridiplantae > Streptophyta > Magnoliopsida > Sapindales > Sapindaceae > Xanthoceras > Xanthoceras sorbifolium. The sequence goes on along the minus strand of CM010620.1, from coordinate 24,932,043 downwards.
CGTGAGTTTTTTTCCTGTGATAAAGTTCTTGAAGGATATTATTTTATAGAACCCATTAATGTTTTTCTCGGTAATGGTGATGGGCTGTTGATATTTTGTGGTAATTTGTTGTGCAACAGTTGAAATTTTTAGATTTGAGCAGATTGGACGCTGTGTTTGTGTGTGTAAATGAGAGGAAGGAGTTACAGTCCTTCGCCTCCGCCGCCGCCAAGGGGTGGTTATGGTAGAAGACGGAGCCCAAGCCCTAGGGGTCGTTATGGTGGTGGTGGTGGTGGTCGCAGTCGAGATCTCCCTACCAGCCTTCTTGTTCGAAACCTTCGCCATGATTGCAGGTATTTGAAGGAGTGAAGTTTGGTTCTTTTGTATTGAAAACTTATTGTTTCTATATGGCCTTACCTGCTAGTAATTGGTGGCTTTTTTCTTGAAATTGAAGTTGGCATTTTGTTGTCATATGTAAAGCATGAAGATTGAGTTAATGTGATTTAGTTGATAGATGGGTATGGGAATCATGGGTGGTTTATGGTGATTTAGATGCTAATTTGCAAGGTTACAGGATAATGGAGTGAGGGAGAGAATAATGTATAGACATGAATACGGGTATGGAGTGGATGCATGAATTATAAGTGTGCAGGTTTCATCTTAATTATATATGAAGAAATGAGTTGTTTGAACTGTCTGGATTATATTTGTACCACAAGGGTAATTAGAATGAGCTTAAAGCTTAATTTACATAGTCATTTGGTTTTTCTGGGGAATCTAATGGATTAATGTAAAGCTTTGGCAGCCTGGCACTCGAACAATATTTGTTAACTTTATTGATACTTTTTATTTGATGCCTTCCATTAGTAACATCTGATTCACTTTATTAACTTATTGATTTGCAGGCCAGAAGACATTAGGAGGCCGTTTGAGCAGTTTGGAGCACTTAAGGACATTTACTTGCCTAGGGATTATTATACTGGGTGAGCAAATAAATGTTAAACTGTAGAAGTTTGAAGTAGATTGGATAATGTGTTTTTTATTTTTGTTCTTGAACTTTTTTTTTCGTTTTCAATTATATTGGAGTTTTATATACTGTGCGGTTTTAAGTCAAGAGCATGCTTAGTTTTAGTTTGCAAAACCATTTAGGTTTCAGAAACAAGCTAATTAAATTTGAGTTCCTTTTCTGGCTATGCATTTCCTGAACTGCTTTCTTTTAATTTTTTTTTTTTATATTTATAAATTTTGGCCACATTTTATTTGATTTACATATTTTGTTTTTTGGAATTTTTGGTATAATCATGATTTTGGAACATCATTTTCTTAAAATTTGCAATTTCATCCTTAAAAGATTTTGGGAAGTGCAAACAGTGTTTGGAAGCATGCTTGCGAAGTTGCTACTGAGCAAGCCTACCAAGCACCTGTCTCCCAGTTAATCTTATGATGGAGCATTCTCTCAATGATATACTCTATTGTAATCATAAGTTGAGTGCGTTAATTGAAGTTGCTGAGATTTAACAGTGGAATTAAAGTTTTGAAGACATCAATCAAGTAATTAGAGTTCTTTTGAAGAGGATGTTAATGATAGTGAAGATTGGAAGGAAGTTGGGTTTGAATACATTGTGAAGATGTTCCAAGTCTTGCAGAATTTCAAGTCATCTTTAAACTGTGACACTTTCAAGGTCAGCAGGCAAGTGCTTGCTTTTTCATGCTTATCATGACCTTCCATATTACTGGGGATTATTTTGGCAAGTTTAATTACCAAAGGTTTATGGTGCTCACAGCACCTATCACATTTTTATGTTTTGTTGCAGCCCCTATCATGACATTTTATTTTCTCCTTTTCTTTTACCATTTAAATTTTGCAGGGAACCTCGTGGTTTTGGTTTTGTCCAATTCGTAGATCCTGCTGATGCTGCCGAGGCCAAACGTCACATGGATGGACGAGTTCTTCTTGGTCGGGAGTTAACTGTTGTGTTTGCAGAGGAGAATAGGAAGAAGCCATCTGATATGAGGGCAAGAGAGCGAGGAAGGTAAATTACCTTTCCTTTAATGGGATTTCCTACATTTTCTTTTGGATGGCATGGTGTTTCTCTTAACTTGTTTTCTTTCCAAGTTTTTAGTTGAGGTGTTTGGCAAATTCACAAGAAAATTTAATTTCTTATTATGATTATGCTTAGATAATGAACAATTTAAAAAGACATTGACTTAATCTACGTTTTGCTATTTTGCGTGGTATTTGTGCTAAATATTGTCCTGTTACATCGAATCCTCAATCTGATAGAAAAAAATTCGGTGACCTCATATCTAATGGACTCTTAGATCTAGTTTAGATTTGGTTATGACAGTACAGCTCTGCTGCCTTTTGTTATTAAATATAGTGTGACCGAGAATTGGCATTCTAGAAGTTGACGTTTTATTTTTGTTGGTAAGTTTGTTCAAAAGATTGAATGATGGTTAAGCTGTAAAAGTATGTTTTAAAAATGTGGTTGATGATTCTTTGGACAAGGCAAAAAGAATGTAGCAAATTTAGGGATTCTTACTATATTATTGTTCCATTCTGAAGTTTTTTTTTTCCTTTGTTTATGTTGGTAACTGATATTAAGTTGCCGATGGTTTCTTCAGTAGTTTCAGGGGTCGATCTAAAAGGCGATCTCCTCCTCGTTACTCTCGTTCCCCGCCTCGGTATTCTCGTTCTCCACCTCCTCGTTATGCAAGATCACCCTCTCACGGTCGTGATTATTCTCCTCCTCCCAAACGCAGGCATTACTCAAGGTGTGGAACATGTTACGTTACATTTTTTTGATCTCAAGTGTGGTTATGTTTGGTCTTATAGCTCTTCCTATTGGTTACGTATGAAAATGTGAGCATAAATGTATACTTTTGCTTATGAAATTGGGACTGCTCTTAATATATGGCTGCTTATTCTGATGCAGGTCCGTTTCACCCCAGGATCAAAAATATAGTAGAGAGAGGTCATATTCGCGACACAGTAGGGAGAGATCATTCTCGCGTTCTCCAGCCAATAATGGATCAAGGGGCCACAGTGGAACTCCCGATGGGGGCCAGGGTCCGAGCCGGAGCCGAAGCAGAAGCCCGATCCCAAGGCGCAGCCGTAGCCGTAGTCCAATCCAAAGCAGAGGCAGGAGCCCTCAACTTGAAGAGTACCCTAGGAAACCTAATGGAGATAGGTCTCCTCCCAGTCAGTGAACCCCCGGAAAGAAGAGATCATAATTGTCCTACCCTTATATTTTGGATTTTTGTATGAAGTTTGATGGTTTTCAGACCAAGTTCCGTACCGTTGAATGCCATTCGATCTAGTCAGATCTTGTTGGTGCTTGCTTAGATTGAACTTGTAGGATAGTTTCTTGATGTTGCAGTCTAGTGTGGTAATATGCTAATGTTCTGGTTTCAGTTTTTGTACTAATGAATATTTCAAAATTTTCTTAGCTTGGCTACTCATACTTATTTTCCCACTTCAAATTCGTACCCAACTTTCAACACATTGACTGTCACTAAATCATGATTTTTCTTCGACAACCAAACATGAAATTAGAGGGAAGCAAGAGTTAGTTGCCTATCAATTAGGGTTTTCAACATCCCCAAATTCAGTATATGTGGTAACTTGAGGTATCGAGAGGGACCCAGTTGAAGAAAAGTGGGGGTGATAGAAAACGAGTCTGAAAAAGAGGGACTGACTTTTGGAGGTTTGTTCCCACCGAAAAGCACTTTACAACTAAGCAGGACCATGGAGGGAGCTTGCAACTTTTCTACTTTCTGCTTACATACAAGGGTTTTTGGTTCTGGTTTTGGAATATTTGGGGATATGAAAGTGCTTCTTGGGGTGGTGCTTTATCAACATTTGGTTATCCTGACCCACTAAGGAAGAGCATTGGAAAAAAAAAAACCCCTTGTTTTGCTCCTTCTAGGGCAGAATAATCAATAATGTTATGTGCATGTGAAATGTGAAATATATTCTATTTTTATTCTACTCCATCTAGGTTAAAGAATAACAACAAAGTGAAAGTGAAATGGGAGATTTTTCAGACTTTTGAAAAATGTGTTTCATGCATAAATATGGTAGCATTCCGCAACATTCTATTGTGTTTGTGTCCCGTTTAGTTTGATTAATCGTATTAGTGTTTATATTATCTGCGTTCATATCAAGTTCACGGGTCATAAAAAATTGTCAAGGTTAAAGGCAAAACGAAAAGTTCAATTAATCATGTTATGGTTTACGAGTTGCATGCAAGCCAGGAAGTTGTCACGGAATTGGTGGTTCCGGTTTAATTCCTTTTTTTTTTTCTTTCTTTAAAAAAAAATTGGAGGCCACAGTTCAGGTTCTCGGAATCAGTGGTTAAACCATCAATTTTCAACATCGGAACTACAGTTCCTCTCCCGATTCCAGAACCGGGACCAGGATCCGGGTTCTGAAACCGCAGCCATGACGAGGCACCCTCACTTCTTTTTATATAAAAGGAAAATGAAAAGAATGCATTAACAATGCATTTATAGAACAGAATCCCATGAAACACAAATTCCATTAAAGTCCACTAAAATGCATTAAATTATCTTTTAATTATCCTTTTCCATAACAGTTAAATATAACACCTGTTTTCCACACCCAAACCGTTTCTCATTGACTTTTCAACTTTCTTACAAGCTTTAAAAAAAAAGATAAAAAAAGAGACACACATAATTGATGGTGACTTTTGGAGGGAAACCCGGAAAATGAAAAATCACATCTAAATTTTTTTTTTTAATAAAATATTAATAACATGATATTAACCCAATAATAAAAAAATTAAAAAATGTACAAAAAAAAATTTACATGGGTCGGCAATGAATATGTTTATATGATCTTTTGATGTATTGTCGTTAAGTATTTGTAAGAAAGTTCACATTTTTCTGAGTAGTAAAATTTTTTTTTAAAAAAAATACTGCAATAAAGACAAAACAACAAACAAACAGCAGATACTTGCAGTCGCAGAGACTAGTTCAGACCTGTTGTGCTGTTCAGTGGAGTGAATACTAGAGAGAGAGAGAGAGAGTAAAAAAGCTGCCATTTTTATTGTTTCTGATCTCTGGAATCTCACATTAGTTTAGTAAAGTATTTATATTTATCTGGGTTTAGACTGTACACAAGTGTGTTTTGTGCTGTTTTTAGTTATATATCTAATATCAGGCTCGACTTCGTGGGGGGTATAATCTTTTTCTTTTTCTAGATTCTAACATAGATTTGTTCGTAGTGCTGGGAAGTCACAGTTCTGTGCCTTACAATACGCACTTCACTTGGTGGGTTTTGTGAGGTTTTGCTGATTTTCTCTTTGGAGGTGAGATATACTTGGTTGTTGCTCTCTGCAAGTTGGATCAGGTACCTTTTCCACTTGTTTTCTTGATTTTGGTTCTCTGATATCTGATGCTTTATCTTTGGAGGGGGGCTTTGGTACCTGGGTACTTGGTTTTGTGATTTTTGGCTTCTGGGTTTTGTGAAATTAGGAAATTTTTAAGCTGTTTATGTTTGTGATGGATTATTTGCTTAGTGTATGAAAGGGGATTTGTGTATATACATTTTTTTGATTGTTGAGGCTGAGCTTGACATTGTTGCAAGTTGATCTCCTAGTTAGTTCCTTGGAGTGGCTGAGAGATAATGGCTGGTAAATATAATGTAAAATATTGAGCTGTTTTTACAAATTTCTTGCTCTTGAATGTGTTCAGTTAAGCTGGGATTCTTTATATCAACTTATCTTAAGTATTTGATCTTCTGCATGTACTTGTCCAATTATAATTGGTCTCGAAATTCTGGATCATCTGGGGCTAATTCCAGTGAAATGACACCAATGCATATCTAAAGTTGTTGCATGGTGCAAATTCCTCTTCTGTTTGTGAATTCTCTGGAATTGTCATTGCCAAACTTTTTTCTTCTTTTGATACACTATATCTATGTTTTCAATTTCTAGAAGTTACGTCCCAATTGAAAGAGAAAAACAAATGAGACCAGACAGAATTCCATTGGCATAATTGGGGACTTTCTAATAGGTTTTGACACTATCTACCCTATGACAATATCAAGATAGCTAATAATTTTCCAGCTCTCACCTTTATTTGTGGCCTTGAGGAGCCCTAGAAGATGAAAATGTCATGTACATTTCTGTAATAGTGATGGGAAAAGCAATATGATATTTAATAGTTCAAGTACAGTTGATATAATTCTTGTACAGTTACAATATGGTATTTTTTAGAGTGGAATTTGTTAACCTACATTGGTTTGCTTGCCTTTGGCTGCTAAAGTTTCCTAGTTATTTGCCCCTAACTTTTGTAAGTGAAAAATTGATGGATTAGGATATTTGACCACTATCATGTAGTTTGGATACCGCTTGTTCAATGTGTTTCCATTTTATGTTTCAATTTGGGAATTAGTTTGAAGGAGTTAGGATTGTATGCCTGGTGACCCTTTTCTTCTTGAAATGGCTCAATTTTGATCTTTGATAACATTCAGTGATGCTTTTGTGCCTTCAAATGCTGCAGATGTATTCCTTCATTAGTTGATTGGGATCTTGTTGTGTTTTGGAAGGTAGATTATTACCTCTTTTGGTTTTGTTTTTGGCCACTGTAAATGAAGGCCTAGGTTTTCTGTGTTGGACTTGAATGAATAAAAATTAGCTGTTGTTTTCTTCCTAAATTCTTCTAAGTTCTTTGCTTATTGGTTTCCACCATTATATCTTTGGGAACTTATCTGAGAAACAACTATTGTAGTTCACAGGAATGGTAGTTACATCTAAATTTTTTAGTCTAATGCATTGATTGGAAATCGTGAAAGATGTTTCCAGTCTCAAGGGGTTTCAATTAATTTTCGTTGCAACCCGATCTTGTCCTATATGTGGCTTAGTACTTATAATGTTTTGAATTCTTGGACATGGAGGGAGGTTGGTGGATCAGATCTATTTTGGTTCTAAAAACTCATTGGTAGTTATTTGTTATAGTAATATCATTAACTTATTCTTATCTACATTCAGCAGCTGTATTTGGTATGACCTTACATGTTAGCATACAATGCATTCATGTTTGAGACAATACTTGATATTGTTCTCTGGAAGTAGTGATTTACTAAGTTACTGACTTCATATATTATGCGTGTTTGATTTTTTTATATATATACATAGATGTTGTGATGAAACAGGTTTTGATGATTCAATTATTGATTTGCCTGTAGAAATTCTGAAAGTAAATCAATATTCAATATGTTATTTATATGTTGAATCTTAAATTTTCTTTCTCATATATTCTCAGCCTTTGTGAAACTCTGCCGTCAGCTATTGGTGTCACATTTGTGGAGCTTTGGCAGTTTGAGCTCCACTGGGGAGTAAAAAGAAGAAGGCTAAAGGTCCAGGTTGAAGTTTCGTTAGACAGATGGTGCCTGAAAAATGGCTCGGCAGTGTGGTTTTTCTTGCAATTGTCATGTTCACGAATGTGTTAGGTAATTTAGTAAACTTATTCTGGAGTTTGATATTACTGTGCTAATAATATTTCAGTAAAGGTATTGATAAATCGGTCAATTCGATTGCAAATTTCTTAAGAATTAAAACTAATTTCTCAAAAAATTTAGCAAATTTGCTTGATCTTTAGATCTAAATAAAGCCTGAATCAATTGCATGTCATCACAAAAGAATACCTGCTTCCAACCGTGAGGGGTATCTTAATTTAATTCTTTGTCCTAATTGATAGGGGCTCTTGCATATGGTACGTTTTCTCACAATATAGCATCATCTTTCTTACTAGTTATTTTCTTGAATTTGTAGGTGCATATGTTGGGGTGAACATCGGAACTGATGTTTCTGACTTGCCTTCAGCTTCCGATGTTGTTGCCATACTTAAAGCCAATCAAATTACTCATGTGCGCCTTTACAACGCTGATAGTCACATGCTGAAAGCCCTGTCAAACAGCGGAATTGAAGTAATGGTTGGTGTCTTGAATGAGGAAGTCCTGGGGATTGGAGAGTCTCCATCAGCAGCAGCAGCCTGGATTAATAAAAATGTTGCAGCTTACTTGCCTTCAACTAATATTACGGCTGTTTCGGTTGGCAGTCAGGTTCTTACTTCAGTCCCTAATGCTGCCTCTGTCTTAGTTACTGCCATGAATTACCTTCACAAAGCCCTTGTCGCTACCAACCTAAATTTCCAAATCAAAGTTTCAACTCCCCATTCCATGGATATTATCCCCAAACCATTCCCGCCTTCAACTGCTTTGTTTGACTCTAAATTGAACTCTACAATGTACCAGATCCTTCAGTTCTTGAAGAATACCAACTCGTATTACATGTTAAATGCCTATCCTTATTATGGTTACACTAAAGGAGATGGCATTTTTCCAATTGATTATGCTCTTTTCCGACCAATGCCCTCAGTCAAGCAAATTGTTGACCCAAACACTCTTTTCCACTATAGCAGCATGTTTGATGCTATGGTGGATGCTACTTATTATTCTATAGAAGCCTTTAATCTTTCAGGAATTCCCATTGTTGTCACAGAATCTGGCTGGCCTTGGCTTGGTGGAGCCAAAGAACCTGATGCCACTTTGGAAAATGCAGAGACCTACAATAATAATTTGGTCCGAAGAGTTCTGAACAACTCAGGGCCACCCAGTCAGGCTAATATTCCCATTAACACTTACATTTATGAGTTGTTCAATGAAGATAAGAGGCCTGGGCCCATTTCAGAGAAAAACTGGGGTGTGTTTTTCACTAATGGGACTTCTGTTTATCCTCTGAGTTTGAGTACCTCCGGTCGAATTACTGGAAATTCTTCTGTGGTGTTCTGTGTGGCAAAAGATGATGCAGATGCCGATAAGTTGCAAAGCGGGTTGAACTGGGCTTGTGGGCAAGGTCAAGCTAATTGCTCTGCAATCCAACCAGGGCAGCCGTGTTATCTACCTAACAACATTAAAAGTCATGCATCTTATGCTTTTAATGATTATTATCAAAAGAAGCATAGTGTTGGTGGAACATGCAACTTTGATGGTGCAGCTATGACAACTACTATTGATCCCAGTAAGTCTACCATCATTCTTAAAGTTATCGGTGTATACATGGATGCAAATTTTGTGATTGGATTCCACAATCAGTCTTTTAAAAATAATACTCACGAAGTATACATGTGGTAAAGAACGGTTTGGTGAGAAATTATTTTGATACATTGCCAAGAATTCCTTGGTTTGCATTGGAAAGTTGTGTTTCATGCTTCGTCTTTGTCATTGGAACATAAGTTTTTAGTTTTCATATGAATTAAAAAATTTGAAGAAAGATCACAAATATGAAACGAAAAAGGTATTATGATTCTCTAGGAAACTATTTCATGAGAGAAATATGTTATGTGAAAATGCAGGATTAAACATCTTATGCTTTGCCGTGTTGAGATAAACATACATGTTTTAATTGAATTCGATGTGTAATTGCCATTTTCTGATTTCACAGATACCATGCAATGATGCAATAAATATGTTATGGTTGAACTTCAGATCTTATTGCAAACATTTTAGATGATTAGTGATTGTTTATCTTAACATTCCCAGCAGCTATTGTACTTGTTGCCCCATTTCTACATTTCTATTCCTTTCAACTTTATTTTTTCTGATTCCTGTTTTGGCTTTTACTTGCAGGTTCTGGATCTTGTAAATACACAGGAAGGTGAGAATCTGATTTTATACGGTTCAAAACGTTCTGATTAGAAAACAGAAATTTTTTTATTTATTATCTACTTTGGATAGCTAGCTCTGAACATGTGATATTTTTGGAACAGTACTAACTCGAACACAAGTGGGGGGTTCTCGCCTCCAGTGGCTTTAGGACCTGTAAGTCCCTTAGGAGGGAGTTCAAACTTGCCAGTTTCCAGAACTCAGTTCGTGATACCGGCAGCATTTCTTTCCCTAGTCTTGTTTCGACTTGGTATTTATGCTTAAAAAAATTCATCTCTCAAGATTGCCATGAATGGGAAGTCATAGAAAATGCAATAAGCTCAATGACAAAGAAACCGGCAACGCGATGAAAATCCAGAAGCTCAGAGACAATAAATAGTGGTTGTATTGTTTTTGTAATTCCCATCTGTTTTTACCAATTTTGTTTTTGCTCAGAAGGGTTTTCATTTTCATTGTTTATTTCTTTCCCATTTTTTATATAGAATTTGGTCTTCATTTCTAGCTCCTCTGCAGGGTGTATTTTGTGTCTCAAATGTTGTTACGTATAATCTTGGATATGGGGTGGTTAGTAGGTCTCCATTTTTTTCTCTCAGACAACATAAAAGTGAAACCTTGAATTTGTTCCTTAAATCTGAAAATGTGATTTAGCTTACAACAACCATCTTCTGGTTCTTGTTATTATTATTATTTAGAGCTATTACATATTTTGGAGGTGGAATCTAGAGGAGAGTGATGAGACTAGAACACACCGTCTGATTAACGGTTGCTGTTGAACCATCTCAACTTCCGCGGTTCAAAAGATTAAATTACTGTATAAGTGCTCTTACCTTTTTTTTAGTTTTATTAATATTATGTGTTAAATTTCACTAGGCTCAAATAGGTTAAAAGTACTAACAAGTCCAGACAAACCAACAAAGTCCATAAAGATCAGAAGGAAACAGGGAGGTCCAATAAGTGGGGGAAGCTAATGAAGCACGGTACAACAGGTAAACCCACTCTAACATGTATAAAGGAAAAAGCTCTGCGCGAGCTACCGCTCCGAAAAGCACCTAAAGGAATCAAACACCACCTCTTATCGAAGACGTGCCTGCAGCTTGTATAATACCCAACCCGCGTGGCACTTAGTTCGAAACCCCAATTAAATGAGGAATTTCAAGAATAAAAAGATTCGATTCGGTCAACTAGTAGAGTGTCAATCAATCTCAATCTCATTAATTCTAGTAAACTCCAGCCCTTTCACATTATAAAATGGATGGATCATCATTGTTATAAAGGTTATCAATTTTTTCAAAAAAAACACATATAAGCGAGCTCCGCATGTACTCTCAGCGAGCTTGACTTGAATACTAAGAATAGTGGATGTAATCATTACTTGAGACCGTGTTAATCTCATTTTATTACTTTTGTCATATCATTCGTTGTTAATTACGTTGATCAAATTCACAAGTCAACGATTACTTATAATAATATTCTGAACAAAATCCTCAAAATCATTTTCATGTAAGAGTCAACTTATGTGGAAAAATAAAAATAAAAATAAGTAAAAACATTCATAGCCACCCACAAGAGCCACGTGGCATGAGAATATTGAATCAAATACAAATCTATACAATCGTTTAGAGCCACTACTCAAAGCTCTTGTAATCCAAACATGAATCAACTGGTTCTGTGTCTATTTTCAAGCCAAAGAGCCAGTTGATTCAATTGTTGTTACCAGACACACGCGACACAACTACCATGTCTTTGGCTCCTCCAAGTGGTTACCCATCTCTCTACTCCTCTTCACCACCATTGCCTAGAACCACCACCAAGCACACCCATCTGCTTTTCTCTCAAAGCAAGAATATTTTGACCAAAAATCATTCCGTTTTCACCAGTTCAAGCTGTTCCTGCAACACCCTTTTGTTGAAGCCGTATCATTTGGTTGTTAAAGCATCGGAGACCGAGGCTCAGGCTTCGAACAGTGAAGGAGGTGAAGAAGAAGAAGAGAAGTATGAAGAGTATGAGGTGGAGATTGAGCAGCCTTATGGGTTGAAATTTGCAAAGGGAAGAGATGGTGGGACTTACATTGATGCTATTGCTCCTGGTGGATCAGCTGACAAGACTGCTATGTTTACTGTTGGTGATAAAGTGCTTGCCACCAGGTTTGCTTTGTGTTTTCTTATGAAGACTAATTAAAAAAAAAAAGGGTTTACTTGATTGATTTATGATTATGCTTTTGTACATATGTGTGTGATTAATGGATCCTGAGTCTTGTGTATGGCTTGTGACTAGTAGGCAAGATATATACATCTTGTGCATACAAGTTTTGATAAGTTTGAGGTTGGATACTCGAAAATAATTGAGACTTGAGAGAAAATGATCTTGATTTGTTTAGTGTTGGCAGTGAATTTAAGAACTCTTGAAGATAAGCTCTAATTGGTCACATATCTCTTCTTTAGTCAACTTTAGTGGTGTTGAAACAAGAATTGCTTAAAAAATTTCAAGCAGTTTGTACATCTTGGTTTTGTTATGAAATTATAGATGATGTTCCATTAGTATATAATCCTGTTTGGAGACTTTTGATGGTTTCGGCTTGGCATATCTCCTTGATGATTGCTTATCGTCTAATCAGTATCCGTTTCATTTCTGTAACTCTGATTCTAAGATTTGAAAAAAATGTATTTTTGGTCTATTGTGAATGTGACATGGGAGCTCTAAATCGTATGCAGTGCAGTGTTTGGGACAGAAATATGGCCTGCTGCTGAATACGGGAGGACAATGTACACTATTCGACAGAGAATTGGCCCGTTACTCATGAAAATGCAAAAGAGATATGGTTAGTTCCTCACTAATTCTCACTTCGCTCTATACAACATTCAGTTCCAAGATTCCTTGAGGAACACATGCTTGTCAATACGAAGAAGGACGAAACACATGCTCCCTTGTGTCCAAAAATCATATTATTGAAGTTTACTCGCATTAGCAGTCAATAATTATGATTTCTTTGTGAATTCCAAATCGTGAACTGAAGTGATGAGTATGATTACGTGTTTTGCAGGGAAGGTGGAGGAGGTAGGTGAGTTAAGCGAAAAGGAGATTATAAGAGCTGAGAGGAACTCCGGTGTGATTAGTAACCGAGTGAGGGAAATTCAAGTGTGTAGAATTTCTTATCATAACTTCTCATCTTTTTCAATTCTTTATGTGGAGGAAATCCATTTTTGTAAGATAACACCAGTGTAGTTTCCACAACTTGATTGCTATTTCAGATGCAAAATTACTTGAGAAAGAAGGAACAAAAAGAACGCCGTGAAATGGACCTTCGTCAAGGTCTGCAACTTTACAGGTAAAGCCTTGGAAATTTCTCTTGATCTTTGTTTGGTAATTCTCTTTGAGATTTTTTTGTTTTTCTCTTGCTTTACTTTCATTTTCTTTTCTTTTCTTTTTGTATTTTTTTTTCTCTTTTCTGGATACATGATTGTATAACATTGAACGTTTAAAACTTTTGTCGGTTTTGAAGAACTGGTAAATATGAGGAAGCACTGGAGAGATTTGAGTCTGTTTTAGGATCAAAACCAAGTCCAGAGGAAGCTTCAGTAGCAAGTTACAATGTGGCATGTTGTTATTCTAAGCTCAATCAGGTAATGCTCTTATTTGCATTAACAGAATCACCAGAATCGTGCATGGAAGATCATGAAAATAAATGTCTTTTAGTTTTCCAGAATTATAATTCATGATATCTTGAAACAATATCAGATCAAAGCTGGGCTCTCGGCTCTTGAGGATGCGTTGTCAATGGGATACGAAGACTTTAAGGTAACGTATCAAATACATAAAGTATATGGTACTTTACTTTGAATGAGTGAGTGAGCCTATGAAGTATCTGAAGTTGTTGCAATTGTTAACAGGGTCTCCGGACAGATCCTGACCTAGCCAACCTTAGAACATCAGAGGAATTCGACGTTCTTCTGAAAAGGTTTGACGAATCATTTATCAACGAGAACGCCATCAACGCCATTAAATCGTTATTTGGCTTCAACAAGAAATAAGACCATTGAATTTGCTTCATGAATTCAAGGATTGACTGAACCTTAAAGAGTGAGTGGTTGAGATAAATGATATATAGCTTTTGTTCATAGCATTGTTTCAAGGAGAGATTTGATAAAGTTTATCACAATTTTTCATTGCGTAGTCTTCTTTTTCTTTTTTGTGACTTTATTGTCAATAAGATTCAAGAGAACTTGACAGGAATACAATTGTTTGATTACTACTTCCAATTCTAGCTAATCAATCAAAGACATTTTCCTTCTATTTTCTACACATCTAAGAGTGGCACTTGGATAAAACCAAGCGTTGTTTACGTAACTTGTAAAGCAAGTATACTGTATCTATGCACCTATCAAGTAAAAAAAACTATCAAAAATACATCAAGAACAAACGTATAGGCACCACCTAAACATAATGGCATGTTATGTCCGTTTTGTGAAGAATTTGGCTCCTCATTTCTTCAAATATGATTTTTCAAAAGGTCAAAATCACAATCTCTTTACAGAGTTTGATATGGTAGCTCACACAAGATTGCTATATTCATTCCGGCTTCCACAGAATAATGAAAAACCACTAAATTCCTCAACGTTGTAGAATCAGTAATGACTATACGATGAATCTTAACAAAATCGAGACATTGCCATGAAGTGAGGAGGAGGACAATGAGCAAAAAGTGTGACAAATTTAAATTATAAAGGCATAAAAAACATATACCATAACATAATTACGGGCTCGATCGTGGCATTTTATAGACATGAAATGTACACCAAAAATGGTCTGGCAATATAAACAAGGTAGCTTAAAAGGCTATTCTATCTTGCAAGTTGCAACAACCTCCAAGCCTTGAGCTTTGGTGGAAAAACTCATCCCCAATACAAATTCCCCAGAAGCTCAAAGAACTTTACATCTTTCCTTTCTTTTATTTCGACGTAAAATGAAAAAATTGCCGATCTACATACACGTGGATCCACGTTATGCAAAATTTGTTGCAGAGTTCAAAATGAAACTTGATTTGAAAACAAGCTAAAAAGCCACCGTTCTTGTATTGATATGAGCTGTTAAAGGCATCCTTGAACCCTCTTTTTTTTTTTTGGTCTTTTTTTCTTCTTTTTTTTTTTTTTTCAGGTCTATGCTTCAAAATCCTGAAAACCAAAAGTAGTAGACTGAACTCAAAAACTTTTCCTTACCTGCTTATTATAGAACTTACAGGATCTTCTCGAACACCACCACCTAAAGTTTGCACAGCCCCCGCAAAAAGAAAGTCAAAAAAAGGGTTGAGAAGAATGCACAATGTGAAAGGAAAAACTTTGCTGCAATCGTACTTGTAGATTATTTCTTCAAAATATTACTCGAGAGGACTTTCTTCCCATATGGGCTTGTCCGGAGCACGGGGACATGGGGTCTTATGGCATCCATCAGAGCAGCATGAAGAGCTCCCTGTTCATTGTGAAACATAGAAAACAACCAAAAAAATCCATTGTGAGAAAACACAATGAAACAAAAATAATCCCAAATCATTTAATGGTTAGCCGGCATATTTTCAAGTAGATTTCATAACATAGTAGCAAACCATAAGAAAATAAAGGGTGAAGTATACTCATTCAAGATTTTCCTTGGAATAAGAATGATTCATTGAGCAATGAAATCTACTCACCTTCGATTGGTGCAATGCTGCTTGGATAACATAATTGCCATAAGGATCTTGCATGACTTGATCCAGGTGAGAATGACTTATCAGCTCCCGGATTATACGAGCACGGCGTTCCTCACCTGCGTATTTTAGGCATTTCTCAACCACATTACTGCTGTATTTCTGCACGGACAAGTCCCCATAGTTACCCTCCAACTGATCAAGAATATCCATTGTTGCCCATGGGAACCGAAGCTCAAACACAAATTGCACAACATAGTTCCTGCACAATGTAAATTTACATTTATGAAATGGAGTTGGTGAGCCACTCACTGTTACCTTCAGAATCTTACTGATTCTCAGGCATAGTAACTACAAATGCTTTGTGAATTAGGTGAAAAAACCGATAACATAGGACTACCTTAGCAAGTTTTTGAGAATACAAAACAACCTGTTCTGCCACTAATAGAAACTCTGAGAATTATCTTGAGCACAGGCGAAACAGGAAGAGAGAGGTACGGATAATTATGATTATGTCAGTCAAGCGTAGGACTTCGCAATAATTTACAACATTTGCTTCTGGCTCATTCTCATCTCAACAGAATAACCAGAGAAAAACCTAAGACTTAACAACTTGCTTAAACATATTAAAGTACCATATAATAATAAAATTGCTGATGAACCCATATCTTTGAGTTTGGCAGTGGAAAAAAATAATAATTTTTCTGCCATTTATGAGGACAGTAGTTATACTTTAAATTATTAGCCATTCATTTAAACAGCTGCGTTAAAAGAAAGTGCATCCAAACACCAGAATTCAAGAATGAACAGATGAAACAGTCATGATGATATATGAATAATAGCTTCATAAGAAAGTGAAAGGGCTTAGAAATGGAAGAGGAAAAATGTAGTACCCAAATGGATCTTGTGAAAGGATTAGAGCATTTGAAGTGATCTCACTGACTAAATGACGTCTTTGCTCACCCTCAGAATGTGTGAGGCATTTTTGAAGCACACAACAGCCATGGCGATCAGTTGCGAGCTCAACACAATTAGCAGTTGCAGCTTCAAAAAGGAACTGCAGAAGAAATCATACTAGTGTTTATAATTTCTAGGTCTACTAGAAGATTCATAACAAACAGAATCATTATTAGATGCAACCACACAAAACAAAAATTGAGTTTTCATGGAAAAAGACAAATAAGAGTGGCACTTAAGGCATAAACAGAAGAAATTGTGACAGTACATGAATGAAGAAGTAGTAAAGGAAAAAAACAAACACCAAATGGAATTACCATCAGAATTGATAAACTAAGAGAAATCTTGACCTTAAGAAATGCAATGGAAAAGCAATATTCAACTTTATGATATTATAAAAATAAAGACAGACTCATTTCAACTACTGTAGACAGATTTGATCTCTACACAGAAACTAACATGATAAAAGAACATTGTTATAGTTTGAAAACCACACAAATACCAAGAACTTACTATTATTCCAAAAAATTTCCAGTGGTGGTGACCAGTCATTAATTCGATATTACCAACACTTGCCTCCCAAAGGTTCCACCTCTACCCATAAGTCAGACCCTTTTAATCAACCTAACATAAATTGGTAAACTTGACAATCATTGGTAAATGGTTTCTCCGAAAAGAAAAGGTAGGTTTACAAGTCTCCTGGTATTGGTAACGACATTTACATAAGCTAAATAGAAATGTATCAACATAAATATATATATATATATATATATATTATACTCTCACACGTACACACGTATAGGAACATTCTACAATGCATAGGTGCATCCGTGTACCATTAAATTTTGTCTTGTTTTGGCATGATCACATGCAAGGGACATAACTTAAGGCATGTGAGCTGTATGGACAAAATTTTAAGGGTATATAGATGCACTGGTGCACTAAAAAAGACTATATATATTATATTATATGTTAGTATACTCCCTTGCTAAATAGCAGGTTTAGATAATTTCATGTTAGAAGTTCTCAACCGTTAACTAACAAGAGAAACTAAAACATGGAAGTCTACATGGATATTCAAAAAAAAAAAAAAAAAGGTATGCTGTTGCAAAAATTCGGATCCTATCACATTGAGCCAACACACAAATCTAGTCCATTCATCCAAATGGCCATATCTCAGTTGATGATAGAAGATTTTCTAGATTATAAGTTTATATCAGCATTTCCAACATTTTTCTACTTTTGAAGCCATAGAGTTAGCATTCATACTTTTTTAATATCATCTTTTAATGATTTAACTATCTTACTCTATTTACACTTGTAATTTAAGGACATCGTGCTTCAGTCAGCCAATATACTAACAGTTTGCCAGCTAACAATGTTGCTCAGAGCAAACCTTTTTTTATCATCAGTAAGTACATTATGTATAAACTCAAATGAAAAAAAAAGATATAGAGAGATATTACCTTGCTGTATTCTGGCAGTAAATACAGTAAGCAACGCTGTGCAACGTGATTGCCATTCATATTTTTTATCAAAGTCACTATGCCAAGCTTCAGTGCGGAAACTACCAAGGAAAACTGCTCTGGACTCTTAAGGGTCTCGATAACCTTTTGAACAGCCCGAGTCCTGTGTTTGAGATAACAAAATGACTAAGCCTATCAAATAAAAATAAATAAATAAAAACATTGATTGTACTAAAACACACACAAAAATAAACACACAGCACTCCCAACAATGTAGCGAGAGAAAGAGAGGGAAGGAGCGAGCAACCCGTGCATGTCACATGAAATTCTGACAAGGTCTCCAGCCTTTCTAGTGATGGTATGGAGTATTTGCATCCTTTGATTCTCATTACAAACTTCAAGCAGCTTCTGGACCAGGTAATTTCCAAAGGGGTCTGTCATCAGCTCAACAATGTGATCAATAATCTCAACAAAAATCTTTTCAATATCTTCGGAGGTGCCCTCTGAAATTTTTCTTTGTAAGAAACGGCAACCATGTTGGTCCTTTGCCATCAGATATATTCTACCTGTGACTTCATCCACGGAATTGTATTTCTGAGGTTGTGGCCTCAAATTAGTACTTTTGATTTCAGTAGTGTCGGGGGACAAAGACCACGAGCTCAGACCATCTAGTGGAAAGCATCCAGCATGTGGAGAGGGTAAGTTAAGGCAGAAATGACCATTTGATGGAACTTTTCCGTTCTGGTTGACATGAGTTAGTGATTCATTCCCTCCAACAGCTCCAAATTTGACAGTTTTGAGCGTGTTCAGTCCCTGTGATCTTGTTAGAATCTTCTCCGGAAAACTCTGCTTTCCCACTTTACCCAAAACTTGTATACCATTGTACTCTGTGGAGGAAAAAGCCGGATTCGATTGGTTCAGACCCCTTGGGACAGCATAGTTGGTCCAAAATGGTTCTTGATTAGAATGTTCAAGTCGGTTTGGCATCTCAAAACATGGTTGTCTCGGGTTACGATTTATTACCTTAGTAGGAATGTTTCCATTCAATTGAACAGGATGCTGCGATTCAAATCGTTGATTACGAAGCTGCTGCAGATACAGGTATTGCTGATGCATCCTATGATATTGTTCCTGTTCAATATTCCTCCAGCTGATATGAGACTGGTTTAACTGTTGTGAATGCAAGTACGGAAACGAAGACTGTGCATCTGCAAAGTATTGCTGCTGATCAGACATTACAGGGAACTCCATACCAGGGACAGGCACATTAGATAGGAATTGGAAACCTTGCACCCCATGAGCAAGTGGCAGGGCAGCAGAGAAATTTTCAACAGGCTGACAATGGCCAACTTGCAGCTTCTTGAGTTCTTGAACATCAAGGTTCACCAAATTTGAACTTTCTTGTTTAACTTTTGTCATATCAAATCCATCAAAACCACAAGGTACATTATTTGTTGGTTGGAAAGAGGAAACACCCATCAGCCGGGAATCCACATTAGAAGCCGGTTCCTTTAAGCTGTTTGTGTATTGGCTATCCAATAAAACAGCAGCATGATTCGGGGAGGATTTACAATTTGCCCAAGGACTTACCATCCCGCCATTAAATCTCAATTCTGAAAATGCAGATGTCAACGACTGGTCATCAGGAAGATTTGCATCCTCTGGTTGAATCCTCTTCATTGGTGACTGCTGAGATATATTGACTGGTATTTTTCCCTCATCTATACTCCCATTTTTTTCAAGTTTCTCAGTCGAAGGCCCTTTGCACGAATTGACAGAGACAGGTGACATGCTATAATTAATAGACAACCTTTTGAGTCCGGATTCCTCAGAATGCGTATTCCCAGATGTAGCATTAGGTATCTCACCAAGAAGCTTTTCGAATTCATCCAACCCCAGTTCAGCTCTCCCATCTTCCATTTTTTTTAAACTACAAAATGTTTAAGAATTCCTTTCTTCCAAAAGGAGCCAACTCTACCACGCAACGCAGATCAACAGAAAAACCTTCCAATGCAGCAAAATTCTATGTCAAAAGGCTTCCATAATGTGAACACTTAGAAAGAACTGAATCTGATCAAGCCAACATGCAAAAGATCATCAACTACATTTCCAAATATTCTAGAGAAATCTATAAATGAATTACAACCCACATTGCGTGAAACTACAGATCATCCAGAATCCCCAAACAAAAGCTAAGAAATTGACACAGTCCACTATAAACCCTTTAATAGAAACACATCCACCGGTGCTACTACTATGGAGAATCTATTGATTTCATTATCAAATTATATAACTTTCATTTTGATTTTTCAACTAATGCAGTTATAAAAATAAAATAAAATAGAACAAGGGTACCAACAACATATACAACTAGAAGAGTCATGTAGTATCAAGCAACAGCACCTGATTCTACACTATAAAAAAGTTGATACCAGACAAAAACCTCAGTTCAAAAACAAAGATCAAAAGACAGTTGAAGCAGCAATGTCATCATCATCAGTATCAGTCATCAAACTGATCAAAGACAACTTTCCTCAAACAAAAGAATCAGATTTGTGCAAACAATTCCAACCCAACATTCAATCAGTTCATCAAAAGGGCTCCAACCCAGAAAACCCTCATCATCAAAACAACCAAAACTCAATTAAAAATCAATCAAAATTCAATCTTGATGACAACAAACAAATCAAAAGGCAAAAAGAAACAAACCCAATTGAGGTAAACAAGAATCAAGCACAATGCAGAAGACCAATTAATCAAAAACGACTCACCAGCAACAGGAGAAACTGTCTGTCTGGCATTAAAGAGACAATGAACCCATGTCTAAACCGAACACACAAACCAAAAAACACAAAAAGCACTCTCTTTTTTTCTGTTTTATTAATGAGATTTTTTTTATATATTTTTTTTCCTTTCTTGTTGGTGATGAATTAGAGAGAACACAAAAAGAGTGACGATAGAAAAAAAAAAGAAAAAAAGAAAAAAGAAAAGGAGTTGTAGGTAAGGTTAGAGAGTGAGGCGGCGTGAAGGAGAAGAAGAGGTTTTGAAAGTGCTTTTTAGAGAGAGAGAGAGAGATTATTGTGTAGAGAATAGAGAGAGAGAGAGAGAAAGATTTTGCAAAATGTCATGGAATTACAAAAGGGAAGACCAAAACACATCAACAACAACACTCACCAACTACATTGCAAGATTTGGCAATTACTACCATAACCATTTAACCATCCATGCATTGCATGGCATGTCACCCTTTCCTTTTCCTTTCTTTTCTTTTATCTCTCTGTGCTTTTGGCTTTTTTTATTTTTTTATTTATTTTAAAAACATTATATATATTTTTAATGTATCATCTTAACATAGACCCACATTAATAAAATAATATATAATGTTACATTAATATCACTAAAAAGTAAAATTGATATTAATGTAACAATATAATATATATTTTTTATATTATGTTCATATTATTATATAGTTTTTCCAAAGACTAAGGTCTTATGTATTTTCTTATGTCAAATCACCCCTTTTGTTATTATAAAGTTAATTTCTTACCGACGAAAGTTAAATTTCGTATTCAGATTAATAAGATTGTAAGTACCAATTATATATTCGTAATTTTAATTTATTTGACTCACTTTATAAATTATTCGTCTCTTATATTTATAATTGTATGAGTTATAGCTTAATTTCTTTTTTTTTAAAAAAAAAAAAAGGTTAATTTGGGTGAAAAATACAAGTAAAAAAACATATGAAAATTTTAAAAATAATTTTTATTATTAACAATTTTGATCAAAATTATAATTGAATTTTTAATATTGTTGTATTACATAAGATAAGAGAATTGAAAAGGGTAAAGTGTTGAAGTAAATCTTATTCTTAAAATTTAATTTTCAATTGAACCAACTTTATCACTATTTTAATGATATATCTATATATATATATATATATATATATATTCATGTCAAATTCATATCAAAAGTGGGAGGTGCCTAAATCAAAAATAATATTAAATATGAATTAAATAGCAATAAATAAATATATTAAAAATTGTTGTTGGAATGGAACGGCAGATTTGGCAATATGTTTGGATAATTATAATTAAGTGTTTTTAATGGGAATTAATTATAATTTATATAATTATTTTTTAACATCATCATTAATTATTGTTTTAGATTAATTTTGTATTTATTTATGAATTTTTAATAAAAGAAATAATTTCAAGAAAATCTTTTAATTTCGACTAAAATTAAAGAGTTATCAAACGGCTTTAGAATTAGAAATTAGTCATGCAGTAAGTCTTTTACGAATATATGAGATAACCTAAAATTATAGATTTTTGTTTTAAAGATATAATTATAAGGTTAATAACTTAATAACAACTCTACGAAGAACTTTCGAGATCAATCACTAACACACGGTCTGAATATATATTTTTCCAATGGGAGATATATACTCTCATAATAAGGGTAAAAAACTAACCACAAACCTCAGATCAATCACTAAACGCACTACTCGAACATCAACTTACATAATAACAGACATCCACTTTCTTAATAAGAGCATATTTTAACCTTCACCGTTGAGATGAAAGAAAATTACACAAATCACTTGAGCTAAGAGTATATATACCCCTAAAATTATAGATTAAAAAGGTAGAGTTAAGTATACAATTGACATGATCGATTTTGTTGTTAAAAAGTACCAAGTATTCATGGAATTGTGGAGCAATTCAATTGTGAGTCAATAGGGTAGCTACAGGGATGGAGACCCTTAATTAGAGTACCACATTATTCAACCTTATATTTCTTTTTTCTTTTTTTAAGATACCATTTCGGTAAAACGATTTGAACCTGAAATATTAACAAACTGAATATACATTCTTTGCTCGAAGTGAGGTTATTTGCACCAACACATCTATTTTATTGTGGACCAATTCACTCATCTCTAAAAACTAAACCATTTAATGCATTGCCACATCAAATTTGACCCCATGAAAAATGGGGATTTTGTTAGGATATTAATTTATATTATTATTATCAAAATATATATACATCAATAAATATCTTCAATTCAAACTTCAAAAAATAACAAGAATCCACAAGAAAAGAAGATTACATCAAAATCATAAATGCAATCTCAAATCTTCATAATATTGTTTGTTTGTTTTGTACAAAATATAATAAAAAAATGCTAAAAACTGTAGTGGTCCCAAATGAAACTACAATAATTTCAAACTCATACATTAAAATGGGTAGGAAAAAAAAAACACCATCATGCATGATTCACAATATCATAATTTGTTTTTCCATAACAACTATGATGGTATGTAGAGAGCATAGCAGCATGCCTGCGTCTGGCTCTCATCATCATATCTTTCTAATAATACCCAACACCATATTAAGTTGCAGATGCAGAATTCTACACGTTATACGAAAAATTATACAACATCCCAGATGCAAAATTCTACATGTTATACGAAAATTCTTCCATTTATGTGATGAATAATTCTTTTTTTTTTCCACATATATTGGAGCAGAAAGCATTTTACAACTAAGCAGAATATGAATAAGCAAAAACTTTGATTATTCTGTTGTGTTGATCACAAAAGTAGTAGATAGATAACATTCTCTCAAGTATAAAAGGTTCTAGCAATAAACCAACATTTTTGAAAGGAGATTCCATCAAACATATAGATCATATGGAAATATATATGAGCAAGATGGAAATTTCTTTTCACTCAAAAATGAAGTTCATAGACACTGCTGAATTGCAAGTCCAGCGATACAAGCCGTACTCCGGCAAGCTATCCTCACCAGAATCCATAAAATTCTAAACAATTAAATTTACAAAAGTATGAAGCTCACTGCCATCAATCCTACTACTTTTGTTGGTTGCTATCATGGAGTCCGGACCTTATTTGCTCTCCTCTTTAGTTTTGCTCAATTGTCTTAGTAGCCGTATCCTGACACGAAAATGGGAAATGTGGAGAAGTTAATAACAAATAGATTTTTGAATGGTATGAAAGGAGTAAAAACGAAGGGAGAGTACAAACCTGAATTGTCCATCGGGTTTCCAGCAGCGACAGGTTCAGGCTCCTTGATCTCAACCACCACACAATCGGACATCAAGAAAGTTTTTGCCACTGAGGAAGCATGCTCCAGGCAACATCTGACCACCTGAATCAACAAACAGATGAACATTTCTAAGTTTCATGTCAATAACAAAACCTTTTACATGATATACTTTGATTTCAACTCGGATCAACCAATCATCCTACACTCCAAATGCAAAAAAGCTCAACACAGCAACTAACCTTTGTTGGATCAATAATTCCTGCAGCCATTAAATCTTCGTAGTTTCCGGTTGCAGCATTGTATCCATATTTCGGATTGTCACTGGAGAGCACCTGTGAATAAACAATACCAACTTCAATCAGAACCAAAAAACAACTGGAACGTCTTATAAAAAACAGCATAAGAGAACACTGTCTTTTCAAAACAGCATAAGAGAACACGGTCTTTTACCTTCTCGCTAACAACACTTCCATTGACACCGGCATTTTTGGCAATCAATTTTAGTGGGTAGCTGAGAGCTCTTTTAACAATATCTGCTCCAACCTGCAATTAGTCAAAAGAGTCAGAAGCTGTTTTCAACAATACACGCATCTGACAGTATTTCATTATGCTTATTTGACATCAAGTGTCAAAGACTAGCTATAGAGTCCAGACTCTAAAAACACCAAAACTTCAGGCTGACCTTTTCTTCGTCATTATCGAGGGTTTCCTTGATGGCATCCACCTCTGATGAGAGTCTCAACAGTGTGCACCCACCACCGACTACAATACCTTCCTCAACAGCTGCCTGAAAATTATTCAAATTTATATAGCGAGAACAATCCTGAATCTCTGACCTAAAAGGCTAAAACCTATTTTGAATGCAATAGCATCAAAATAAATTACCTTTGTTGCATTAAGAGCATCTTCAACTCTCAGTTTCTTCTCTTTAAGCTCCGTTTCAGTTTGTGCACCAACCTTAAAAAATATCAAGCGGACATCAATACACAAGATTTGTTTAACATAATTTACCATATCACATTTTCTCCCAAGAAATTGAAAATTTACCTGTATCACGGCAACACCTCCTGACAATTTGGCAATTCTTTCATTCAGTTTTTCCTTCTCATAGTCTTGCTCTGCAACCTATATGAACATAACTTTAACTTAAGCATACAGCCAAAAGAGTGAAATATAACTATATAAACAGACACTGGCACATATGTGTATGTGTGACAGAGAGAGTCTAACCTCGATAAGATTTTTGATTTGCGCAACTCGTTTGTTCACTGCTTCCTGGGTGCTTCCATCACCCACAATGGTGGTAGTATCCTTTGTGAGCACCACTTTAGAAGCATTACCAAGAACCTCCTTGCCAACTTTATCCAAGGCAAGCCCCACCTCATCTCTGATTACCGTTCCTGTTAGCCAAAAGACAAGACAAATTAATAACAAGAAAAATAATATCCTACAGTTAAGAAGAAACCATGAGTTTATCAACCCGATGGTGCAAATCAGAAAGATCATAAACGGAAAAGAAAGCTGCATGTAACACCAAAAGACGTTAAAGATGGTAAGTGTCATATTTGTCCTGACCTCCGGTCAGAATAGCAATGTCATCAAGGTACTGGCTCTTGCGCTCTCCAAAGCCAGGAGCTTTGAGAGCAGCAATCTTCAAAGCACCTCTCAGTTTGTTCACAACAAGAGTTGCTAAAGCTTCCTGCTCAATATCTTCTGCAATTATCAAAATAGGGTATCCAGCCCTAATTGCCTCTTCCAAAATGTTAATGAGATCCCTAGCATTTGTTATTTTCTTATCAACAAGAAGCAACTGCAACCAGAATACATGACGCCAATGTTAACCTTCAGAAGATCTAAAACGGAACAAAGTACCACATAAGTAAAACAACACATCTATAAAGAGACAACAGATTGTATACCTTGCAGTTCTCAAATTCAACTGCCATTTTCTCACTATCGGTAACAAAGTAGGGAGAAATATAACCACGGTCAAACTGCATTCCCTCAACAACATAGAGTGTGTTCTCAGCACTTTTTCCCTCTTCAAGGGTCACCACACCCTTCCGACCCACTTTACTCATGGCTTCAGCTATCATATTACCTATTTCATAGTTGTTCCCGGCACTAACTGCTGCTACATCAGCAAGTTCACTGTCTTCAACCTGAAATGCCACTGTTCACATTAAAACCCCGTGTATTAACTTGATAAGACATACTGTGAACCATGTACAAGTACCAATTCCCACTATATCATTACCTCTTTTGAGATTGCCTTGAGCTTAGTCACTAGAGCCTTAGATGTTTTCTCAATGCCTCTTGTGATTAAAACGGGATTTGCACCAGCTGCCACCACCTGAATTATAGAAATTTAGTAATTGAAAAACATGGCACTCCAAACTCTTAGATTACAATTCTGTTCAACTGGCAAACAATTCAATTACAACCACCACTGTGCTATACCAACCTTGACACCTTCAGCAATAAGACCTTGAGCAAGCACAACGGATGTTGTTGTTCCATCACCAGCCAAGTCATTGGTTTTGGCAGCCGCTTGTCTCACTAATTTAGCACCAATGTTCTCAACCGGATCCTCCAACTCAACCTGGAAGATAGCGGTACAATAACCATTAACATGAGATGAGTTAGAATTCATGACAGAGAAGAAAAATGAGGACAAAAACAATTAAAGAAACTTAATAGGATTCACATTTGGCATAACTCAGTGCTAAAAAACCTGAATTGCGTAATTTTGTTCTGTTAGATTTAACATCTAAAAATCCATTATTAGCTTCTTACTAGAAGAATCATAAACAACAAAGAGAAGAAGCAGACCTCCTTTGCCACGGTTACACCATCATTCACAATTTTTGGGGCACCATACTTGCTCTCTAGAACAACATTCCTGCCTTTGGGACCAAGGGTGACCCCGACTAGATCTGCAAGTTTGTTCACACCACTCTGCAAAAGGAACAAGAGATTGTAAGTAAGAAGTAGAAAATAACACAATGACATAAATGTCAACAATACATCTCAGCGAGCATCTCAGCACAAATGCTCACTTGCAGTTTCTTGACAGCTTCTCCATCCTTGTTAAAGTGCAATTCTTTTGCAGCATAGATCTTAGGTACACGTGTCTTACGTAGAGCTACACTCTGCCTCCTACCAAACGAGCTAGAAGAAATGGAAGCAAACGATGACAGCTTGTTGGAAGAAGCAAGTTTCTTATCTGTCACACGGCCATTAGGGGCAATCATTGAGCCAACTGAAGACATGGCAGTGAAAGACGCCATTTGTACTCCTTTAAACCTGCAACATTCATCTTAGTAAGCTCATTTTACTGCAGACAGCTTCAATTATATTGTACAATGAAACACCACAGTCTAGAATAACATGATAATATCTCAAGCAGTTCAATGCTAAATTTCACTATTTTTTCGATTAGTTGATAATACCAAAGCAAGAATTTTTTAAACTGGCGAGTGTATTTCAGCAGTCAAAAACCAACAAAACAAAACAAAAGTAAGTCACTTAAAAGTTAAAACAGCAAAAACACTCCATTAACAGAAAATCTCCAAAACTGAAACAGCATAATCCTATAATTCTATCAGGCCAATGAAAAGCAAAAAAGATAATAGAGAACTACATAGAATAAGTATTTCAATTATCTTCCAAAAAGAGGGGCACTAAAACAACTCACACATCTACTACACATACATGGAAACAATAAGCTTATCATGAATATTTTCAGATATGTCTGTGCAACACATGATTTTTAACTCAAAAAACAACTCCTTTTTCCTTTCACTTTCTCAGAAACCAAACATACCCCGATAAAAAAACAAGCGCAGAACATCCATTTGTCACAAACCCATCTTCCACTTTCACTACAAGACTCGATTGTATCTCAAAAACACCTCATTTTTTTTCTCTCACTTTCCAGGAAACCAAGCAATACCCAAGATAAAACCCGTCTTTCATTTTCACTCCAAAACTCAATTTTTATCTCAAAAACACCTCATTTTTTTCCTTCCACTTTCCCCGAAACCAAACAAAACCCAAGATGACACAAAGACAATCCATTTATCACAAACTCATCTTCCATTTTCACTCCAAGACTCAACTTTTATCCCAGAAACCAAACACATAAACAAAAAAAAAACAACCACAGAACATAACCAACAACCTAGAGAAGTACAAAAGGGCGTTTTGTTGGTTCGAAGAAAACTCACCTTGAAACGGCGGAGGCAGTGAGAGAGAGCTAGGGTTTAAAGCAGATAAGGAGAGCAGAGTAAGAGCAGTTGCTGTAGTTGTTGCTGTTTGTTGGTAGTGGGTGGGTTTATCTCAGTCTGCGTAGGTTTTATTTAGAGATAATTTATAAAGGGCAAACGGTCTTTTAGCTCTTGAAGCTTCGAGACAATCTGGACCGTTGGATTCAACTCCCTCTGCCGTTCTTCTTGTCCTAGGAACACTCTAGAACATCTTCCATTTTCTTGAACATCATATATATATATATATATATATATATATATATATATATATATATATATATATATATATTTTTAATCCGAAACGGCGGAAGCGGCCACGGTAAAAATCTATCTACACAAATTACATTTTTATATATAATAGTATATACATATTATGGTTAAAACTTTTGATGGCTCCACCATTAAAATAAGTGATTATTGGTGTTGGTTTGGTTTAACGAAATTTCGGCAATTTAAAACCTACTAAGATCGAATATTACTAGGGTGAATTACATTTAAGTACTCTGATTTTTATTATAATTACACGCTTAATATCAATTTTGTCATAATTGCACTCTAGTACCCGGTAATCCGTTGACCACCGTTAGGGTAACGGTTGACCAAACGGATTCCGACAAAATGACAAGAATGCCCCTCAAAGCAAAAAAAAAAAAAAAAATTGAAAATCAGATCTTCGAACCCAGATGAACTGGGTTCGCGATCGAACCCAGCTGGGTTCGATCGCGAACCCAGCAACTGGGTTCGTGGTCGAACCCAGATCTGGGTTCGACCACGAACCCAGAAATCAACAAACCAAATCAACAAAAAAAAAAAAAAAATTTTGAAAATTTTTTCGAAGAACACGAACCCAGAAATCTGGGTTCGTGTTCTTCGTGGTCGAACCCAGATTTCTGGGTTCGTGGTCGAACCTTGGGTTCGACCACGAACCCAGAAATCAACAAACCAAATCAACAAAAAAAAAAAATTTTGAAAAATTTTTCGAAGAACACGAACCCAGAAATCTGGGTTCGTGTTCTTCGTGGTCGAACCCAGATCTGTGTTCGAACGCGAACCCAGAAACTGGGTTCGATCTGGAACCCAGCATCTGGGTTCGCGTTTGAACCCAGAAGCTGGGTTCGATCGCGAACCCAGCATCTGGGTTCGACCACGAACCCAGAAATCTGGGTTCGTGCTCGAAGAACACGAACCCAGATTTCTGGGTTCGTGTTCTTCGAAAATGTTTTCAAAATTTTTTTTTTTTTTTTGTTGATTTAGTTTTTTAAAAAATATTTTTAAAAATTAATTAAATATGACGTGGCATGTTCTTATTGGTTGGATGATTTTTTAAATTTTTTAAAAATAAATTTAAACGTAAAAGACCATTTTACCCCTGAATCCGTTTGGTCAACCGTTACCCTAACGGTGCTCAACGGATTACAAGGTACTAGAGTGCAATTATGGCAAAACTGGCATTAAGCGTGCAATTATGATAAAAGTCAGGGTACTTGAGTGCAATTCACCCATATCACTAATACGGATATGACTCAAATATCACTTCTTAATACTTTTTTATGACTAGTTAGTAAGAATTTAAATCTCATCATAAATACAAACAAAATTATACAATTATTCAGCTAAAATTCGAACCTAAATTAGGAAGAAAAAAACTTAACTCGAGCTCAGAGTCTTATTTATGTGGATATAAGAAATTTACTATTATATCGGTTTAATTATATTGGTAAAATATGTTATTACTTTGTTTATTTTGATCGAGATCCACCGAAATCAAATATTACTAGTACGACTTAGATGTTTCCCATATAATTCATGTTGGACCATCTATCCAACATGAATTACATAATTTATGGTAAATCGTTCAACATGAATCACATGTTCGCACACCAACTTAAATTACGAGTAACATAATTCTTTAATTTTTTAACCCTTAATGTCGCATTGCATATTTGCCACTAGGTAGAAGATCATCTGGGAGACCTAGATAATTTTTATCCCTTAATGTCGCATTTAACCGAAATTTTGACAGAGTTTTATTTGTTTTTTCATCAATCAGAAAGTACACCTGCACAATATAACATGACTTTATGATTGTTTTTTTATCAACCAATGTTTTGATTCTACAACATCACCCAATATTGAAAGTCTCATACTGCATTGTGAATCAATCATTGTATCAATCACCCTTATTCCTTGATGCAATAACACACGTGCATCAAATCAATCTGACTTTAGGAGGACATAAGGTATGCCAGTCATCTGAATTGAAACACATGAACAAATCATCAAAAAAAATTGCAATAATATGCAACAACATAAATATGTTATATATTATATTTCAAAAAAACAGAAGTGTTGTTGGTGTTTCATGTCGATGCGCATTGTTCCTGTTGCATGAAACAAGTTTAGGTTTCCCATGTTAAAATTCCATGTTGCATGAAAACGATTAACATATTAATGTTTCATGCAAGTCTACCCAAATCTTCTAATCACCAACAAAAAATCATTCATTCAAAACAAATTAAAAAAATTCCACTCAAAAATTCAATAAAACACTTCAATTATACCCAAAATCACTTCTAAAATTCAATCAAATACTTCAAACATACCCGAATCACTTCTAAATCAACCACAAAACACCATCCAATCACATGAATTAACACAAAACAAATTAAAAATATATTCAAAACGTATTTTAAATCCTAGTCGAACAAAACAGGCCAGGAACGGGTTAAATTCGGGTCAAAATTTTCCAAAACGGGTCAAAATTTGCACAACATAGGTCGTCAACAAAACCCACAATCAATCGACTCCTGCAATTTGTCAGTGATCTGGCCGATGCCTATTTGCCTAATCTATTGCTTTTCGAGCTTCTCCGGCACCGATCCACCTCTTCCTTCTCTCTCTTCTTCTTGTTCTCCCTTGTTCATTTATCTCTCCTCTCCCCCCTCGTCGAAGGTCGTTGTTGAACTTCTTTTCTTCTTCTTTTTTTTCTTTTTTCTTTTTTCCTCTTTCACATATGGGAAAAGAGTTTTGTAACCCTTTTACTTTCAAACATGGTGAAATTCTCTCTCTAGATTTTTATTTCTTTCACTAGTTATAAGTAAAGCGTTATGAGTAAAGTCTTTCTTTTCTTTCACTAGTTATTAATTAGATGTAGTTAAAAACAATCTTTTATATTGATGGAAGGTTGTTTTTAAACTTTTACCTTGTTATATATATTTAGAGAGAGAGAGAGAGAAGACATATATCTCACATGAAATTGATAGTCATAATAAAATCATATTCAAGTGTTTACATCAATTTTTGTTAATATTCTTTCTCTTTATTTTCATGCATACAAAGACCAAGTTTTGTTATGCCTTTAATATTTAAAATAGAGAATTGTAACTACTAACAATTCAAATTGGAAGAAGATTTTGTGGATGATAAAGGTTGAATTGGAGACCTCTTTCAAGTTGATTCACTGCAGCCTTGAACCATCAACCGATATTTCTTCTTCTTCTTCTTCTTCTTCTTTTCCGGAACCGAAGACAAAGACTGATTAAGGGGTTTACTAAGATCAAGCACTATAGATGCGGCCTGTATAATTATTGCAGAGGAGAGAGTCAAAGAGAGTCAGTGAAAAAAAACTTCAATTATGTGGAGGCCGTTGTTGGGAAGTTGATTGATGATGATGATCTCCTCCTCGAACTTGAGTTAACAAGTTATATTGGTTGGCATTTGTTGATGAAGAAGAAGTAGATGATGATGATGATGAGTGTTGATGTGTCAAGGAGGAGTCATGAGTGTGCACCCCCTCATACACTATTCTCATCTCACCTGATTCTTTGCTGCTCCATTCTGCTCTCTTCTTGGCCATGCAATTCTCCCTTTGGCACTTGAAATAGCTCCTGATAATCATCATCATCCCCCCCCCCCCAAAACAAAGTTAATTATATATGCATCTTGTCATCTTACAAAACCGATCATCAAGTGTTCAAGTGTGATGATGTACATTTATATACCGTTTATTCTATTCGAATGTACGTATAATCACAAGCGTTTTTAAAAATAGTTCTAAAAATATTAAGGTATACACCGTGGCCTTGATTCCGACAACTTCGATCCTAATAGAAACAATATGTGCAAACATTTCGTGTTAACTAGAGAATGACTCTTTCGATATAAAAATGATAGGTACCTGAATTTTGCAATGTTTTTGATGAACTTTTGGCCATATTTTTTCCACTCATACCCATCTTCTGGTAACTCCAATCTATGGCTTCTTCTCTCCATTAATTGATCTTGCTCATCCTCTCTATTCAAATCCTCCTCACTTTGATCCCTATTATTTTCCAACATATATATATATATATATATAAGAGAATAATCAGTTTATTAATGCTTATAGTACATTATATATGTATGTATTCATTTATGCATGAAAATAAATAACTTCATATATAAATCATGCTTACTATTAATTAATTTCTCTCTCAGATAATAGAAAAGTCACCCAAAGAAATGCATATTTTTCTTGCTGATGATCAATATATTGCATTACATGCATATAAGCTATATGTATATATTATTCATTTATTATATACGTAGTTCGTGTAAGGTTAGTTTAGTCTTTTTATTCTGTCTGTGTATACATGATAAGAGAAATTTTTTCAGGGATGAACTTTTAGAATACACTTGTGAAAAAAAAAAAAAATTTTCGATTATAAGAACTGTAGATATTTATTCAGATCTATGGAGAAATTAGAAACTAAAACTTGCAAGCTTGCATGAATTAGCCATCCCTATTTAATTTATACAAGAATCAATACATATATCATATATAGAATGCAACATAAACAAAACCAAGTCTTGTTCCAAATAATCAAACACATAACATATATACATATAAATATATATAAGAAGATACAAGAGAGAGAGAGAGAGAGAGAGAGAGAGAGAGAGAGAGAGATCATACATGGAGGTGGTGGAAGCATCAGTCATGGCTGCTGCTATCTGCTATCTATCAGTGTGATTCATCAATCAGAGCTTATAGCTATGGCAGTTTTTTTTTTTTTTTTAGTTTTTCATTTACTTTTCTTGTTATTTTTGCCTCAAAAGAAGCCAAAATGTAGTAGAATTTCAATTCTTTTTTTCTTGTGGAAAAGCTAAAAAGGACAAGAAAATAAGGAAGACAGAAGAAATGTCATGGAAATTATACCAAAAAGAGAGAGTAGAAAACCATCAGAAGACATCTAACAATTAAGCGATAATGAGGACCAAAAAGGTCCAAAACCAGACCAGACCAGACCAGACCCCCAGATCATGAGGTCTCGTGTTTACACGTGTTCGAACTTGATTTGAGATCGCCGTGAATGGCTGGCTGGAATGCACATTTTTTTTTGGTTTTGTTTTATGATAACATTTTATTGAAGGCATTGATAATTTGATAGAAACAAGATCTAGACAGCTGGTGCATGACGTATATAGCATGACATCATCACCTACTCAATAAACTATCTTTTCTTTAGAAGTTTAATACCTTTTTAAAGATGGCGTGGGCACCTTTCCATTCAGTGTTTAAAAATTAAAATAAGATTGAAGTTATGAACTGAACTGATTTTATTCAATTAAATTCGCTTCGAATCATTTTAGTTTTGCGCATAATAAGTTTTGTTTACATGTATTTTGTTAGGAATAATTGTAATAAAGTACCCTAACGTTTAGTTATATTATAATGAAATTATAAATTTAACTTTAATTACAGCTAGTACCCTACCGTCAGTTGATCAGTCAAATATAACGGTTTGACTTTAACTTTTAGATAAAATGACATAATTGTCCCTAATTTAAAAAAAAATTAAATTAAATAAAAATTTAAAAAAATTAAAAAATTAAAAAATTAAAAAATTAAAATTTTTAAAAATGGATCTCCACCTTCCATCAATCTTGATGGACGGTGGAGATGCATTTTAAAAAAAAAATTAAAATTATATAATTAAAAAAAGTTAAAAAAAATTTATATTAAAATTTTTTTTTGGTATTCTTGATAGAGAAGAACACCAAGAACAAAACAACAACACCAAAAAGAAAAAAAAAATTATGGGCGATGGAACAGCCCAGAAAGGGTTCGTAGAATCTCAAACCTAGAAGGGTTCGTTCTTCGAACCCCTCTGGGCTTGAGATCGAACCCTTCTGGGTTCGAGAAATGAATTCAATTTTTTTTTTTGGGTTGTGTTCTTGGTGAAGAACACTAAAAATATAAATTTTTTTATTTTTTTATTTTAATTTTAAGTTTTTTATTTTTTTTTTTGTCAATATAATCTCCACCGTCCATCAATTTTGATGGACGGTGGAGATTTATTTAACTTTTTTTATAATTTATAAAAAATTTTTATTTTTTTTAAATAAATTAAGGTCAAAAAGACCAAAATACCCTTTAACTATTGGTTGACCGTCAACTTTAACGGTCAACCAGTTAGTCAAGAGTACTAACATGAAATTAATCAGTTAGTTAAGGGTATTAATATGCAATTAAGGTTAAATTCACGATTTCATTACAATATAGTCAAACGTTAAGGTACTTTATTGCAATTAGCCCATTTTGTTATGGGTAGTTTTTCGTATTGGGTTTGTCAATAAGTCCAATATATGCGACAACATGTATGATTTGGGCCTAAAGTACTCGAAGGGCCCAACAAACCATTCTTAGGGCTGAGATAGTTCTCGACAACGGTAAATAATTGAGATACTAAACTTCAGCTCGAGGTATCTCTCGAATTAGTCAAATAGTCATATCTAAAGCATCCTAATCACAATAGATGCTCCTGCAGACCCATATCACTTATCAAATCAGCATCTGTAACGTTAATTATAACATTATTTCGTCTAAGGCTGCACACATTTAATGCATCTAATAATATTAAATACGCATGCATTTAATGCTAAACATGTATATACAATGACATTAATTGCGATACGACCTAAGCCCCCTAGCAGGTCTTTTCCCTCGAATACTGCTTTAGGAATGTCATGATTTAGGGAAAGAAAGAGGTGACCGACCATTGGTGCTTACGTCTGACCATACCCTAACTGAAACAACATTAGAAGGATATGGGTACCCTATAAATAGTACCAACAAAGAGAAACAATGTAACATTTTTCCCGTACCAAAACCTAATACTCTATAATTTCATTACAAGATCTTTTATTCTACTAAAACTGACTTGATCATCAGAGTATAATTGCCGACATAAGTTTGCATTCCGTAATAGTCTTTCTTATTGCAGTTTTCATCAACTGACAACTTCATCTTTAAGAACTTGTTGTGGCCGAGTACTCCAACATAACATCCTACCATTTCATTGCCTCGTGTGTCATGTTAGACTACCACTTAATCCAATTTTCAGTATAAATATATTTAAATTTAATAGGTTATAAATGTGACTACTAATTTTCATAAAAAAAAGTTCAAAATCAAACATAATAAATTAATAAAAAGATATAATTAAAATATATAACACTAGAGAGTTAACAAAATTCTCTTGTTTATCAGTATAGTTTATTAACAAACATATAAACAACAACTCAAATGCAACCATAACAAACAAATAATAAAAGACTAAAGTGATTCCAGACCTTCATAGTTCACTACAGTAATTCAATTACTAAATACTTAAGTCTCTCATATACCTATTAGGTTTTTTATTTTTTTAAGCTTTTATATAAACAGTTTTGAAAATCCAAAACCTGTTTGACCTGAAATCAATTCAGCTTTTAAATTTAAAAACTGATTTGAACCGAACTGAATTAAGTGAGTGAACTGAACTAAACTACACTTTTTTATTGTATTCTGAGTTGGTTCGGTTCGATTCCGGCTTTGATTCCTACCCCTATTCAAATCATTATTAATGTATATCTATTTATCAATTAAAATATTGTGAATTTAGATCAAGTTGGGACATAAAAGTGAGATATCTAGTATTACTATTTAAATTATGTGTAGATTCATTTTCGATGAATTCAGATCCCCTTCTCATCTAAATTTTAACCTATGGATTTGAAAATCTTATGCAGAGATAGTATTAGTAATTATTGGAGAATGATTTGTTAGTATCCAAGGTCATTGTCAAATTGTTTTTCAAATTAAGGTTATAAAAAACAAATGGGCCCAATCCAAGCCCATCATTCTTGACTTGGTAGCCTAAAGTGGCTTAGGAGTAAAAATAAATAAATAAATAATGACGAATTAATACTTACCTCTTTATATAATAATATATCAGTCTATTAAATGAAATAAATATCAATTTCAATAAAAATATGAGGAGTAATCTTTTAAAATTTTAATAAAAATATTGAAAATGTTAATATTTTTAAAAGAGTTAATTACACTAAATCTTTCTGAGGTTTGACTAATTACACTCAGAATCAAAGTTTGTATTAATTGACACTAACTTCCCCTCACGTTAACTTTGACCGTCAAAATAAATGTTGACTTTTTTCAAATTTATTAAATGACAAAAATACCCCTATTAATTAATATTATCAATTTTTTACTATTCACCCAAATTGAATCTCCACCGTCCATCAATAATTTTGAATGCATTCATCGAACCTAGAAGGGTTCGAATTGAATCCTCAGGGTTCCACAAACTCAGAAGGGTTCGTAGAACGAACCCTTCTAAGTTCGATGAATCTCAAACCCAGATCTGGGTTCAATATCGACCCCAGAGGGTTCGAAGATCGAACCCTTTTGAGTTGGAAGAACGAACCCTTTTGGGTTCGATGAATTTCGAAGCCAAAAGGGTTCGAATCGAACCCTCTGGGTTCGTGGAACTCAAAGGGTTTAAAGATCGAACCTTTCTGGGTTCAATGAATCTCGAACCCAGAAGAGTTTTTTCTCCTAGAAGGGTTCGAAGAACGAATGCTTCTGGGTTCGATGAATCTCGAACCTAGAAGGGTTCGATGAATCTTGAACCCAGAAGGGTTCAATGAATGGCTTCAAAATTTTTTTTTTCTTGGTGGAGATCCAGATTGGATTTCTACCGTCCATTATTGTTGATGGTTGGAGATCCAATCTGGATTCCACCTTTAATTTTTTTTAATGAATAGTAAAAAAATTGATAATATTAATTAACAGGAGTATTTTGGTCATTTAATAAATTTAAAAAAGTCAACATTTATTTTGGCGGTCAAAGTTAACGTGAGGGGAGGTTAGTGTCAATTAATACAAACTTTGATTCCAAGTGTAATTAGCCAAACCTTAGGGAAATTGAGTGTAATTAACTTATTTTTAAAATATCGAGAATATTTAAAAATGTAACTAAATTTTTATTTTTTTTTAAATTTCAACCAATTTAAAATTGTTTAAAATTAGTGGAACCTTTTTCTTTTTTGAAAGGGTATAATTATAAAATTAATAACTATCGGAATCTGTCGAGATCAATTAATAAATATACGGATTGGATATTTACTCCTATAACGGGAGATATTTACTCTTACAATAAGAAAAGAAAACT
This sequence comes from Xanthoceras sorbifolium, assembly GCA_003430845.1. Taxonomy (NCBI): domain Eukaryota; kingdom Viridiplantae; phylum Streptophyta; class Magnoliopsida; order Sapindales; family Sapindaceae; genus Xanthoceras; species Xanthoceras sorbifolium. Next base: position 24,894,442 of record CM010620.1, on the reverse strand, counting down.
ACCCATATAAATTGATAAATATGTATAATAGAAATTGAACCCTCACTAATAAGATAAGAGAAAAATACACTAATCACTTTGATTACGGAACTTCTCCTTTTTTTTTTTTTTTTTTTTTTTTTTTTTTTTGAAACAAAGTTCTCGTGTTTTAATGATGCCTCAAAGAAAATTAGTGAGAATTTTCCAGAAACCTTTTTTTAAGTTGAAAATTTCTTTTCATGAAAGTTGTGATGTAGTTAATTAATGAGAAAAGTCAAAAGGGTTGTAGAAAAAAATGAAAATGCTTTTGAGAAGCATTTTAGAAACCTTTTAATAATCCAATATTTTATAATATAATATGACTTTTTTGTTTTGTGAATAAAAATATATTATCAAAAAGAGATTTTCAATGAATTTGCATCATGAAAGTAGACAATTTTCTGGTTTTCCTTAAATGGTTTCCAGCTAACATTGACCTACTTCCAAGTTAATGGATTACACCCATTTTATTTTACACATATTTTAATTGCAAAAACACGTGTTAGATTAATGATTTTTTTTTTAAAGGGTACAATTACAATAATAACAACTGTCGGGACTTGCCGAGATTAATCACTAAACGCGCGGCTCGAACCCCTCACCACTGAGGTGGGAAGACAGTGCACTAACCACTTTACTACAAATGGATGTGCTAGATTAGTGATCTTGATCTTATATTTGTGTCCTCCAAATTATTCATTTATTTTTGATAAAATTGCACAACTTTTTTCCCAATTTAGATAATACTTACGAACAGTAACTTTTACTATAATTATATAATATCTCTATAATCCGTTGGCTAACGGGTGGATTAACTAATTCAACAGTATGGTTATTGAATTATTTTTTATTTTGGTCAAATTGCCCTTCAAATGACCATTTTTCAGTTTAGAATCAGTTAAACTGCCCTTCAAATAATTATTTAATAACTATATGAAGGACAGTTTGATTATTTTTCGGTTTAGGTTCAGTCAGACGTCAAATTTAATTGTTGTCAATAGATTTTAGGGGATATTTGTATAATTATAGTTAAAGTTGCCGCTGAGTGTACTATTACCTAAATTCGGAAGAATTTGTGTAATTTTCTCTTTATTTTATTTAGGAAATTATTGTTTTTACCTCTTAAAAATATTAAAATTTTATTTATAACCGCATACAAAAAAAAAATCATTTGGATAGGAAAATGTATCAGTTACAACTTACCGTAATTAACTATCACGTCGTTAATATAAAAATTTAAATCTTGTCCTATTCAAAACGTGAATGTCATTGATCATATTAATCAGTTAGTAAATTATCGTAATTAACTATCACATCGATAACATAAAAATTTGAATCTTATTCTATTCAAAACGTGAATATCATTGATGATATTAATGATTTACAAACCAAAATGCCATATTATTTGGATGGGGAAATCTAAACTTTTCTCTATTAAATTACACACAAGAAAAGCTATATATCTCTGGTACAAAAGCTCTCCTGTTTGAATCTGGACAAGAAGCTTTTCAACAAATACAAAACATGCTCATGTTAATTTTTACATTACATTACATTTTAAAGTGAATCTTCTTTTCTTTTAACCTCAGCTTTTGGATCCTGCTGGCTAATCACAGTTACAATAGTTTTCTGAGTAGGAACATCATCAGGGACTTGCAAAGGCTCCAAAGAATCTACTATGTCTCGCATTAGAGGCCGCGCCTTCGGGTTGTGGTTCAAGCAATGGTAAACTAGCATGGCAGCCTTGTGGACTCCTTTGATGGGGTAGTCTCCTTCTAATCTAGGATCAATAATGTTTAGCAACTTTTTCTTCTCTTTAAGCAAAGGGACAGCCCAATCTGCCAGGTTCTGCTCTCTGGCCGGTCTTGACTTGTCTAACGACTTCCTTCCTGTGAGAAGTTCCAGAAGAACAACGCCGAAACTGTATACGTCACTTCTAGGAGTCAGATGACCTGCAAGAAAGAAATCGTGGGTTTAGTTTGGAAAGTTAATATTAACCGTTGCATTTTCAAAAGTTTTAGTCCAGCATAATGCAACTATAAATCATATAAAACAGGAAAACTTACCGGTCATTATATACTCAGGTGCTGCATATCCATACGTTCCCATTATGCGAGTTGAAACATGAGATTTGTCTCCCTCAGGTCCATCTTTTGCCAGGCCGAAGTCAGAAAGTTTTGCATTATATTCCTGCACAAAGTGCCACAGTATGCAAATCACAGGTGAGTTCAGGCCAATAGAAGATTTTCTTCGGTTACAACTAACGTTTTGCGAATTGATGTTGGTACTCAACTACTTATTCATTATCTACAGCTTGATAGTCATAACAACAACATCCCCATTCTTTGCAAGTAAATTGTGCTCTCTTCGCGTATTTGATTTCTTTTCGCAGAAACAAGTTCAGGGAAATCAATGTACTAACCAGGTCTAACAGAATATTAGACGTCTTAAAGTCGCGATAGATGACAGGTTTCTCAGCTTCGTGGAGAAATGCAAGTCCTTTTGCTGCCCCAAATGCAATCTTCATTCTGATAGACCATGGAAGAGGAAGCAAAACTCCTGTAACAATGAAATTCATATATATTAAGAATAAAAAAAAAAAACCACAGGCCTGACTTATTTACCAAGAAATCAGCTACATTTGCGTTTCAACGCTAAAATATAAACGAAAGGATATACTTACTTGAAAATAGATTGTTCTCAACACTACCCCGAGCCATGTACTCATATATAAGCACCCGATGTTCGTCTTCACAACAGTAACCAATCAATTTAACCAAATTCGGATGAGAAAGCTGCCCCAAAAATATGACTTCTGCCTAGAAACACATAATTTGCTCAGTGAAATCAATGCTAAATATGAAGCATTATGCCCAAGAACAAAATGAGAATTGAAAAACTCTTATTAACGGTAACTTCAATTTCTTATAGACATTACCAGCCATTCTCTGTGGCCTTGACAACTGTTATCACCATCATGAACCTTAACAGCCACTGGAATGGACTCAAGTCCTTCCCTTAAGTCCTCAGAAATGAATCCTTTATAAACACTTCCAAATCCTCCTCCACCCAATACGCGATCTTGCCTAAAGTTTCCGGTTATTATCTTCAGTTCATCATAGGTGAATGCAATCAACGGATTAGCAGCTGAATCGCGACGAAGGTCTTCTACTTCTTTTGGATTTGATGGTAACTTACTGTCCTTCTTCACTTTCACGGATGGACTCTCATTTTTTGGTGAATCTGGAAAGAAACACAAGATATCATGATACAATACATTAAAGAGCATACACATATTCATCTCCATTCTTTGTTCACACCAAAAGTTGACAACACAAAATAATACCAACTTCATGTCCACAGAAATAGGAATATACAATCAACTCCTGTCTTGTTACCAATGTGAAAAACATTGTTTATTCAAACAGCTAACTAAATTCAGATGCTCTCACCTTAAGAGATGTATAAAAACATGGAGATGAATGGGATCAAAGATTAAAATTCCAAACTTTCAAAACGGTAAAAAAAATATTATAACAAGAGAGAGAGAGAGAGAGAGAGAGAGAAGTTGGATATGTAAAGGAAAAAGTTAATATTTTCACCTAATCATATTAACCAACTAATAGATGTGTTACTGTTGAAAGATAAGTATCAACACACTACATACAGTGACAAGTATCCACTTGCACTGTTGCACACAAAAAGAGTAAAGATATGTACCACCTTTTGTATTGGGAATTGATAGAAAGTGAAAAGGTTGTATCTTTCTTCTTTGTTGCCTAACACTTGAAATTGAAGAAAAATAGCAAATCTAATATTCTAAAAGTTTCCTTGATCTAACAAATTCTACAAAAATCCTGAGAATCTAATGATTCAGAATATTAGAAAACAGAAAAAGAAAAAGAAAAAACCAGAACTTGAACAAAAGTTTTTTCTTCTTGATGGAATATGAATTAGCTAGAGAACCAAGCAGAGGAAAACAGAGTGTATTTTCACTTGGATTAAAGTTGAATCTCTAAATGAATCTAAGACAAGAAAAAATATGCATGATAACAAAAACCCATTTGCAGAATAACACAAAATCAAAACTTGATTATAGAAAAACAATCAAATTAGTAAAAAGGGAAGAGCTTGAATGGAAACAAACCTGCTTTTGCATTGGATGAAACTATGTAAACTGATGGCTCCCATCTACACCAACAATTTCCCATTGTATCATAAAACCAAACAAAGAAACCAACACTTCTCTCACCAGCAACCCATCACAAAAAAATAAATAAAATTTTCACTACTTTTTCAGCATAAAAAACAAAGAAAACACCCAGTTTTTACTCTTATTTCTGTGAAATGAGGAGTTATGTTGATTGATAAAGGAACAAGAGAGAGAAAGAAAAAAAAAAAGTTGGAAATGCTTGTGGAGCAAATGTTGATGGAGAAGAGGAGATAGACAGATAGATAGATAGATAGACAGAGAGAAAGTGATGGAATTGGAATTGGAATTGCTTCTTGGTGGCAATAATGAGGTGAGTGTTGAGGTGGGGGCTAATTCTTGGCTATGGCAATAATGGGCCCACTAAGAGGAAGGAGATTTCTCCACATTTTGATTCAAAAAGACCCCCATAAACTGTAGTTGTTATTGTTATTGCTGTTGTTGTAAGCTTTTTGTGGCTCTTACTTTCAATATATATTTTTAGTGCGCATATAAGAAAGCAAGCATCCACCAATCTTTTTCTTATCACTTTCTTCTTTCTTACCACCATCCATACCACTAGCATGCGCCTTTTCTCCTTCCTCCTTTGTTCACACACCTATACAAAGTATGCTAACACGATAGATAATCCTACACGATACACGAATATAGTATTTAAGACATAAATTAATATAATTTAATACGTTAATACACCATCTCATATCTATAATGTGGAAACAACTATAAAGACCGAACATAAATAGTAAACAGTAAATATACGCATTACGCTAGACTTGTGCTACAGTATAACGCGTGAAATGGACAAGAAATTCTTCAAAGAAAAGGAAGAGAGGATATGTAAACCTGAAACCTCTTCAACTTATATTAATGAGATTTCATATGTTACCGCGTATAAATTTATTGTATGCATACATAAACGTGTTGGGGGATATGATTTTGTTGAATGAAAATATACTGTTAATTGTACCAAAAAAAATATACTGTTAAGTATTGACTACCGTAGTAGTGTGACCTTTTTGTTTTGTCGTTTTGCTACACAGTATAATAACACTATATCAAGATTCAATACAATACTCAAAAGATCTGAACCCAATTACATGAAACTTGTAACCACCATACCTACCATATTACTTGGTTATTATTCTATTCTATATATATATATATATATATATGTAACATTTCTTGGTGGACACTTTGGTGTATTTAATTAATATTGGTGTACTCAAAGAAGCTAGTGGACATTTAATTGCTCCACAAGTAAAAATAATCTATATAATCCTAAATACTTTGTTATTTGATACTAATTATTTGATACTAATCAATCTTAGACTTTCCCACACATCCACTAGTAGTAAAATAATTGAATACTTTCATTTTCCCTTCTGTGATATGGGTTCGAGTACTACCTTTACCTATTAAATCGTAGAGTGTAAGGAGATTCCTCTTATGTGGTGGGAATTGTCATCCCTGACCGAACTTGTAGCGTTTAATTTTTATCAGGTCCCAGTAGACCTCTGACCCAATTGATATCAAATTTCATAAAAAAAAAAATCCCATCTTGTAACCCATTTTATCATTGGCACAAAATGAGCAAATTCATTTATTTGTAAGATTAAACCTTTATTATAGTAATTACTCAAAATGATATGTACGTGCAATATACTTTTGGTTGGTTGAGTAATTTCGCATTTTTCTCTCTATATATATTTGTATGAGATTCTAGTATCACCTCACTCGTAAAAGTAAAAAATATGGGAAAACCTTACTCCCGTGTTGTCAGAATTGTTATCCTGACTGCGTTTGATCTTAATAAATTTCAATAGATCTCAGTCCCACTCTCAATTTTAATTAGGTTGAATCTTAGAACTACTTATTGTTATCTTGACTGCATTTGATCTTAATAAATTTCAATAGATTTTAGTCTCACTCTCAATTTTAATTAGGTTGAATCTTAGAACTACTTTTTCTTTGTCTTCTTTTTATTGTCAAAGTGTTATCTCATGTGTAACATGAAGTTTGGTAATGGAAGTTTTGTGTGGCCTACAGAACATCATGAGCAAGAACATGTCAACTTATAAAGGAAGTTCAGTTCAGTGCTTCATGTCGGAATGGTGGTGTGCCCTATTGTGAGTATTACGATCGATTATTGTTGGACTTATTTGATATATATGCTTGATGTAACGTCATACTTAGTTTGACCGATAAGTCTCAGAGAAAAAAATAAAATAAAACTATGACAAAGTTATTGGACACGTGATTTACGAATTTCGGATCGATCAACTCATACCCGTACGTTTCCAACAATAACTTTCTAGGATGATGAGTTTAAGCATTGTTAATATGAGATTCTGAACTCTCCTATATTGTTGAGCTAAAAATGAGTTGTGTGGCTTATAAATATAATCTCACCTTTTCCTCACAAGGCCCCTTCTCGCGCCAAATATTAACACCTGAATTTCGATATGTGTAACTGTAGAAAAAACTTTGAATACATATATATACTCTTTTCTTTTTTGTCATAATTTTGAACGTGTTGAAAAGGATAAAAGGTAAGAGCACCGCCAAAGATTGGAAAAAAAAAAAAGAAAAAAGTTATAATTAAGCTTGGCTATACCCTTCATTAGGGTTATATATATATATATATATATATATATATATATATATATAGTTTAGATTCCTAGCTCCTGAACTTTAGTTTTCGGGTTTAGTGGTTATTAGTAATCTAATTTTCTCGGACCGTTCAATTATCTTATTCTATAACTTATTTATCTGACACGTGAAAGAATATATTAGAGCTCGTTGCTGTTATCATTTGACAAAGGAAATTTCATTGGTAGACTTTATTAGTAGTAAAAGGAGGTGTAAAGATTAGTCAAGTGAAGAGACACTTTTTTCAAACAATTAAGAAATAATTAGTCAATGAGATCGATACCCTGTAATTAAGATTATATATACAAATTAATTAAAGTGTGGTCGGCAGGTAATTTAATATTACTTTTTAATAGGTAATCAAACTATTATATGATATATGCATATGTCTTATGTGAATTAATAAGATTCTGAGAGTACAAGAAAAATCTATCTAAGATCTCTCAAAGTAGTGTTTCATTGTCTCATGTGTGTGTAGGATTAATTGTTTTAGATTCTGCAGGATTTTTTGATATGTTGGAGAAAGTCCATATATCATTGTCCCACTTCATGACTTATTTATAGGCTTGATGTGATTAGTACTCTTGCATTCCTTTTCAGGTGTGGAATCGTTTGGGGTTCTCAATTTATATAGGTACATGTTAGGGATCCCGTATAAAAAAATTTACGGAATTCCATACTTGATAATTATTATTTTATTATTGATATATAATATATTCACTGACCGCTTAGTGCAAAGATAGCGTGATGCTTCAACCACCGAAGTCTACTCCAACCAAACTATCACGTGTATTGGAGTCTGAAGAGTGGGAACTTCAACTCAAGTGTTTGCAGGCGGACATCTGTTAACCAGAATTTAACAAATGTCCAAGATCTTAGAGGATAGGTGACAACGCCACAAAATGTGTATCTAAAAGGGAGTTGGTAAAAGTAAAAGGTAAGTTTTCAAAACTTATTCAATATATAGTAGAACTCAGAACTCAGTTAACTCAGAGTTAAATGATCTTCAAACTGATTTAAGTATCGGAGGGTGATCGCCGACATACCAGTCGGCACCTCTTAACAAATTTACTCGTTTACATTAATCAGATTTATTGATCAGGCTAGTGACTCCCAGATAGTAAATAATTAATATATATATATATATATATGTATGTTTTTGGTAGTGCAAAGTGGTTCCAATTCTAATGTATGATTTCTTAACCTGGCCTGCTTGTTTTTATTTGTTATATGGACCAAGAAACTCTGGAGCTAGATGACCACAAAAATTGTGAAATGGATAGAAAGGCACATAGGTACATAATTTTGGCATATATCCCTCCTTAGTATTCCTTCTCTTTCTGCCATTCATATGCTGCCGGGACGAATCAAGATTCTATAGTGTTAATATCTTTTTTTGAGATTTTAAAGATTCCGTACATGGCACATCAGGCCATCTCCAATGTGTAACTATAAAATGGTGCAGTTTTTATACTATCTTTCACACTAAAAGTTTTTTGATCTCCAAGTAAATTAAAATATTAATCGTTTATTATTTATCCATAATTAACATTTCATCCATTTTATCGTTGTTGTAATTTATATTCTATTTTTCCTCAATTTAAGTGTTTTAGTGGTATTTTATTTTATTATTATGAAGTTTGTATGAAGTTTTTATATTAATATTGTATTTTGCTTTAATTTATCTTTTTTTAATTATTGTTTTTTAAATAATTAATTAATTTTAGTTTATTATAAATGTTAAAATAAATAATAATTATTTTAAAATAAATATAAATTAAATAATAAAAAGGGATACAATTGGAATAAATTAGATTGAATAAGGGTACAAACAAAATTTATTAAATATAAAAGGGATATAATTGATATCAAGTTCATTGAAATAGAGTAAAGTGATAATTAATCAAAACTTTTAGATTGATTAAAAAAATAAAAAAGTATTATGAATGTATAGTGTTTGAAGTTACATCAAATATGAAGTAATACTATTTATAACTTCATATTTTGAAGTTTTAGAGTTTCCGTTTGAAGTTACATTGGAACAAAATTTTACTGATAAATTTTGGTAGAGTTTATGAATTTCATAGATTCTATATAGATTTTGTCAGAATTCGGTATAGAATTTGTTAGACTTCTTTTATTTGATTGTGTATTAAATAATAATTTGAAATCTTTGGAATTCTATGGAGGTCGGACAAGATTTGTTATGTGCCTTTATATTTATATTTCTCATTTAAAAATCATTCACTTAAGTAATTTCTACAAAGTCAATGACTTTTTTAAATTCCCCTAAATTTATTTGGACTTTTAAAAAGGCTGGATTGATTATATTCAGATTTTTATGGACTCTTCAAAAGTCTAAATTGAATAAACAAATAATTTTCTCTACTTAATTTATAATCATAATTATGATCATAAGCTAATACACATGTAACAAATTTTAACTTTATACTAGCTACATGATTAATTACACTAGTAATAGTTACTATTGGCATACAAATTAACATAGATTAATTATTAAAGTTTGTAATGACAATATTTGCAGACAATTAAAGAGTAATGTAGAAGAATTAATAATCAATTATAATCATAGCCAAGTATATATGTATTCATTAGTTAATTAATATATATGTTAATTTTAATTACTTAATCATAATCCAATATATTTGTATGGATATAGCAAATTAATACTTATAATCTCAATATCCTAGATTATCATTAATAACAACATTGGATATAGATATAAATTTTGATTATACAATTATACAAAAAAAAAAAAAAAACACTTTTAAATAATACATTAATTAGTAGCTAAATGTGATTATCATGACTTCATGAACATATATATATATATATATACACACACACACAGAAGTAGGTAGAAGTATTTTTAATCATCATTTGATAATCTAATTATCCGTAATGAGTCTCAACCTTACTCTACATGATTTCAAAAACTAGCTATAAAACTATTTATAGTACTTTTTTGCTAATTAGAATTAATTAATTAATTAATACAATGGCTAAATGCATTTATCAATTATGAGTATGAAAAGAAAAAAAAAATTATAATCAAACTACTTTAATTATCCAATAGATACCATTAAACCTTATCATAAAAATTAGATTCATTAATTCAAGCCTCATTAATTAAGCTCTCTCTCTCTCACACACACACAAACACACACACATGCACAATTATTAATGTTTCTAAAAATAGTGGCTTGTAATAGTGATAATTTGATGTAGGAGAGTAATTTAGAAGTTTTGTAATCTAACTTTCAGTGTATATATATATATATATATATATATATATATATATATATATATATATATATATATATATATGTTAAGTCATATTCTTGTCAAAATGACTTTGAAATTAGCAATTGATATGCGCAAATACTTGATAGACATAGATTAATCTAAGAATATATAACACTGAACCCACCTAAGTTTGTTGAGTTATACTCCGAATCAAAATTTATAAAAACTCACACTGAATTTCTTTGGTTTTAAGTTTGACCGATAAAAAAATAAGATTGACCATTAAAAAAAGGAAAAAAAGTAGAAGAAGAAGCGAGAGATTCATGATGGATCCACTATAAATCCACAATGGATTCCGAATCAGGGAAGGCTCGAGCCTACTTGTTAGCGGTCAAACTTAACACTGAGGGAGTTCAGTATAAGTTTCTATAAACTTTGATTGTGAGTGTAATTTAATAAACCTTAGGTAGGTTTAGTGTTGTTTGTTCATTAATTTAAATCTAATTAGTTTATAGTTAAATTCCATGTATCAATAGAATCATGTTAAATGTGATATCTCCATATAATTCATACTATTCTACATATATTTAACTTGTCTATATATGTTTTTTAAATGAAAAATTTCATGAATATATACTTAAAATAACATGCATATGTGAAATTTTTAAACATTGTTCATTTATTTCATGACATTTTTCTTTTTGAGTGTTGTAATCCAATATTAGATCTAGAAGGGGAGGTAAATTTGACTGCATATACTATATTCAAATACTTAGTTAATTAAAGATAAAATTCATGTTGCACTTAAAATTCCTGCTTATCAAAGCAAACAAAAGATGCTTTACTTCATTCAAATTATTATCATGACAATTCATGTATGCATTAAGATGCAATAATGGATTGCTATGACGACAAAGTAGTAAATATTCTTTAGTGTTCATACATAGATAGAATTAGTAGGTTTAATGATGTGAAGTTCATAAATATATATATATAGTGGAAGGTAAAACATACGCGTTTCGTATAATCTAAGTCCTTTGATTGTAAACCTGTGATTACGCAAAAGCAATTGATCAATTCACGCAATGTTAAGTTTTTTTAGCGAAAATTTAGCTTAGCAATGATGGATTTGATAAGAGTATCAGTAGTACATATTATATACATCTCTTTCTTTGTAAAATTTTCCAAGTAATTAAGAAGAAGTAATTCTACTAGCTAGGTTATATAGCTAGCTATTCAAAACTCTTTTGTATATAATTTCTTAATTTGTTGATTACCTGTAAAGCTTGTACTCTTTCTACATATATAGATGCTTATTTATAGGGCACAATAAATGTATAAAAATGATCAACTTATAAAATGTCACAACATGATGACCTACACAAGAACGTGATTGAGGAAGAATTTAAAACTAGGGTTTGCAATGTTCTTCTAATTGAGGAAGAATTTAAAAAGAAAGCTGGTGGTGATATTAAAGTTTTTATTGATCTAAAGAATGATGAAGTTCACATGCATTTCTCTTTATGTATTCATGTTATATGATTTTGATGTAGTCTTAGGCTATAATTCTACCTAAAATTTATACACATAGCTAGGTATCACAACACTACCCAAGTAGAGAGAGAGAGAGAGAGAGAGAGAGAGAGGAGAGAGAGAGAGAGAGAGAGAGAGAAGTAGAGAGAGCTAGATAGATGATCAATTTCACCTATATGTAAACTATAGCTTTGAAGGGAAAATATAATCATGAAACAACAAGGTAATATGCAAGTGTGTGGTTGCTAGCTGCAGCCTTCGAGCTATATAGCCTTCGAATGCACGCACAGTAAACATGATACAATCGATATCTATCGATCCTCAAGGAAGTTTTCATAAGCCATATGGCACTATATATATATATATATATATGAGACCTCTCCTTTCCTACATTATTAAACCCCAACCATTCATATGTGTGGTTCTTCCATGGGAGACAAGACTATATCTATGGCTTCTTCTTTTCATTGTTTTTGGGGCCTATTATTATTATTATTATTCCTCTCACTTCCACTTCATTTTGTTCACTCAAAATCCTCATCTAATGTAATACCTTTAATAATTGTTGTCTCATACATGTTTCTCTTCTTCAAATGTTTTGTTTTTCTTGTTCTTATATATATTGATTGATCTCTCACTCTCTCTCTCTCTCTATGTGTTTGTGTGCAGATTTACATTGTCTA
>CM010620.1:24663492-24881982 GCA_003430845.1 Xanthoceras sorbifolium | reverse complement strand
TCACACAATGGCTTGGGATGTGTATTGATGCAGGATGGGAAGGTAGTTGCATATGCTTCCAGACAGCTAAAAAAGCATGAACAAAATTATCCGACGCATGATCTGGAACTTGCAGCCATAGTGTTTGCTATGAAAATATGGCGGCATTATCTATATGGACAGAAATGCTATATTTACACTGATCACAAGAGTCTTAAGTATCTACCTACCCAGAAAGAACTTAATTTGAGGCAAAGGCGATGGATAGAGTTGATTAAAGATTATGATTATGTGATTGACTACCATCCAAGGAAAGCGAATGTTGTCGCTGATACTCTGAGCATGAAATCTCTATATGCACTGAGAGCTATGAATGCTCAATTGAGACTAACATCAGATGATGTTATCCTGGCTGAGTTGAAACTCAAGCCAAATTTGATTCAGCAGATACAGGATCAGCAACAATAGGATGAGAAACTTTTAGCCATCCGTGGTCAAGTCCAAGAGGGGAAGCAGACTGACTTTGTAATCAAGGATGATGGTATTCTGTACTTCAAGGACATAGTTTGTGTTCTGAATGATGATGAGTTGAGAAAGACCATTCTGACAGAGGCACACAGTAGTCCGTATTCGATGCACCCTGGTAGTACGAAAATGTATCGAGATCTGAGGACTCAGTATTGGTGGTCAGGTTTGAAAAGAGATGTGATTGAATTTGTGAACAAATGTATGACATGTTAGCGGGTAAAAGCGGAACACCATGTTCCATCAGGTTTGCTACAGCCAATATCCATACCTGAATGGAAATTGGACTGCATTACCATGGATTTCGTTACCGGATTACCCCTTACGCGAAGCAAACAGGATTCGATTTGGGTAATCGTAAATCAACTAACGAAATCAGCGCACTTCTTACCTGTCAGGACAGATTATTCTTTAGACAGGTTAGCAGAGCTGTATATCAAAGAGATCGTTCGACTACATGGTGTACCAGCTTCGATAATTTCTGACAGAGATCCGAGGTTCACATCCAGATTCTGGAAGAAATTTCAGGAAGCTTTGGGTACACGATTGAACTTCAGTACAGCTTTCCATCCGCAGACAGATGGGCAATCAGAGCGAGTCATTCAGATGCTAGAAGATATGCTCAGGAGTTGTATCATCGATTTTGAAGGGAGTTGGGTTGATCATCTTCTATTGATTGAATTTGCATACAACAACAGTTTTCAAACGAGCATAGCTATGGCACCATACGAGACATTATATGGCAGGAAATGCAAGACACCCTTATGCTGGACAGAATTGGGTGAAGACACGTTGGTTGGACCTGATGTGATTAGACAGAAGGAAGAGAAAGTTAAGATTATAAAAGATAGATTGAAAGCGGCTTCCGAATGTCAGAAATCGTATGCGGATCTGAAACGAAGAGACATTGAGTATGTAGTCGGAGACAGGGTATTTTTGAAAGTATCGCCATGGAAAAAGATATTGAGATTCGGAAAGAAAGGGAAGTTGAGTCCGACGTTTATTGGTCCATACGAGATCATTGAACGTGTGGGACTAGTAACTTATCGACTGGCTTTACCTTTGGAACTGGAAAAGATCCATAATGTATTTCATGTATCCATGTTGAGACGATACAGATCTGACCCGTTGCACAGAGTTCAGACTGAAGCCATTGAGATCCAACCTGATCTGACATATGAGGAAGAACCAGTGAAGATTCTGGACAGAGAAATAAAAGAACTCCGAAATAAGAAAATACCGCTAGTGAAGATACTCTGGAGGAACCATAATGTGGAAGAAGCTACATGGGAGAGCGAAGAAGTGATGCGACAGCAATATCCACAACTATTTGAATGAGGTAAATTTCGCGGATGAAATTTCTTAAGGGGGGAAGAATTGTAACGCCCCTAATTTTCCGTAATTACGAAAAGTATTATTATTAATTATTATTAAGCATGCAACAGTCAAGTATGTGATTTATATTGGTGGAAAATATATATTTGGTATATAGTTGAAAAATGAATAGTGATTTTAACCGAGTTAAATCTCATTAGAGATATTAATTTCATGGTGCATTTGGATGATAATGGGTCCAATTGAATATTGGTGAAGTCGATTTGGTAATTAGATAGGTGTGGAATATTTTTTGGAATAATTATCGAGATGGGATGTGATTAATTATAAATTGTTTGCCATTTGGTGATTTATAGAAGTCAAGGGAAATTGTAATTGTGAGATATTTATATATATTATAATGTTCGTAGAGATTGCCATGATCTTAAGAATATATATATATATATATATATATATATATATATATATATATATATATATATATATATATATATATATAAAAACATGACAAGTGGAATGTGGCATTCCGCTTGTCTAAACAAAGAAACAAAAGCAAGGAATAAGTTAAGTCAAACAAGAAACAAGTTTGAAAACAATGCAAAACAGTGCAAAGGTTGGCGTGAAAGAGAGAAGAAATAGAGAGAGAAATAGGAAGAGTTTTAGAGAGAGAAAGTGATAGAAGAAGAAGAAGGAGAGTGATAGAGAAGTTGGAGAAGAAGAAGTCTAGGTGGAGAATAGCATTTCAGGTTTGGTGATACCGTTTTTGTATTTTTCAGATTTTCCAGAATATTTCGGAATCTTTATGTTATATTGTTTTTAGTTTATTTGAGCTATATTGATTATGATATGTTGTTTGAAATTGATTTTGGGATGATTTGGTATATATATTGTTTGTAATAAATTGATTTTGAATATATATATATATATATATTGTTAGTGATTTGGATTACGTTGATTTGAAATATAATTTGGATCCGTAATATTGTTTACGAAAAATATTGTGAATTGATTTTTGATATGTTTTGATTATAGTAATATTACGAAGAATATTATTAAAAGCAATTTCGTATATATTGTTTTGCTATTTGTTTCGAAAAGTGATTCAGGGCATTGGATTTACTATAGATTTATGATATATAATTGCATGTGATTTTAAATGTGATTTAAAGCGGTTTCTGGATTCAGAAATATTTTCGGAAATGATTTTGTAATTTGCTTGTATATGTATATTGATGCGATTCGGATTCTGAAATTATGTTTATAGATATGGATATGATTTGGATTTAATTCGATAATTCTGAATGGAATAAATTGTATTGTTTTCGAAAAGTGATTTGGCTCTGATATATGTAAATATATATATATATATATATATATATATATATATATATATATATATATATATATATATATATATATATATAAGAGATTGATATGTCAATTGGGTTCTCTGAGTAATACTACGCCTATATGTTATGATTGAGGTACCACCCTTTACGAGTTGGGAAATCTGATTTGGGATACGCAGCGGGTCCTCCGTTGGTATCCAACTCTGTTCTGATATATCTGGGATACGCAGCGGGTCCTCCGTTGGTATCCATCTTTGTTCTGTATAGCCCGTAATCCAGTCCGAAAAGTATGTTTAGTATATCAGGAGCCTAAAATGGAAATAGAAATGAAATATAATTTGTTATATGATTTGATTTGGTATTAATAAGTTTGATACGATATTTTATTCCGATTTTGGAAGATGTTGTTGATAATTGCTTTGATATGATATTTGTTATTATTTTTCCAAGGGATATATATATATATATATATATATATATATATATATATATATTTGAAATATTTGATTTAATTGTGCCCCATATGTTGGTTTTATATGTTATTTGCGTTATTGAGATATTGTATTATGTTTAAACAATTGGATTTTGGGTACACCCACTAAACGTTATGCTTAGCGTGTTGAGTTTCTCACACGCAGGTAAGAGAGTTCAGGAAGAAGATTGTAACACCCCCTGACCCGACCCGACTGGATCGACCCAGGGAGCGTTACCGAGTTTTCAAACGTTCTCAAGTCACTTCATACATTTTCAAATCATTGTAAGCCCATCAAATAAATTTTTAAACCATTGGAAAACCACATAGTTTATAATTTAAAAACATTTTCGAGTGAGCCCATCGAAATACACTTTTTTCAAAAATTTCGGCAGAGTTCCCTCTGTTTTTCTGATTTCCCTAAACCTGTTTTCAAATAAAACTCAAATCATATAAAATCCACAACACTTCAAATCTCATTTCATTCAAATGCGCATTCTGCCGTTTAGTGCGACTTTCAAACAGTTTATAAAACAATTCATTAATTACAGTCCTTCAAAAATGCAAAATAGAAAACATAAATTAATTAATTACAGCAGATTACAAAACATAATTACAAATTCTCTGTATATGCATGTATATTTAACTACATTATACATAAATACATATATATAACTACCCAAATGTAGTGACTCTAAACTCTCCTCTGCAGCTGGTGCCTCTTCAGTCTTTTCCGTCCTCGGTATCTTTATTACCTACGCGTTAGAAACAAAACTAATGCGCTAAGCAATACTGCTTAGTGGGTGTACACTAAAGTAAAGGGTAATATAATATAAAACAGTATATCGTAAATTTAAAAATTCAAAAATATAAATAAACAATAAAGCTTAAAAACAGAATGTCAGAAATATAATATTTATAACAAATATTTTTCAATTATTGAAACTAAGTAAACATACAGTATTTCAAAATTTCTGGAATTCAGTTCAATATCATTTCTTTATTTTCCATAACATTTTCTAACTATCAATTCTCAATCTGGCCCGTGATACACATAACATGGTGTACATGACTGGATTACGGGTTTTTCAGTCGGGTTTCCCATCTCATATGAAATGGTATCCCTCTATATAAACAGTCGGTTTCCCATTTCACGAGGAAATGGTATCCGTATAATCCACAATCAAAGACATCATACATCACGGTGCAGTACTGCCATAAATTCACCCAATTGACATGTCAATCTCCTATATCCCTATATCCCTATACATATATCAGGGCTGTTTAAACATCATAACAAATTCATTCTTTGGTTTCAGAAATCAACGAATATCAATTTCAATCAAAATCCATAAATAGGAAAACCAAACAATAATCGTAAACCAGGTTTTGAAAACATACATTTTTATTCGAATTTCCATAATATCATAAATAGTTCCAACAATATTTAAAATGAAATACACATATATATATATATATATAACAAGCAATACGAGTATATAAACTTCATAACTATATTTCCAGGCGTACTAAATCAAAACTTCTATCGAAAATAAGTTCAGAAACGTATGTACACCAACCTAGATACCGTTTTACCGCGGCCGCCTTTTTCCTTCTGAATTTCCTTTTTCCTTTCTTTCCTTTCTTCCTCCTCTTTCCTTTCTCTTCCTCTTTTCTTTCTTTTCTTTTCTTCTTCTTTCCCTTCTCTTCTTCTTCTCTTCTTCTTCCTCTTCTCTTCTTCCTCTTCTTCTTCTTCTTTTTCTTTTTTTTCTCTCGTTCTCTGCCCTCTCTCTTTCTATTCTGTTTCGTTGGCTTCTTTGAGAAGCAAATTTTTTTTTATATTATTTCGGTCATCGCAACCGTCGTCGCGACCTGTGGTCGCACCACCAGACCGCGTTGCTCACTGGAGCAACTTTACCGCCTTCATCGCGAGCACATCTCGCGGTGCTCTGGTCGCGCTGATGATCGCCATGCTCACTGCCTGAATTTCATTTTTTTTTCATCGCGAGCAGTTTATCGCGACCTGTGGTCGCGGTGACCAGGTCGCGGTACTCACTGTCCCAGTTTTTCACTTGTCATGCATCATTTCTGGACCATTCCATCTGGTCCACCTGAAAACTATAAAAATAAACATACATTTAATTACATTTACACCCCTCAACTCACAAAAATTTTATATCCACATATTCAAAATTATTTATCCAAAATTCGGGATGTTACAAAGATAAGGCGGGAAAGAGTTGAGTCTACAGTGATCGAGTCCTGAGTCACATAGCTCCCGCATTTTTGGTAGCCCATTATATCTTTGATATTTTATATGTATTATATCGGCATGCATGGACAAGAATGTTTTTGTAAATATTTGAAACGGTATTTAGTTTTTATGTACGTTTTGTAAAGTTTTGTAATATTTGGGCCCATGGAATTTAATGCTTTTGAAGTTGAATATTTATAAGTATTTTGATATAATTTGTTTTGGTAAGTCGCACCGAATATGGAAGGGTGCGCAATTTGATTTGAGATTATAGAAGTGTGGATTTTATGAATTGTGAAAACAGGTTTTGGAAAGTCAGAAAAACAGAGGAAACTCTGGCGAAATTTTCAGAAAATCTTTTTGGACCATAATTTTAAATATTTATTTGGATCATTACTTAAAATTTATGTTCTGAAATTTATTTTCCGTATCCGGTAGTGCTCCCCGATTCGGTCCGAGCGGATTCGGATCGGGGGGTGTTACACTGCCCAAGAGTGCTACCTGAGGTAGCGTTTCTTGGTAGCATTTCGCGTAAACTCGCTCTTCAAATCGATTTTACGGTCTATTGATCCAAAATCATCCAAAACATCATCGATCATCGAATATCACTTACACACTAAAGAAACACATCAAAACGTCCAACTTTCCTCAAGAATCGAGTAAAAACGATAAATAATGGGGTTGCAAAAGCATATAAAATATGATATTATCATTTGACCATCAGTGAAGGTGTTTTGTGTGGATTAATTATAAAATTATATATGGAAATAAAACGACAAACATAAAGTGGTGGAAAGATAAATTTGTAATTTATTCTTAATATATATATATATATATATATATATATATATAAACGTGTGTATATAAACGTGTATATATAATTATTATGCACTTTCCATTTGTATTCCGCTTCTCGGGTCTTGCAACTTTCATGGAAAGCTGTTGGCCTGTTTCCCTTTGCAATTTGCATGCTTACTCGAGAAAAGAAATCAGATTGAATTATTTGATCAAATCAAAGTCAAAAATATTGTTGACATTCTTAGTGAATTATATATTTTCATTTTTTTTATTTCATAAATATTGTTGTGTTAATTTTTAAGTGTTTTCCTTCAATTTTTTATTATATTTAAGGATGTTGTTTTATTACTTTTATTTAATTTTTTATTTTAAGTTTTAATTTTAAAATTTTAGTAACGCTTGATAAATTATTATTAATTTACAAGTTAATATTAAATTTTAAAATATTAAAAAAGTAAATTGTATTTCTGATCATTTTAATTAAAGTTGGGAGTACTAAAGGTTAATTATCTTAATGGTTAGAGTCTCACGAACTATTTTAAACCAGATCAATGCATTATGCTGGTATATATAATTACCATTTACATTTTAAGAATTGGTAATATAGAATAGCCTGATTAGTAAAAAGCTAATTACATCGACATCCATTAAGGTTTTTTATCAACTGCAAGTGGAATCAAACTTTATTGTTTAATAACAAACAATCCCCCTCTTTTAGTAAATTTGATCAAATATAACAGTTGATTAGGGGAGATTTTTATCAAAAAACTAAAAAATTGACTAACGAAATGAGAATTCTTTATCAATAAATCCAAAAGTTATCTTCGCTTAAAGTTGAATTGAACTGAACTAATTCGATTCTATTTAGTTCAATTAATTTATGTTTTAGGCATAATGAATTTTTTACATATATTTAAATTTAATGAGTTCTAAATACTAATTTTGGATCATATTTATTGGTTTTAGCTTTAGGGTTCTGATTTTCATATAAAAAGTTCAAATTCAAACAAAATAAATAAATTAAATTATAATTAATAAGTACTAATATTCTAAATTTCTGGTACGCATTTTTAACAAAATCACATAAACCAAACATAATAAATAGCTTTAAAATAATAAGATTAGGGTTTGTTTTTGGCTTTTATATCACAGTTTCGGATCCAAGGTTCTGAACAATTAAAACCAATTTAACCGAATATAATTTAATTTATAATTTTAAAAACCGACTTGAAACAATCTAAGTGAGTGGACCGAACCGAACTACACTTTTCGGTTATTCGAATTGACTCCGATAGGATTCGATTGTTACTTTTTTTGTTTTGGAATATTGAGAGTTATATTTTAAATAAAAAAATTCCATGCAGTGAACAAAGTGACTTTTTGATGGTATAGAAAACAAACAGTCCCATTGGTTAATTATCTTTGTCAAGTGCAATCATATACAGTATATTCTTTCAATTAATTTTCTAGTTATAAGTTTTCAACGAAAGCACACTCTAGAATCTTAAATTATTTTTAAAGGATCTACAGGGCAATGCCGCTTTTGGACATTCCTTAATTATCTGTGTTAAGTTTATTTCAGGAAATTCAGGTGAAACAGTCTTAATATATAAGACTTGATATAGTAAAATATCTAACTAATTTGATTAGATGTTCTAACTAATTGTATTATGTGTAATTTTATAAGAGATTAAAATAGTAAGGTACCCCAAAAGGCAAATTGCACCATAATTATTTTCTCACGTGTATGTAATAACTCTAAACCTCTAAAAAAGAAAAAAAAAAATTTTATCTCTTCATTGATATCTCTCGGTTATGAGATTAATTATGATTACACAGTTTTAAAAGTCGTTTAACTACTACAATCTCCGGAAGCACTTTCCTTCTGTATTCACAGGTCGGAAGTTTCCGACAAGATATATATTCTAGTCCAAAGTTTCTAATAAGATATTATATATAAAGATATTTGAATAGTTCATCTTTGCCAACTAACATATAATGTACTCTGAGTCCAACAATTGTAACATACAAATTGACAACAATTGTAACAACTGTGAGTCATCTTCCAGTAAAGCAACATGTTTATGTAAATATATGAAGATTCAAACAGCAATAAATTAAATACAAATATAAAAGCACAAAAATAATAATAAAAAATACACGAGATTTTACGTAATTCAATGATCAGTATGATTCCTACATCTACGGAGTGTACCAACATTCAATTCCACTATCAAATGCCTGCTTACAATACACACTCAACACGAATCTTTTTTTTCTTCATACAAAAACTTAGCAATGGGCATGGTTCGATTCTATTTTGATTTAGATAAAATCAAACCAAACTAAACCGAACCGAAATTTTTTCGATTTTTAAAAATTAAAACCAAATTGAACTAAATTGAATTAACTTGATTCTATTCTGTTCAATTTATTTATGTGCTGGGCCTCACACAGGCTTTTTACCTGAGGTAGCGTTTCTGGGTATCATTTCGCCTAAACTCTCTCTTCAAATTAATTTTATGGTCTATTGATCCGAAACCATCCAAAACATCATCGATCATCAAATATCACTTGCACACTAAAGAAACACATCAAAATTTCCAACTTTCCTCAAGAATCGAGCAAAAACGATAAATAATGGGATCGTAAAATCACGTAAAATATGACATTATTAGTTGACTATCAATGAAGGTGTTTTGTGTAGATTAATTACAAAATTATATATGGAAGTAAAACGACAAACATAATGCGGTGGAAAGACAAATTTTAGATAAGTTATATATAATTTATTCTTAATATATATCTGAAGGTGCGATAAATTGCTTCGCGCAATTTGCAGAAGCACTTTCGATCTGTATTCCCCCTTTCACATTATAGGGGAAGAAAAGAGATCACCAACGTCAAATGTTTGCAGTAAACGCCGGTCCAAAGTTTCCCAACAAGATATTATATATAAATTATTGTTCTCTAGTCCCGCTTTGCCAACATGATATATATATATATATATATATATATAATAAACATACACAATTAGTAGATGAATTACATGTATATATAAAGACAATAAACAATAACCGTGTCTGACAATTATTTATTCCCCCTTTCACATTATCACTCTCAGAAAAACGAAAAGAGAAAGAAGAAAGAGACCCCGGTCCAAAGTTTCCAACAAGATATTTTATATAAAGATGTTCTCTCTAGTCCCACTTTGCCCCACACGATTAATTGCTCCACGCAATTTGGGGGTTGGATGAAGAAAAGAAACCAACAAGGCAACAAACGTCACACGTCAAACGTCAAGAAAAGAGACCAACAATCGGAGTGAAATAACTCCTATTCCACTTTCACATTATGCACTTTCCATCTGTATGCCACTTCTCGGGTCTTGCAACTTGCATTGGAAAGCTGATCGCATGATGGGTTACTTACTCTATTAATCTTTTATATAAAATTTTAACCATAAAATTTATATATTTTTTATATAAAATTTTAACTATTAAATTTATATTTTTTTATATATATAAAAGATTAAAAAAAATTTAGATTAAAAAATATCTCATATTTATTATTTCCTTTGCATGCTTACTCGAGAAAAGAAATCGGATTGAATTATTTGATCAAATCAAAGTGATCAAATAAAGTCAAACGCACTCAACAACTAGACCAATCTCCTCGTTGACTAGAAAAAAATAATGAAAGGAAAAAAAAGGAAAAAGACATTCTTAGTGAATTATATATTTTCATTTTTTTTATATTTCATAAATGTTATTGTGTTAATTTTTAAGTGTTTTCTACATTTCTACTTTCCTTCAATTTTTTATTATATTTATGGATTTTATTTTATTACTTTTATTTAATTTTTTATTTTAAGTTTTTAATTTTAAAATTTTAATAACGCATGATAAATTTTTAATAACTTACAATTTAATGTTAAATTGTTAAATTTTAAAATATTAAAAAGTAAATCATATTTCTAATCATTTTATTTAAAGTTGGGAGTACTAAAGGTCAATTATCTTAATGATTAGAGTCTCACGAATTTTTTCAATCCATATCAATGCATTATGCTGGTATATATAATTACCATTTACTTTTTAAGAATTGGTAATATAGAATAGACTGATTACCAAAAGTTAATAATAAAGAGCTCAGTGCATCGATATTCCTTAAGGTTTTTTATCAACTGCAAGTGGGGTTAAATTTTATCATTTAATAACTAACAGTCCCCTGCCCTTAGTAAATTTGGTCAAATATAACATTGATCAGGAGAGGTCTTTATCAAAAAACTAAAAAAGTGACTAACGGAATGAGAGTTATTTGTCAATAAATTCAAAAATTACCTCCAATTAAAGTTGAACTGAATTGAATTCACTCGATTCCATTCAGTTCAATTAATTTATGTTTTTGGCATAATGGATTTTTTTTACATATATTTGAATTTAATGAGTTCTAAATACTAATTTTAGATCATATTTATTGGTTTTCGCTTTAGGGTTTGATTTTCATCTAAAAAGTTTAAATTCAAACAAAATAAATAAATTAAATTATAACTAATAAGTACTAATATTCTAAATTTATGGTATGCATTTTTAACAAAATCGCATTTTTAACAAAATCACATAAATCGAACATAATAAATAGCTCCAAAATAATAAGATTAGGGTTTGTTTTTAGCTTTTATATCATGGTTTCCGATCCAAAACGGTTTTGAAAAATCAAAACCGATTTAACCGAATATAATTTGATTTATAATTTTAAAAACCGATTTGAACCGAACTAAGTGGGCGAACAGAACCGAACTGAACTACACTTTTCGGTTTGAATCCGAGTCGATTCCGTTCAGTTCCGATTTTTGTGCCCACCCTTACATAAACTAAAGAACACAAGAGTTTAAACACTAAAACTATAAGGGGTAAAACTTGTGAGAGTAGCTAATATGTGCAGCCTCAGAGAATGCAGCACACGAGAACAAGAAGCTGGAGTATATTCACCTGATAAGAAAGGTGACAAGTTCAAGTGTGGTGCTGCACATCCAGTGCAAACAGCTTCACCATATCAGACTGGTATTGCATTGATCAGTTCCTTGATCAATCCAGATCAAGTTGATCACAACCATCATCGATTGGTCTAGGTGGCAGCTTGATCTGATGAGTCTTGAAGGAGCAAGATAAGTTAGTTAGGATGTTAGTTATATTTAGCTGACATGGCAGCCTAGTGGCAAGGTGGTTAGGAATCGGTTATGATTTCTGTTATGATCAGAATTGTTTATATGTTGAGCTTCTCATTCTGTTGTAATTATCAAGAAAATTCAATAAAGAAAACTCAGAGAATTTAGAGCTCTAACATGCCTATCAATGGCTGCTCACGTTTCACCATTGTGGAGTTCATTGAGAACTCTATCAAACACTTTCATTAGTTCCATCAAATACTTGCTTTTCTCTTCTTAGTTTTTTCAGTTGTATAATTATTCGACAATAATTATAAACATAAAAAATACACCGAGTATAGATACTTAACTATCAGAATGAGATAATAGTTTACAAATTTCTAATAGTTCGCAACAAATATATTATAAAATTTTGAAATAGGTGGCAACAAATAAAAAAAAAAATTAAAACCAGTTTGACATTAATTTCACTTTTATTATTTTACTTTAGCTTCAATATAAATGTGCGTCAAATCCCATTAAAGTCTAAAACTCATTTAGATTTCTATTGAAGTTATTAAAATTCTAAAAATTCGCACCATTTTGAATTGTCCACTGGCAGATAGATGGGAACTGTCTGAAAAGAAATTTAATTTAAGCCATTTTCAGAGAAATAACAATTTTTAAATTGTTATGAGATCTACTTATTTGTTTATACTCTTTTTGCAACGTTTCATAATTTTTTAGTTTGTGCATAATTTATTAAAAATATGTAACCGGACAATACTATTCAGTTTCTATAACAGTACCGGTTAGCTCTAATTTAAAATATTTAGTTTGAGTATCTTTAATCTTAGTTTTGGTTCTAAAATGTCATTTTGAGATTGGCATGTATTGTATTGTCAAGGATTGGACTGTTAATTTGATTTGGATCATTTACAGGATAGTATACATTATAAAAATGTTTGAATATAATTTAATTTATGTGCTTGAAAATATGTGCAAATTTAATAATTTATGGAAGAATCCAGTGTCAAGAGAGATAGGTTTAAGAATTTGCGGATTCACGAACCCAGAAACTGGGTTCGAGCACGAACCCAGATCTAGGTTCATGTTCTTAAAAAAAAAATTAAATTTTTTTTTTTTTGGTGATGTGGTGGAAAAGTCTCCAGACTCTTCCACCTGTTTTTTTTTAAATTTTTTTAAAATATTTTTAATATATTATTTTTAAAATTAATTAAAATATGATGTGGCATGTTCTTATTGGTTGGATGATTTTTTAAATTTTTAAAAAATAAATTTAAATGTAAAAGACCAATTTACCCCTGAACCCAGTTGGTCAACCGTCACTTTAACGGTGGTCAACGGATTATAAGGTATTCGAGTGCAATTATGGTAAAACTGATATTAAACGTGCAATTATGATAAAAGTCAAGGTACTTGAGTACAATTCACCCTATAATTTTAAATATTTAACTAATTTCACAATTCATAAATGTACGGAATATGTTATAAAAAAATATTTAAAAATAAGTAAACATCCTCAAATAACTATTCCTCACCCTTTAAAATACACTGAAGCTAACAACTCCAATTTTTCTTTAGTAATTGGCTTGGTCAACATACAACTGAATTCTTACTACTTTATATCTTCAAAAGTGTTAACACTTTATTATCAAGTACCTAATCAAGTGATAACGAACTCCTATATGCTTAGTGTCATGGCCAAGTGTATTGTACTTTGACTAAGTATATTGCACTTTGACTATCATTATACAATACATTCATCACCTACTTGAATCCCAACTTTCCCAACAAACCCTCTAACCAAATCAACTCCTTTCCAACTTCTATCACAACCACATACTCTGCTTCAGTTGTAGAGCAACAATCTTTTACAACTGAGAAATTCAACAAATGGCAATAGTGCCTAAACTAGACACAAATCGCGTAGTGCTCCTCCTATAATCCATCTCATCGTCAAAATCAACATTCATAAATCCTTGCATTTTCAATTCGTCCCTTTTGAAACACAAGCTCTTTTCAATAGTACCCTGCAAGTATATCAGTATCCACTTCACTACTCCCAAACACTACTTGTCTGCATTTAACATAAATCTGCTCAGTAATGTCTTTTTTTTTTTTTTTCTTTTCCCCTACAGAAACCCAACAACATTCATGTAGTGCATAAACACTCAATTCCACTATTAAAAAATTGTTTAGAATACATCAAGAAGACTATTTTTTTCTTTTATCTTATAGAAACCTGGTGATGGGCACAGGCCGATTCTTTAAGGAAACATCCTCCTTCAAGACTAGTAAAAACGGTGCACTCAAACATCTTGTCCATAATATTAAAGACTCATTGAAGCTGTACACGGCTCCAATTTTTCCTTAGTAGCTAATTTGGTCAACATTTCAGCTAGTTTCTTACTTCCTTATATCTTCAAAAATAATTGAATTAGATATATTTTCTATTATGAGCTAAAAACAACAAACAATAATTATGTCCAACAATTATGACTATTTTACTGTCATCCAACAATAGTAGTAAGAGCCATGCTAACCACAGCCGCCTTAGGCCACTTGGTCAGCAATCGCTCTATATGGGCGACAAATGTAGCTTGACACTCTTTTTTTCCGAATATTATATATAATTTTATTTTAATTCCTATATTTATATTTAACTTTTATAAATATTAAACTATTATAAATATATCAATTTAAACCTTATAATAAAATTTTTATAGTAAACATAAATAAAAATAAAAATTAATTATTATCAAATTTAAAATTAAAAATAAAATAATTAATAGTAATTAAAATCTAAAAATTAAATAAAATAATTTAAAAGTTGAACGAATTTTACATAATCTATTTGAAATTTATCGTTTCATTTATATATATATTTTTATGATCAATTGACATAAACCTCCCGCACTATTAAAATTCAAATATAATTTTGCAATTCATTAGAAAAAGATAAAGGTGGAGATGAGATCTTCACCTTAATCTCTAATGATTGAGATCGTCTCCATGGAGACAATGGAGACCTCGTATCCATCTGGAGGCCTGATCTTCATTGATGAAGACCAAGTCTGATCTTCATGCTTTTGTTTTGATCAGGTCTCTATTATGGAGCCCTCGTCTATGTCGATCGCATTTTTATAGATATCAGACTTGATCACCATCAATAGTGAGGAAGATTTGTGTCAATGGAGATCAGGTTTCCAGGTGGACACGAGGTTTCCATTGTCTCCAAGAAGACGATCTCCATAGTTAGAGATCAAGGTTGAGATCTCATCTTCCTTCGAAATGAAAAAATAAAAAACTGGAGATTTCATCTCCACCTTAATTTTTTCTAATGAATTAAAAAATTATATTTGAATTTTAACAGTGAAGAAGGTTCATTTCAATTAATTATAAATTTGTATATACAAGTAAAACGACAAATTTCAGATAGAATGTATGTGAGTGAAATTTGTTCAAATTTTAAATTATTTTATTTAATTTTTAGATTTTAAATACTATTAATTTTTTTCTTATTTTTAATTTTTAAATTTGATAATAATTAATTGTGATTTTTATTGACACAAATCTTCCTCATTATTAATGAAGACCAAATCTGATCTCGATTGACAGAAATAAAGGCTCCAGATGGACAGGAGATCTTCAATTTGTTTAATTTTTAAATTATTTTATTTAATTTTTAAATTTTAATTATTATTAATTTTTTTTATATAAAGATGTTCTCTAGTCCCACTTTGCCCCACATGATTAATTGCTTCACGCAATTTGGGTTGGATGAAGAAAAGAAACCAACGAGGCAACAAACGTCAAGAAAAGAGACCAACAATCGTAGTGAAATAACTCTATTCCACTTTCACATTATGCACTCACTTTCCATCTGTATTCCACATCTCGGGTCTTGCAACTTGCATTGGAAAGCTGTTGGCCTGTTTCCCTTTGCATGCTTATTCGAGAAAAGAGATCAGATTGAATTATTGGATCAAATCAAAGTCAAACGCGCTCAACAACTAGACCAATCTCCTCCGTTGATTAGAAAAGAAAAAAAAAAAAAAAGGAAAAAAAGAAAAAGACATTCTTAGTGAATTATATATTTTCATTTTTTTTATATATCATAAATGTTATTGTGTTAATTTTTAAGTGTTTTCTACATTTCTACTTTCCTTCAATTTTTTATTATATTTATGGATTTTGTTTTATTACTTTTATTTAATTTTTTTATTTTAAGTGTTTAATTTTAAAATTTTGGTGATGCGTGATAATACTTATAAGTTAATTTTAAATTGTTAAATTTTAAAATATTAAAAAGTAAATTTAATTTCTAATCATTTTAATTAAAGTTGGGATTACTAAAAGTTAAATATCTTATTTGAATTTGAATTTTTAATGAGTTCTAAATATCTGTATTCCATTAGGCACTTTCCAGCTGTATTCCATTTCTCGGGTCTTGCAACTTGCATTGGATTCCTTTTGCATGATTACTCGAGAAAAGAGATCAGATTGAATTATTTGATCAGATCAAAGTCACTTGCGCTCAACAACTGGACCTATCTCCTCCATTGATCATAAAAAAAAAAAACAAAAAAAGGAAAAAGAGACTCTACCTACTACATCAGTACATCACAAAGAAAAAGATAAGCTCTGTCGAAACTCGAAAGTTACGTTGTTAGTGACGCTTTTCCCTGCGGGGAGAGTCTAAAAATTCTATCTCTATTTTGAAAGCTGTGAGAGTTCACCTGATCTTGCTCTTGATCCCTTAGTTCCCTTTTTTTTTTTCCCAAAGAGAGAGAGAGTGAACAATAATGGTTGATGCGTTAGTCTCGTTCGTGGTGGAAAGGCTTGGGGACTTTCTCATCAAAGAAGCAGCCTTCTTAAAAGGAGTTAAAAGTGAAGTGGAGTGGCTTAAAGATGAACTGAGATGCATGCAGCGTTTTTTAAAAGATGCTGATGAAAAACAATATGAAGATGCTACGATATGCGGCTGGGTATTCGACATCAGACAACTTGCTTATGATATTGAGGATCTGTTGGATACCTTCCATCTCAAAATCCGAAGTGAAGGTGATGATGATGATGATGGAGAGACTACGGAAGAAAAGCCACAGCCAGGATGTTTTCCTTCCATGAGTTGTTGCGTATTTCACAAAGCCAAAGAAAAGGTCGAACTGCACAACATAGGCAAGGAGATTGAAGTGTTCAAAAATAAACTCAATGATCTCTCTCGTAGACGTCAACTGTATGGACTCCGAGATTCCGATAACAGTGGGGAAGAGAGGAGCAATGCTCTAGGCAAATTGAGAGAACTAAGAAAATCCATGTCCTTCGCAGTTGAACAGAATGTTGTTGGCTTTCAGGATGATGCTCGCAAATTGTTGGATGTACTTTTCAACAATGATCCAAGACGTTCCATCATTTCTATTTATGGAATGGGCGGTTTAGGCAAAACCACTCTTGCTGGAAAACTTTACCACAACAATGATGTCAAGATGAGATTCATGAATTGTTGTGCTTGGGTTTGTGTGTCTCAAGATTACACAACTCGAGATCTTCTTTTAAGAATTATAAAATCCTTTGCGATTCGAGAAATAAAATTGGAGGATCTAGAGAAGATGGATGAAGCAGATTTGGGGCGATATCTTCATGAAATGTTGCAAGGGCGCTCTTACTTGTTGGTGATCGATGATGTATGGGATAAAGAAGCTTGGAGGAGTTTAAAAAGAGCCTTTCCAGACAACAAGAATGGAAGTCGAGTTATTATCACAACTCGCATCAAAGAAGTAGCAGAGAGTGCAGACGAGAGAACTTATGCCTATAATCTCCGAAAACTGAGGCCAGATGAGAGTTGGCAACTCTTCTGCGAGAAAACCTGCCAAAATTTCAATGCAGATGAAGGATTGAAGAACCTCGGTAGAGAAATGGTAAACAAATGTGACGGCCTACCGCTTGCCATTATTGTATTGGGTGGGCTCTTGTCTAGAAAGAAGCCACAAGAATGGAGTCTGGTTCGCGATCACCTTTGGCAACATTTAAAAGATGATTCGATTGAAATTCATTCCTTACTAGCTTTAAGCTTCGATTGTTTACCTTCTCCAGTGAAACAATGCTTTCTTTATCTAGGTCTCTTTCCGGAGGACTACGAGATAAACACGGAGAAATTAATCCATCTTTGGGTGGCAGAGGATTTCATACCACAAGTTCAAGATTATATTATGGAAGAGGTTGCCAAAGGTTACATGGACGAGTTGATTGACAGAAGCTTGATTCAAGTAGGAAAGAGATATTGGGGGAGGATTGCAACATGTCGAGTCCATGATCTTTTACGGGATCTTGCGATTGATAAGGCAAAAAATTTGAACTCCCTTTATATTTATGATGAAATTAAACATTCAAATATACCTTCAACTATATCATCATGTCCACGCCAGGCTATTTATTCTGGGACTGAAAGGCCTTTATGGCTTACAAAAAGTAATCCGCGTTTGCGTTCTCTTTTCATATTTGGCAATTGTCAACATCTGCTACCTATATATAAGAAATTCAGTTCTTTGAGAGTTCTCGATCATTATAGTGACATCGACGAATCAATATTGTTAGAAGAAGAGAGGGGAAAGTTGGTGCACTTAAAGTACTTGGGGTTTAGGAATAGATATTCTAATCTTTCTTCATCCTCAGTTTTAAACTTGTCGAGACTACAAACTTTGAACTTATTTCGTCTTGATTGGCCTGTCGGACTACCGGCTGAAATTTGTAAGTTGCAGGAGGTTAGACATCTAATTGGCAAGTTCACATGTGAGTCTTTGCATATAGATAACTTGTCAAATCTTCAAACTCTCAAGTATATACAACATGGGTGTTGGACTGAAATTAAAACTGAAAAGTTGGTAAATCTTCGAGAGTTGTGGATTGTTGACTCGACAAGTGAGTTTTCTTTTGACTCTATGGCCAATTTAAAAAGTCTTCGAATACTATCAGTTAGCGCCGACTTTTTTGGGACACGTTTGGTCTCATTACAACCTCTCTCTCATTGCCAGCATCTCGTAAAGTTGAGATTAAGGGGGAAGATGGAGAAACTGCCAGAAAACATACAACAACTCTTGCCAAAGCTCGAATGCCTCTCCTTAACAGCTTCACAACTCAAGGATGACCCAATGCCTCTACTAGAGAAGTTACCATACCTCACGATTCTTCACTTAGGTTATAGATTCTACAAGGGAAAGAAAATAAAGTGCAGCGCCGAGGGTTTTCTTCTGCTTGAAATTCTACTATTTGATAAGGAGAATTCTAAAATAGAGGAGTGGGAAGTAGAAGAAGGAGCCTTGCCTACACTAAGAGGTCTGCAGTTCCCAGACAACGCCAAGTTGAAAATTCCAGAAAGATTGAGATCGATCCCTACGCCAGACCCATATGAATACACCAGCAATTCGCCTGACGAAGCTCTGCATTAATACTGATTAGGTATGATCTCCGGTCAGCATACATAGGAAACTAATTATTGTTCTTGTTTATTTCTTAGTTAAGTCCGGTAGCAAGTTGGAGAATCAAGACTTGGAGATTATCCAAAAGTGAATTCGCCGAAAAGTTATTTTTATATTTTCCAAATATTTTTAGTTACAAACTGGTAGGCTTTTATGTCTTATGATCTCTTTTATAAAATTGTTTATGTTTTTTATCACTTTCTGTTTGGAGTTTATTTTTTACACATATGATGATTAAATATGTTATTAGTAATTTTGATTACACGTTATCTATATGTACGATGAACTTTCTGACGTGTATGATCATATTGTTCTCTGATTCTTGATATTAGTTTAGTGGGATGTTTCTAGCTTTTATTATTTATAATGATTACAAATTTGAGATTACATTTAATGTATTACAAAATTTGTAAGTTTACTATTGATAGAAGTCAACATCTTTATATTCTTTAATTTCAGTTATTTAATTTGGTGACGAAAATGTTAAATTCATTATCTTCTCAGTTATTTTAGATTTTAGATTTTTGTTGTTTATTCTAATCTAAATGCATGAATATGTTAACTGTTTCAAAATTTACCACGGTTAAGAATTTTCTTTAAAAAAAAAAATCACTGATTATATTATTATTATTCGCTCTTTTTTAATTAAAATCCAT
This sequence comes from Xanthoceras sorbifolium, assembly GCA_003430845.1. Lineage (NCBI taxonomy): Eukaryota > Viridiplantae > Streptophyta > Magnoliopsida > Sapindales > Sapindaceae > Xanthoceras > Xanthoceras sorbifolium. Next base: position 24,861,963 of record CM010620.1, on the reverse strand, counting down.
TTTCCCCAGGAGGTAGCAGGGATCGGAATTGCTAAGGTCGGCCCATGCATGAAATTATGCAAAGACTCTCTATATATATTTTCAGCTTGCATTTCAGTTATTTTAATTGTTGAACTTATCATATACTTCCAGTCATGTTATGTACTTGTTCATTTAAAGATTTGCATTATTATGTTTGTACTTTAAATGAAGATTTGTATTCAGTTTATGCAAAGTGAGTTATCTCAAATTTTGTTGTTGATTTCGGTTGAATTTTTGTTAAACTAGTTTATATTGTAAAAAATGAAAAACAGAAATGGGAATCAGAGCATTTCCTTCCAAGCTCCATTGATGGAGGTTCTGCAATTCAAGCTTTTAATAGTGTTTGTCATTTCAACAAACACATTGTTTTTCCTATCAAATGAACACCTACAAGTTTTACATATATACCAGCCGATAGTTTTTTCAGTGGTAAAATTATTCGACAATATATACGTCATTTTTCATAAACATAAAAAATTTACTGTGTATAAAAACTTAACGATCAGAATGGGATAATATATAGTTCACAAGTTCCTAATAGGTGGCAACAAATATGTTATAAAATTTTGAAATAGGTCGCTACAAATAAAAAAATTTTAAAACCAATTTTGGTATTAATTTCACTCATTATTTTATTTAAGCTTCAATATAAATGTGTTTTAAATCCCATTAAAGTCTAAACTCAATTTAGATTTCTATTGAAGTTATTAAAATTCTAAAAATTCGTACTATTTTAAATTGTCCTAGCAGACAGATGAGAACTGTTTCAGAGAAATAACAATTTTTAAATTATTATCAGATCTACCTTATTTGTTTATACTCTTTTTGCAACGTTTCATAATTCTTTAGTTTGTGCGACGTTTTCATAAAATTTTTATCAGACTAAAGTTAATTTTATATGATTCTTTTAATATATTAATTTATATTTTTTTTTATTTCAAAAGAATAAATTTAATTTAATTTATTTATTATCTTAATTTTAAGGATAAATTATAATGGAATATCCTGACATTTAGATATATTATAATAAAATCGCACTTTTACTTAAATTATAATGGAGTACCTCTGATAATTATCAAAATTTGATCCATAATGTATTTTGAAATATTATTTTTTGATATGTATTTATCTTTTTAACTCATATAGTCCCTAATTATTTTAAAATACATTAATTTAATCTCTATGACTAAAAATTTTAACGATTAAATCTACATAAAATATAAATTGATTATTTTATATTATTTTATTAAATTGTTAAATTATAATGATGTTTTTACCTTTTAACTTTTAATAACTTTCATATTTTGACAGTCTAATAAAAAATTAATATACATTATAATTTTTTTTTAAAATACTTAAAAAGAATTAAAATAATAAAATAAATATGATTAAAATTATTAAAAATAAAAAATAAAAAAAATATTATAAAAATTTGACCTATTTTCACATTTGAACAATTTGACCTATTTAGATAATCTAATAAGAAATTGTTAGGTGTTATAAAGACTTAAATTATTTTTAAGAAAATACTTAAAAAGGATTAAAAAAAAATAACTATGATAAATTTCATTCAATTAAAAAAATTTAAAAGTAACATCATTTATTAAAAATAAAAATAAAATTTAAAATTAAATACTTATAAAACTCAAAGTTTAGTTAAAAAACAACTAAAATATTAAAAATATTATATATACATGTTTTAAAGCATATTATATAGTATATATACATATTATATATATATATATATATATATTATATAAAAATATAAAATTGTTCAAAAAAATATTATAAAAATATAATATAATAATAAAATTACAATATATAGATATACACAGGCATTTATTATTGTTATATTATAAAATAAAATTACAATATATATATAAATTTATTTTATATATATATATGTGTGTGTATTAAATTACTAAATTTTAAATTTTATAAGTATTTTTTAATCTTAAATTTTATTTTATTTTTAATAAATCATATTACATTTTAAAATTTTATAATATTTTTATTTTTTATTTTCAATAAATTATTTTTAAAAAAATTAATTTTATAACGTATATCAATATTTTATTGAAATATCAAAATAGATAAAGTTATTAAAACTTTAAAGGGTAAAAACTTTATTCTAATTTAATAATTTAATAAAAAAAATATAAAATGATCAATTTATACTTCATATTAAGTTTGACTGTCAACTATTTGGTCAAAAATATATGGTATAAGAATTGACCAGATGACCAGATGTTTGGTCTGGAATAGGTATATATCGAACCTCAAGTTGACAAGATACCCACCTCAAGTTGACAAGATGCAATCTTGTCTCGAACAAACTGAATATCTACCTTAGTGTACTTTGTTCGAGAAGTGAACATATACCTCAATGTGCTTTGTTATAGTATGAAAACTGGATCTAAAGCCAGAGATTTGGCACTAGTGTTGTCACACCAAATAAAAGGACAACAAGGCAAGAAAAAACCAATTTCAGTAATGAGTGTAACCATTAGACCTCAGTTGAAGCTTGAGAAAGGGACCTACACTCAACTTCATTACATGATCGAGCTACCACAGTTTGTGTAACATCCCGGATTTCGGGTAATTAATTTTTGATATATGTGAAATATGTGAAAAATGAAAAAAAAATGAAAAATTGGAAAACTGGACCAGAGAGCATCGCGACCTGGTCACCGCGACCACAGGTCGCGATGGCTCGCTCGCGGTGAAAAACGCAATTTCGGGCAGTGAGCATCGCGACCAGTCACCGCGACCACAGGTCGCGATGGCTTGCTCGCGATGAAAATGGCAAAACCTGGCAGTGAGCATCGCGACCAGCCACCGCGACCACAGGTCGCGATGGACTGCTCGCGATGAAATTGTCAAAAACGGGCAGAGAGCAACGCGATCTCTCGCGCGACCAAGGCGCGCTCGCGATGAAGGCGGTGCGCGCACTCCAGTGAGCATCGCGACCTGGTGCCGCGACCACAGGTGGCGACGGCGGTCGCGGTAGTGAAAAAAATATAAAAAAAGAAGAAGTTTCTCGCAGAAGCGAGAAAACAGAACAGAAAAGAAAGAGAGAGAAAGAACCGAGAAAAAGAGAGAAGAAAAAGAAAAAGAAGAAGAGAGAAGAAGAAGAAAGAAAAGAAAAGAAAAAGAGGAAGAAGAGGAAGAAGGAGAAAGGAAAAAGAGAAGGGAAAGAAATCGTGGAACCGCAGTTGGTCGAACAAAAACCGGTACCGAGGTTGGTGTACTTTCGATTTCGAAATCTTTACGAAAAGTATCTCGTTATTGTTTTCGTTTTCGTTTCCGTTTTCGTTTTCGATTTCGTTGAAGTTTCACGTTTTCGATTTTCGTAAGAAACTTGTTTATTTATATGAAAAATTAATGATTTATATGTATCTATTGTTGATTTGGAATGATTTTATGATAGATCGTATTTGGATCATGTTTTCGAATATTTCGATTGTTACGATTTGTGAGAAATACTTGATTTAGTTACTTGCATGACTATTGTTTATGATTTGTAATTTATTGCGAATACTTGAAAAATCGTTTATTGTAACGGCCCTAGGATACTTAGACATAGAAATGGATATAGGAGGTTGGTATACCAGCTGGGTTTTACTGAGCAGTACTGCGCCGTTATTATTGTGTGATTGTTGTTGCGGGGCAATCTCGGACAATCACACCGATTTTAGTGATCGTTGTTGCGGGGCAATCTCGGACGATCACAATGATACTAGCGATTGTTGTTGCGGGGCAATCTCGGACAATCGCGATGATATTAGTGATTGTTGTTGCGGGGCAATCTCGGACAATCACGTGATATCAGTGACTGTTGTTGCGGGGCAACCCCGGACGTCACATTGACCCATATTCCAGTCCTAGAATGTTTAGTATTCTAGTGGGCCAGAATTGATTGAAATTGAAAAGTGAACCGAATGATTTTATTGATAGCATTCATTATTGACTTCATTATTGAAATTAAAGTAATTGGAATTGTTTAATGCTTTGATTTTCGGAATTTAATTGTTTTGAAATGCAATAGAAATGGAATTGTTTTGAAATATTTATATTGTGATTTATTTAATTGAGTTTTTAGTACACCCACTAAGCTTTATGCTTAGCGCGTTAGTTTGTTTCTAACGCGTAGGTACCAGGAATCCAGAGGAGGCTAGAGACTGAAGGAAGAGCAAGTTGCAGACCGAGTCACAGAGATTGTACAGTTGGGTAGCTATATTTATGTTATGTGTATATATATTCTGAAAGCATGCATTTACAGGGAATTTGTAAATACGTTTTGTAAAATGTTTTGTAATTAATTAGTTTATGATTTATGTCTTTTATTATTAAAAATGTTTGTAACTAGTAAAGTCTGTTTTGTTTTATTTTATAAACTGTTTTGATAAGTCGCACTAAACGGCAGAGTGCGCAACTGATTGAAATTGTTATAGAAGTGTTTGTGAAAAATGTGAATTTTGGATTGATTTGTGGAAAACAGGTTTTGGAAAGTCCGAAAAACAAACGGTACTCTGCCGGATTTTCGTAAAAAGTTTGTAATGAATGGGCTCACTCGAAAACGAATTTTAAACTATAATTTATATGGTTTTCTGTTTACAAAATGAATTTAGAAAGTTTTGAATGTCCGAGTAGCGCACCCCGGTTCGGTCCGGCCGGGTCGGGTCGGGGGGTGCTACAGTTTGCTTCTTGGAGCTCCAAGTAATGAGGTTGCCTTAAAGAAACACACAACATTCACTAGCAGACTTCCTATCATCAATTGAACTTGTCCAATCTGCATCACAGAAAGCCTGAAGCTAGAGTGCAGAAGAGTGTCTAAAGACAAGACCATAGGTAGATGTCCTTTTCAGAAATCTCAAGACCCTTTTGCATGTCTGCCGATGAAAATATATTGGAGCCACTTGAAATTGACTGAGTTTGTTGACAATAAAGCTTATACAGGTTTGGTGTAAGTCAAGTAATGAAGAGATCCAATTACACTTCTTTAGAGTGAAGGGATTTGAGAATTTACTTTCAACATATAGAGACAGATTAGTTCCAACGGAGATTGGAGTGGGACAAGGCTACATAATTAACGGACCCTAAGGTTTTGAAAGCAAAACAAAAGTTTAAATCCTTAATGACTTGATGAATCAGCTAGGAGTCACTTCCAATAATCAATATGTCATCAACATAGACTAATAACAAGATAATTTTAGAATCAATAGTCTTAAAGAACATTTAGACTGAGAATTAGTCAACCCTTATTGTAGAAGTGCTAGTTTCAACTTGAGAAGCAAGCTCTTAGTGCTAGTTTAAGGCTATAAAGGGCTTTTTCTAGCTTACAGACATGTGAAGGGAACTTAGAACTTTCAAATCCCTTAGGTTGCTTCATAAACACTTATTCTTGTAGCTCACCATTCAAGAAAGTACCATCATATCAATTTACTGAATATCCTAGTAGAAAGTCATGACATCAATAGTGAATATAACTTTGATTGTTGAGGCCTTAACCACAAGGTTGTAGGTGAAGAATTAGTTCAAGTCAGGGATTTGATGAAATCACTTGGCCACCACCAGTGGCGGAGCTAGAAAGTTCTTCCAATGGAGGTTTAGTTCAAATAGATTATATTATAAAATATAAATAACAACAATAGCAATAATAAAAACAATGATAATAGTGTAATTAAAAAAAAAAAACTAAAACATCCATATCATTCATAATTATTGATAAATTTATAATTGTCCACGACACAATTTTATATTTTGAAACTGTTGCACAATAGCTTCGTTATCAATAATTTAAACACATTTTTTTTAATGTACACTACTAAACTATCATTCAATCATTGATCTCCCATCCGATTATGCAAACGAGTCTTCAAAATATTCATTGCTGAAAATGCTCTTTCTATAGTTTTCCTTAAAAAAAAAAAAATGCTCTCTCTACTGTAGCAGTGGCAACTAGTAGAATCAATGTTAGTGTCAACAACAAATAAACTAATCGATACACTTTATTCTTTTTAATCTCAACCATTCTTACAGCAAGATCGTCAATTCCTTTTAGCTCTGACTGCCACTAGTTGATCATAATTACTATAAATAAACTAACTGCCTGACCGCCACTAGCTTTAACTGATTTACCAAACTTTTAACAACCTTGATCAAGCTTATTACACTTCAATCTATATTGATTATGATCAGCTTGATCAGGCTTAATTGTAGAGCTAATATAAACCATACAGATTGGTATGGTGAGGTAGCAGTATAGGAGTTTAATGCAATGGTGCTGCCAGCTTTTGTCTTCGAACTTTAATCAACTGAACCAGCAATGAAGCAGCAATGGTTAGCTTCTCTCACAGAAGGTACAAAAAATTAAATAATATTGCTCTTTCTTTTAATTAGAAAGATGGAGTTTTGAAGTAAAGAATCAATTTGTGTGTTACATGTGTAAAGGGGAGGAAAAAGGTAGAATGTGAACACAAATAGGAATAGCCGAACTCTATATATGAATTTAACATTGTGTTTTTTTTTCCTAACTCTATATATAAAACAGTAGTTAAAATATGATATTTCGTGATAAGTTAGGGACCTAAATGATTTTTGCCCCTTTAATAAAGGAAAAAAATTGAATTTTCAATTTAATAAATTAAAAATAAGGGTAAAATGGTCAAAATGCACATTCTGTCATGTTTGACCGTAAAAAAATTGGTCAAATTGATGGATTTTTAAAAAGTTAGGGACCACGAGAGCTAAAAAATGAAACAGTTGTCAAAATATAATATTTCGTGATAAGGTAGGGACCAAAATAATTTTTGCCCTTTAATTTATTAATAATTGCTAACCGTTGATCCACAATGGTCATTTAGTAGGGAACTATCATAATTTCAAGGGCATGCATCTTGTTTACTTCTTTTGCATTCAAATATTTTGTTTACATCCCTTTTTAGGGTTGTTTTTTTTTTTTGCATAATATTTGTATGAGGCACATATATATTCTACTTCCTCATGCACCATGAATTTTAAAATTTCCTGTATTATAACTGATAGAGGGGCATGCAGATTATTTACAACTTGGATTCAAATATTTTGTTTACATCCCTTTCAATATTTTTTGTGCATAATATTTGTATGAGTCACATACATATTGTACTTCCTCATGCACCATGAATTTAAAAATTTCATGTGTTGTAACATATAACAAATAATAATAAAATTTGAAATAAAAAACACAGCGAGCAAACATATCAAACTTGAGAAAGAAGGGAATAAAATGTTATAATTTCCATTAGTAAAATGATTGTCCTCAAAATGTAACAACTATCCAAAAATATATTGCTTAGGTAACAATCTAAATGATAAATCTAGACTGCACATCTTGCAAAAAATACATTCCCAACTATAAAGTTAAACATATACATTTTGATGCTCATCCCATTCTGTACCCACCCATTATGGACCAAAAGATGTGTGCTGTGAATCTAAGAGCAAAATATGTGCAAAATATCATGAACAAATGTCATGGAAGCCAATGTGAGTGCTATAGACACACTCACTCCTTCTACCTCCCACATTGCACCAACTAACAATAACACTAACTAATATATCCAAAAAAATAAATGCCGTCCAGCAAGTAAAATACCAACGACTTCCTCTGCCTCTTCTACCTCGATTAGCAGATCCTCCTCTTCCATTATTATTGCTAGAACCTCCTTTGCCACCATTGAACTTGCCTGCATTGTTGTTGTTAGCCGCAAAATTGGTTAAAGGATTTGACACATCAATATGAGCAGTTGTACTCAAGTGCTCAATTCTTTGCTCATGAATCATGAGCATGTATTGTACTTCATGTAGAGACATGGCAGTCTATTGAGAGGTAATCATGACAACGACTGGATCATAGTCATGCCCCAAACCATTGAGTACGCTTAGAAGAAGATCACGATCTGTCATAACTTGGCCCGCAGATCTTAAACCATCACCAATTCCTTTCACTTTCAACGCGAAATCAACAATAGAGCTGGAACCTTTTCTGAGATTCTAAAGCTGTTGTGTTAATTGCAAGACTTTGGCCATAAATTGTTGAGAAAATAATGACTCAAGAGTTTTCCAAGCTTCCATTGATGACATACATTCTGTAACTTGTCCAATGAGACTTTCACTAACAGTTGAGAAAAGCCAACCTAGCAAGAATTGATCTAGCCTTCTCCAAATTAAAAACTCTTTACTAACTACTATTTCTTTTTCAGAAGTAACAGGATTAATGATTTCTACAAACTTACTTGGACAGTTTCTTTCTTTAGTGATGAACTCTTCAAGTTCAAGTTCTCGAATCGAAGGTAACACAAGTGTTTTCCAGTAGAGGCAATTATATTTATTCAACTTGATTGGTAATTAAATTGAAGTTGAGAGTTTTGGCAATCGCAGGTTGATCAAGAACTAAGGAAGATTGAGGTGCTGAGTGACTAAATTGCTGTAAAGACGAACTTGATGTGGCCGCCATTGATGTTTGTCGATGGAGCTCTGATACCATGTGATAATTTAACACAAAATACAAGAGAAATGCAACAACAAATTGAGAGGGAAAAACCTCACTATATTTCTGATTCTTATTGATTAACTACTTACACAAATGTTAATTACAAGAGCAATATATATTGCTTTACATAATCTAGTAATTTATGTAACTAACTCTAACAATGTAATCCATGTTGAAAGCGTTTGATGAGCCTTAGACAATATTCAAGAAAAATACACACTCAAAGTAGGAAAGAAATATAAGAGAAGAAAATTGTTCTCAAAACACTCTCAAATCTATCTCAACTTGTGTTTACATAATTTGTTTTGTGATGGAATGATCAAACTACATATGAGCAACCCTTATTATACTACTTTAGATATATGCTAATTAATTCTAATACATGAATATATTAAAATCATACACTCATTTAGAATTCCTAGATACATAAATGTAACTGGATTAATCCTCCCATAATAAATTTAAGTGCATCTAGATTAGGATGCATGAACTCTAGATTTAATTGAGTCTAGATTAATATTCCAACATCCTCTCTTAATCTAGACTTGAGTGACACCAAGCTTCTCCTTCATGTTGTCAAAAATCTCAGCCTTCAATGCCTTCGTAAAAATATCTGCAAGTTGGTGTTGTGTCTTGCAATGCTTGACCATAATTTCTCCATTTTTAATCAAGTCTCGGATGTAGTGATACTTGATCCTGAGATATGCTAGCTCATCCCATGAAAAACTGGATTTTTACTGAGTGCAATGGCTGAATTATTATCACAATATAAAATTGTTTCTTTCTCTTGAGAACACTTCATTTCTTGCAACATCCACCTAAGCCATAATGCTTGACAACCAGCTGCACTCAAAACAATATATTCTGCTTCTGTAGAAGAGAGAGCAATAACAGATTGTTTCTTTGAAGATGAAGAAACTGCACTAGATCCAATATTGAAAACATATCTTGATGTCTTTTTGTGATCATTAGCATCTCCTCCCAAATCACTATAATTGTAACCAATCAAGATTGATTCTTGTTTTCTTTTATAATGAATCCCATGACCAACTGTGCCAACAATATAACGAAGGATTCTTTTACCAGCTTCCCAGTGACTTTTTTTTGGTAAAGTCATAAATCTACTCAGCATGCTGACAACAAACATCAAATCTGGTCTTATTGATGTTAGGTACATTAGACTTCCCACTAGACTTCAATAAATACTAGCATTAACTTCTTCACTCTCATCATCTTTCCTTAACTTCAAATTTGTCTCCATAGGAGTAGTGCAAGGAACAACACTATCCATTCTAAATTTCTTCAACAAATCTTTTGCATACTTCTGTTGATAAATAATGATTCCTTTTTTGGTTTGTTTTACTTCAATTCCAAGAAAGTAATGAAGGAGTCCCAAATCTATCATCTCAAATTCTTCCATCATGGATTTTTTAAAATCCATTCCCATTTTCTTATTATTGCCTGTAAAGATAAGGTCATCGACAAACAAGCAAATAATAAGATAATTACCTTCTTTATCTTCTTTGGTGTAAAATGCATGCTCATATGGATATCGCTTGAATGCATTCTTCAAGAACAAATTGTCAATTCGATTGTACCAAGCTCTTGGAGTTTGTTTCAATCCGTACAATGCTTTCTTTAAGCGATACACTTTGTGCTCTTCTCCTTTCTTTTTATAACCTAGAGGTTGCTCGACATAAACCTCTTCTTCTAAATATCCATTGAGAAAGGCTGACTTCACGTCCATTTGATGCACTTTCCAACCCTTTTGAGCTGTCAAAGATAAAAGTAGATGAACTGTTTCCAAACGAGTTACAGGGGCAAAAATTTCTTCATAATCCATACCAAACTTTTGCCTGTAACCTTTCACAACAAGTCTTGCTTTATTTTTGTCTACTTTACCATTTGAATCTAGCTTTGTTTTGTAAATCCATCTTACACCATGCACCGTCTTATCCTTTGGGAGATCTGTCAACTCCCATGTCTTATTTTTTTCAATTGCATCTATCTCTTGATTCATGGCAACCCTCTATTTTTCTTCCTTGGATGCTTCTTCAAAACTTATTGGGTCTGCATCTACCAGTAGTGCAAAATCTATTCCATTAGTAGAAACCATAACATAGTCAGTTGAAGGATACCTTTTGGATGGTTGATGCAGCCGGGTCGATCTCCTCGGTGGTGGAAAAGTTTACTCGTCATCACTTGATGATGAATTGGAAGATGAGGATGATGATTCAACACCTTCTGGTTCAGCTACTTGTGCCCTTTCATCATTTCAATATTAACAGAAATTGATTTCTGTTTATGATTATCAACATTCCACTTCCATGACTCTTCCTCTTTGAAATGCACATTTCTACTTATAATTATCTTCTTTGAGATGAGATTAAACAAACAGTATGCTTTTGAATTTTCACTATATCCTACTAGGATACACTTTTCTAATTTATCATCTAGCTTACCTCTCTCCTCATTTGGAACATGAGAGTAAGCTATGCTGCCAAATACTCTCAAATGGCTAACATATGGCTTCATCCCACTCCAAACTTCTTGAGGAGTCATTCTTTGAACACTTTTAGTCATGGCTCGATTTAGTAGATAGATAGCACATGCAACAGCATCACCCCATAATTCATTTGGCATCTCTTTGGCTTTCAACATGCTTCTTGCTAGCTCCATGATAGTTCTATTTTTCTACTCGGCTACACCATTTTGTTGGGGAGTGTAACGAGTAGTTTGCTGATGTCAAATTCCATTCTTTTTTAAAAAACTCTCCAAAGCAATAAATTCTCCACCACGGTCAAAACGTAAAGTTTTAATTTTGTAACCACTTTTATTTTTGACAAAAGCTTTAAAGGTTTTGAAGCATTCAAAAACTCCATTTTTTTCTTTAAGCAAATAAATCCATATCTTTCTACTTTAATCGTCAATAAAAGTAAGAAAATAACGATTACCTCCAATTGAAGATGTGCGGATAGGTTCACATAAATCAGTGTGAACTAATTTAAGTGGTTTCGATGCTCTCCATTCTTTTCCAACTGGAAATAAATTACGATGATGCTTTCCGAGAATGCATGCTTCACAAGTTTGATGATCTCTTTGATTGATGTTTGCCATTCCTCTCACCATATGATTTTGGCACATATGAGACAGTGAGCTAAAACTCAAATGTCCATATCGAAAATGCCAAAGCCATGAAATATCCTTCACTAGAGAGCTTAAACAAAAACTTTGACCGTATTTAAGGGAAACATTTTGTTTGGAGTCATTTTCACCTTTGTAATAAGCACACCATCTCTGCGTTTAATCTCACATACATCTTTTTTGAAAATAACATCATGTCCCTTTTGAAGAAGTTGCCCAACACTCAACAGATTGTATTTAAGACCAAGAACATAGAACACATCGGTGATTCACTTGACACCCTTCTTTGTCTGAATAAGAATATCACTCTTTCTTTTTACTTGAAGTCGCTTGTCATCACCAATCTTGACTTCACTTTGGAAAGAATCATTCAAAATACCAAAGATATTTTTGTTGCCGGTCATATGATTACTGCAACCACTATCAATATACCAGACATTTTCAGCAACAACCTCTTGAGATTTACAGGCCAGTAAAAAATTATCTTCATCATTATTTTGTTCCTCATGCATGAAATTTGAGTTGTTTCTATCACCATCATTTTTGTTCAACCTGCAATATACTTTAGTGTGGCCAAAACGATTACAATTGTAACACTAATATGAGAAAACTTACCATGACCTCTGCCTTGACCTCTTCCTCTACTTCTGCCTCTTCCTCTTCCTCGGCCTGAAGAAGAACTTGATTCTTCCTTGCTTTCAATATTATTGTTGTTGTTGCGGGATTCAAAGTTTCTACCACTGCCTCGTCCACCTCTTCTACCTTTAAAGTTTTAACTAAGCGAAGCTTGAGATTGAAAAGCTTGTTCCAAAGGCGCGGTATCAAATTGCTTCAATCTAAGCTCATGAGATTGGAGAGATCCCATCAAGCTATTTACTGATAAAGTGGTCAAATCTTTCGATTCTTCAATGGCAACAACAACATGCTCAAATTTACGAGTCATGCTCCTGAGAATTTTTTCGACAATTCTCTGATCCATAATTTGTTTCCCATTTACTTCCAAGTGATTAACAATTGAAAGAACACGATTAAAATATTCCTCCACCGACTCGGAATCTTTCATTTTGAGTGTATCGAATTCAGATCTTAGAGCTTGCAATCTTACCATTTTAACTTTATCTTCACCTTGGTAAGTGATTGCAAAATGTCCCAAGCTGCCTTTGCTGAAGTTGTTGTGGAAATTCTCTAAAAAATTGCTTCATCAATGGCTTGATAGATAAAGAACAAAGCCTTCTTGTCCTTCTTGCGATTCTCCTTCAAATCATTACTTTGTTGTTGATTAAGGGCAGTTGGGTCTTGTGGTTCAACAAACCCATTCTCAATGATTTCCCATAAGTCTTGGGAACCATATAAAACTTTCAAGGGATAATTGCAATGAAGTACCCTGACGTTTGGCTATATTGCAATGAAATCGTGAGTTTAGCCTTAATTACATATTAGTACCCTTGACCAAGTTGACCGGTATGTTGACTTTGACTTTTTTGGTAAAAAGACAAAATTGCCCCTGGTTTAAAAAAAATAAATTAAATAAAAATTTTAAAAATTTAAAATTTAAAAAATGGATCTCCACCGTCCATCAATCTTGATGGACGGTGGAGATACATTTAAAATATAAAATAAAAATTTAAAACTAAATAATTAAAAAAAAATTAAAAAAATATTTTATATAAAAAAAAAATTAGTGTTCTTGGTGGAGATCCAGATTGGATCTCCACCAAGAACATCAAGAACAAAAAAAAAAAAAAAAAAAAAAAAAAAATTTTCAAACGCGAACCCAGATCTGGGTTCGCGTTCGAACCCAGCAGCTGGGTTCGAAGGCGAACCCAGCTGCTGGGTTCGCCTTCGAACCCAGCTCTGGGTTCGAAGTCGAACCCAGCTCTGGGTTCGAAGTCGAACCCAGAAATCTGGGTTCGAAGGCGAACCCAGATTTCTGGGTTCGCAGGCGAACCCAGTTCTGGGTTCGACTTCGAACCCAGATTTCTGGGTTCAAAGTCGAACCCAGATTGGGTTCGACTTTGAACCCAGAACTGGGTTCGCCTGCGAACCCAGAAATCTGGGTTCGCCTTCGAACCCAGAACTGGGTTCGCCTTCGAACCCAGCAGCTGGGTTCGAAGTCGAACCCAGAACTGGGTTCGCCTTCGAACCCAGTTTCTGGGTTCGAAGTCGAACCCAGAAACTGGGTTCGACTTCGAACCCAGATTTCTGGGTTCGACTTCGAACCCAGAGCTGGGTTCGAAGTCGAACCCAGAACTGGGTTCGCCTTCGAACCCAGAAATCTGGGTTCGCCTTCGAACCCAGATTTCTGGGTTCGACTTCGAACCCAGAGCTGGGTTCGAAGGCGAACCCAGCAGCTGGGTTTGACTTCGAACCCAGCTGCTGGGTTCGCCTTCGAACCCAGCTGCTGGGTTCGAACGCGAACCCAGATCTGGGTTCGCATTTGAAATTTTTTTTTTTTTTTTTTTTTTTTTTGTTCTTGATGTTCTTGGTGGAGATCCAGATTGGATCTCCACCGTCCATCAATGTTGATGGACGGTGGAGATCCAATCTGGATCTCCACCAAGAACACTAATTTTTTTTTTTATATAAAATATTTTTTTAATTATTTAGTTTTAAATTTTTATTTTATATTTTAAATGTATCTCCACCGTCCATCAAGATTGATGGACGGTGGAGATCCATTTTTTAAATTTTAAATTTTTAAATTTTTTTTAAATTTTTATTTAATTTATTTTTTTTAAACCAGGGGCAATTTTGTCTTTTTACCAAAAAAGTCAAAGTCAACATACCGGTCAACTTGGTCAAGGGTACTAACATGCAATTAAGGCTAAACTCACGATTTCATTGCAATATAGCCAAACGTCAGGGTACTTCATTGCAATTATCCCAACTTTCAATTGTTGACTCCATCGACTATAATTCTTTCCTTCAAAGTGAGGAAGTTGAGGCTGCAACATATTGTTGTTGGATCCCATATTGAACTAGGCTCTGATACCAATTTGTTGGAAGCGTTTGATGAGCCTTAGACAATATTCAGGAAAAATGCCTTAGACAATATTCAAGAAAAATACCGACTCAAAGTAGGAAAGGAATATAAGAGAAGAAAATTGTTCTCAAAACACTCTCAAATTTATCTCAACTTGTGTTTACATAATTTGTTTTGTGATGGAATGATCAAACTACACATGAGCAACTCTTTTTATACTACTTTAGATACATACTAATTAATTCGAATACATGAATATATTAAAATCATATACTCACTTAGAATTCCTAAATACATGAATGTAGCTGGATTAATCCTCCCATAATAAATTTAAGTGCATCTAGATTAGGATGCATGAACTCTAGATTTAATTGAGTTTAGATTAATATTCCAACAATCCAATCATTTGTCCACCTCACTAATCACACAGTGTGCATGTTGTAACAAGCTTGAACTTTAGTTAGGCTGTATGGCAGTGACACTCTGCTTTCAGAATCATCAATACTTAGCTGTGACTTGCTTGTCACGGAAGCTATCAGAGTGCATGGCAATGATGCACTGGAATTGCTGGAATTGCTTTGCATTGTTATGCGCTTATTACTTTCAAGTTCAGATTGATTCAATTGTCTCACATAGAAAAGCGACAAATTCTGATCGCTTTAAACAATAAAGCCATCGCGAAAAAGTAATGTATTTTGTTTCAAAAACTCAATAATACTATGATGCCTGTGAGAGGAAATAGAAGTGCTACGCATTAGGATAATTGTCTCTTATTTTAAAGAATAAGGCATTGCTAGGATCTGTTTTCAATTATTTTAAAAATAAAGTTTTTGAAAATTATTTGTAACAAATGCTACGAAATACGATTGCATTTCTGATACATGATTATCATTTTTAAAAATAAATTTTAAAATTATCAAGATCAAATATTTAGCTCTAACCCTCTAATTAATATATTAGTATAAAATTTAATTCGAGATTTAAGGATAACATATACGATTCAAATTCACAACCTGAATAATATAAGTGTGAGGGGGTGTGCTACTTTGTCAATCTCATTTTGTCGACCGAAGTTAGTTTGGTATGCAACCTTTCATGTTTTCCTGTTTGAATATACCAACTATAATGTATTCTCACTCTGAGTCCAACAATTGTAACATCCAATTGAGTTTAAAAGTCTGTGATGAGTCATCTTCCAGTAAAGCAACATGTTAGTAACTTGCATTGGGAAAGCTGTTTCCATTTGCATTGCAGATTGCACATGCATGCTTACTCGAGAAAAGAGATCAGACTGAATAATGTGATCAAATTAAAGTCACATGCACTCAACAACTAGACATATCTCCTCCACCGATTAAAAAAAAAGAAAAAAGAAAAAAAGAAAAAAGGAATATACCTTATAGGTAGCTCAAGATTTGAAATTAATATTTGATGGTATTAAAATAATATTATGGATTTGCTTCTCGGGTCTTGTAACTTGCATTGGAAAGCTGTTTCCATTTGCATTGCTTACTCGAGAAAAGAGATCAGATTGAATTATTTGATCAAATCAAAGTCACATGCACTCAACAACTAGACCTATCTCCTCCTTTGATTGAAAAAAAAAAGAGGAAAAAGGAAAAAGAGATTCTACCTACTACATCACAAAGAGAAAGAGAAGCAACAGTGAATTTTTTTATGTATTTTTTTAACTTATGAAATTGGGTATATTAATAATAAATTTATTTAAAAATAAGTAAATTATGATAACAGTACTATTGATATTAGAATATAGGTACTTATAGTAATAATTTAATTTTTAAATTAAATATAATAATTTAATTTTTAAATTATAATAATTTAATTTTTAAATTCTAAATATAAGTAATTATAAAATCTATATAAATTATATTTATGGGTGACAATATTGGTATCAAAATGATTTAACTAATTAGTTAACCATTAAAGTTGATGGTCAACCATTAGTTAAAATGGTAATATGCTCATTTTCCATTAATTTTTTTAAAATAAAATTAAAAAAAATTAAAATGGATCTCCATCGTCCATTAATCTTGAACTTGTGGAGACTACAAACTTTGAACATGTTTGGTGTTGATTGGTCTACCGAGCAGCCAATTTGTAATTTGATTGGATGAGAATTATAAGTTGCAGGAGTTGAGACATCATATTTATACGTTTTGAAAGGTTTATTTTTATTTTATCCCTTAAAATTACAGGAAAAAACAAAACATGAATTAAAAATTTAAAAATATTAAATCCAACAATAATAGTTTCGTATATGCTGTTTTAGGGCAAACTTTTATTAAAAAAAATAATGTTAGATATCTCATATTCCAATTTATATCGTAATTTATGATATGGTAACTGGTCAATGTTACATATTAAATTAATATTATTAATAATGATTTAGTTAAATTACCACATATCATATGAGTTCAATTATCACACAATTAGTTGAAATCAAACAAACCATAACAACAGTAAAATAATAATGATTTCTAGCCAGCATTACTCTTACTAAAGTAGTTTTTACATATTCATTTAATAAACCAAACAAACCATAACAACAGTAAGGCAAGAACCAAAATTCCAGACTCTGCCAGAACAACAAGAACTTAACAAGAAGGCCCTGAAGGTAAAGACTCCATCCGTATTGATTCATCAGCCACACTAGGTCTCCTCTTGCGATATTACCAGATTAATCGCAGACAGGGGCATCCGTTTCAATGACTGCTAGACCGCAAGGGCTTCAGCGTCAGCAACAGAACCAGGCATTGTGTAACCATTTACATATTACCACATTATTAGTTAAGATGCAAATAAAATATAAAAGATGGAATATTTAGTATTTGTTCTGTAGCTATTAGTGGATGCACGACTTAACATGTCTCTCCAAGATACCAAGTGTTAATAGTGACAAACTTTGGTGATGCTTGATAGTAATTGCATGTGGTGACACATGGCCGTGTGCTTGGTGGCAAGTTTTAATTCATCTTAATTCACTATAAATAGGAGTAGGTCTTATGTAATATTCTCTCATATTCACTTCGTTTTATATTTTAAGGTATTTGTTTATAACTTTATAATATTTACTTTATATTCATAACATGGTATTGCTGTTTTGAAATTAATATTTAACATTATAATTGATTGCTGCTTGCAATTAGTGAAGTAGTTTATATTTGCATCGCACCTGTACTGCGTATACACGAGTAAAGATATTATTAGTCAAAGTTTTCAAACAAGTTAATTATAATATGAAACCATTGAATTATTTATCGAATTTGGAGATGACAAATGAGAATCAAGACACATGCAACTGACAAAAGGCCCTAGCTATATCTCTATATATAATATATATCAATTCGACATTGTTCATTTACTTTAATGACCGATATATACGTTATAGGTAGCTAAAGATTTGAAATTAATATTTGATGGTATTAAAATAAATAAAGAAAATAGTAAAAAAAAATGACACTAATAAAAGAGTAATTTTGAAAAATAACACCAGTTTTTTAATTCTATTAAAAATAGCACTTACTTTGATTCAAATCCTAAAATATCAATACTTAATGAAAGTTTTTTCTTTCTCTACTCTTGTTTTTCTTTTCTTTTCTCTTAGTTTTGCACAATTGGATCTAATATTTTTTCTTTCATTTGAAAAATAAAAGAAATTTGTTCGTGTGTTGATCGGAAAAAAAAAAATCATATTTTGTTTGCTGATTTTTCTCTCTCCCACGCACTATTTTACTTTCCCACAAACTATTTTTTAAGTCTGTCACGAACTAATATTTTTTTCCTCTCTCATAAATTACCTTTTAAGTTTGTCACGAACTATTTTTCTCTTTCACAAACTATCATTTCGTGTACTTTTTCATTATCTAACAGAGACAATTGCATTTAAAATATCGAATATATACTATTTTTAATCAAACTAATAAATTATTACTATTTTTTTTTTAAAAATTGATGTTTAAAAACATAACTTATAAATAGAGAAAATGGTTTTGCTTCTCGGGTCTTGTAAGTTGCATTGGGAAGCTGTCTCCATTTGCATTGCACATGCATGCTTACTCGAGACAAGAGATCGAGATTGAATTATTTGATCAAATCAAATTCACATGCACTCAACAACTAAAGCTATTTGTTAGCATTTATTTAAGAGAGTTAACTTTATTGTTTATTGATAAATACCTCCCATATTTTTTAGTAAAATTTGATCAAATATAACAGTTGATCAGAATAGATTCTTGTCAAAAAATTCAAAAGTTAACTACCGAGCGGGAAAGTTTTTGTCAATAAACCTAAAAATTAACTAACGGGAGGGAAGATCTTTATCAATAAATCCAAAAGTTGACTAATCTTATAATTAAACAAACTTCAGAGAAATTATACATTATTTACTCTTTATTTAATTATCCCCTACTAAGTTCATAAAATATGAATAAGCCTATTTCCCATAACAGTTATAACCTATAATATAATTTGATAGTATAAATAAATATGAAAATTAGTTAAAAGGAAGAGTTTCTACTGTCTTCTTACCCTTTTCAGATAACCTAAGAGGGGAGTAAATTTTTTTAAATAAACATGAGTAAGAGTAGGGACCTCATATAAAGTACGCATAATCCTTATAGGGTTAAGCTAGACCCACGTTTATAAAATAGTCCATACCAAGCTTTTATACTAAATCAATATATAAACAAGGTGTAAAAAGACCAAATAAACCAAATTAAACTATTTATGGAATTTGGAGATGACAATTGAGTATCAAGACACATGCAGCCGACAACTAGCCCTAGCTATCTCTCTATATTTAATATGAATCAATTCGGACATTGGCCATTTACTTTAATGATATATACCTTATCGGTAATCGGTTACTAAAGATTTGAAATTAAAGCTGTTTCCATTTGCATTGCACATGCATCTTACTCGAGACAAGAGATCAGATTGAATTATTTAATCAAATCAAAGTCACATGCGCTCAACAGCTAGACCTATCTCCTCATTGATTAAAAAAAAAAAAAAAAAAAAAAAAGAGATTCTATAGCAGCAATAATATTTTTAAATCCTATTATAACTAATTAAAAAAAAAGAAGAAGAAATATTAGAATTACTAATACTAGTAATATATAATGTAAAGTGTGAATACATTTAATTATGCTTGACTGAGTGAGGTATTTTGTGTGGATTGATTATAAAATTATATATATAAATAAAAGTATAAATATAAAATATATATTTTTTAAAATTTAATATATTTATATATCGGAAAATTACTGAAATTAATTAAAAATAAATTATATAAATATATTCGGATAACTATTTTTAATAATAGAAGAAGAGAACTACTGAAATATACTATTTGGACAATTATTCTTAATAATAGAAGGGTCTATTTTCATTATAAAAAAAAAATTACTTATATAATTATATTTTTATAAATAATAATAAAAAAAATATATTTATATTACTATCTAAAAATTTCAACAACAGTGATTTAGAATTAAAACCTCCTGCTACCAAAATTATCTGTATTCCATTATGCACTTTCCAGCTGTATTCCATTTCTCGGGTCTTGCAACTTGCATTGGATTCCTTTTGCACGATTACTCGAGAAAAGAGATCAGATTGAATTATTTGATCAAATCAAAGTCACTTGCGCTCAACAACTGGACCTATCTCCTCCATTGATCATAAAAAAAAAAAAACAAAAAAAGGAAAAAGAGACTCTACCTACTACATCACAAAGAAAAAGATAAGCTCTCTCGAAAGTTATGTTGTTAGTGACGCTTTTCCCTGCGGGGAGAGTCTAAAAATTCTATCTCTATTTTGAAAGCTGTGAGAGTTCACCTGATCTTGCTCTTGATCCCTTTGTTCCTTTTTTTTTTTTTTCCCAAAGAGAGAGAGAGTGAACAATAATGGTTGATGCGTTAGTCTCGTTCGTGGTGGAAAGGCTTGGGGACTTTCTCATCAAAGAAGCAGCCTTCTTAAAAGGAGTTAAAAGTGAAGTGGAGTGGCTTAAAGATGAACTGAGATGCATGCAGCGTTTTTTAAAAGATGCTGATGAAAAACAATATGAAGATGCTACGATATGCGGCTGGGTATTCGACATCAGACAACTTGCTTATGATATTGAGGATCTGTTGGATACCTTCCATCTCAAAATCCGAAGTGAAGGTGATGATGATGATGATGGAGAGACTACGGAAGAAAAGCCACAGCCAGGATGTTTTCCTACCATGAGTTGTTGCGTATTTCACAAAGCCAAAGAAAAGGTCGAACTGCACAACATAGGCAAGGAGATTGAAGTGTTCAAAAATAAACTCAATGATCTCTCTCGTAGACGTCAACTGTATGGACTCCTAGATTCCGGTAACAGTGGGGAAGAAAGGAGCAATGCTCGAGGCAAATTGAGAGAACTGAGAAAATCCATGTCCTTCGCAGTTGAACAGAATGTTGTTGGCTTTCAGGATGATGCTCGCAAATTGTTGGATGTACTTTTCAACAATGATCCAAGACGTTCCATCATTTCTATTTATGGAATGGGCGGTTTAGGCAAAACCACTCTTGCTGGAAAACTTTACCACAACAATGATGTCAATATGAGATTCATGAATTGTTGTGCTTGGGTTTGTGTGTCTCAAGATTACACAACTCGAGATCTTCTTTTAAGAATTATAAATTCATTTTCGATTCCAGAAATAAAATTGAAGGATCTAGAGAAGATGAATGAAGCAGATTTGGGGCGATATCTTCATAAATGGTTGCAAGGGCGATCTTACTTGTTGGTGATCGATGATGTATGGGATAAAGAAGCTTGGAGGAGTTTAAAAATAGCCTTTCCAGACAACAAGAATGGAAGTCGAGTTATTATCACAACTCGCATCAAAGAAGTTGCAGAGAGTGCAGACGAGAGAACTTGTGCCTATAATCTCCGAAAACTGAGGCCAGATGAGAGTTGGCAACTCTTCTGCGAGAAAACCTGTCAAAATTTCAATGCAGATGAAGGATTGAAGAACCTAAGTAGAGAAATGGTAAACAAATGTGACGGCCTACCGCTTGCCATTATTGTATTGGGTGGGCTCTTGTCTACAAAGAAGCCACAAGAATGGAGCCTGGTTCGCGATCACCTTTGGCAACATTTAAAAGCTGATTCGATTGAAATTCATTCCTTATTAGCTTTAAGCTTCGATTGTTTACCTTCTCCAGTGAAACAATGCTTTCTTTATCTAGGTCTTTTTCCAGAGGACTTTGAGATAAACACGGAGAAATTAATCCATCTTTGGGTGGCAGAGGATTTCATACCACAAGTTCAAAATTATATTATGGAAGAGGTTGCCAAAGGTTACATGGACGAGTTGATTGACAGAAGCTTGATTCAAGTAGGAAAGAGATATTGGGGGAGGATTGCAACATGTCGAGTTCATGATCTTTTACGTGATCTTGCGGTTGAAAAGGCAAAAAATTTTAACTCTCTTTATATTTATGATGAAATTAAACATTTAAATATATCTTCAACCATATCTTCATGTGCACGACAGGCTGTTTATTCTGAAAGAAAAAAGTCTTTATGGCTTAAAAAAAGTAATCCACGCTTACGTTTTCTTTTTTTATTTGGCAATTGTCAACATCTACTACTTATATGCAAGAAATTCAGTGCTTTGAGAGTTCTCGATTATTACGGTTACATCAACTATGATGAGAGATCAATATTGTTAAAAGAAGAGATGGGAAAGTTGGTGCACTTAAAGTACTAGGGGTTAAGGGAGACACATTTTAATCTTTCTTGGTCATCAGTTTTAAACTTGTCGAGACTACAAACTTTGGACTTATTTGGTTTTGATTTTCCTGCCAGACTACCGGTTGAAATTTGTAAGTTGCAGGAGTTGAGACATCTAATTGGCGAGTTGAGAAATCTAATTGGCGAGTTCGCAAATCAGTCTTTGCATATAGACAACTTAACAAATCTTCAAACTCTCAAGTATATACTACATGCGCATTGGACTAAAATTAAAACTGAAAAGTTGGTAAATCTTCGAGAGTTGTGGATTGATTGCTCAAGAAATGAGTTTTCTTTTGACTCTATGGCCAATTTAAAAAGCCTTCGAATACTATCAGTTGGAGCCAGCGATACGGTGACACGTTTTGCCTCATTACAACCTCTCTCTCATTGTCGGCATCTCATGGAGTTGAGATTAAAGGGGGAGATGGAGAAACTGCCAGAAAACATCTATCAACTCTTGCCAAATCTCGAATGCCTCTCCTTAACAGCTTCACAACTCAAGGATGACCCAATGCCTTTACTAGAGAAGTTACCATACCTCACGATTCTTCACTTAGGTGAAGGATTCTACAGTGGAAAGAAAATAAAGTGCAGCGCCAAGGGTTTTCTTCTGCTTGAAATTCTACTATTTGATGAGTATAATTTTGAAATAGAGGAGTGGGAAGTAGAAGAAGGAGCCTTGACTAGACTAAGAGGTCTGCAGATCCCAGACAACCCCAGGTTGACAATTCCAGAAAGATTGAGATCGATCCCTACGCCAGACCCACGTGAATACACCAGCAGGTCGCTTGACGAAGCTCTGCGTGATTACTGATCAGGTACTCCCCATTTCTAATCTCATAGAATTTTATGTAAGCAGTTAACACATCAGAGATAAGTCTCGTTCCTATGATCTTGAGTCAGCATACTAATTATTACTCTTGTTTATTTCTTAGTTAAGTCCGGTAGCAAGTTGGAGAATCCAAAACTGTGAGAGCAGATTTTTCAAGAAAAGTTATTTTTATTGTTTCCAAATATTTTAGTTACAAACTGGTAGGCTTTTATGTCTTATGATCTATTTTATAAAATTGTTTATGTTGTTGATCATTTCCTGTTTGGAGTTTATTTTTTCTATATCTGATGATTAAATGTGTCATTAGTAATTTTAATTTTATGGCTTTTCAGATTTATTATTAAGAGTCAAGATTTATCATCGTACTTCCTAAAAATATGACCATGTGAAATGATGTACAATATTTATATACGTTTTATGAAACTTTTGAGTGAAATCTGCATGTAGTTATTTTTCAACCCAACAGATTTCTAATTGTTTTGAGTTAGATCTAAAATCCAGCAAGGTATACCCACCCTTATTTTAAAAACAAAAGATACCGATACAGATTGAGATTCAGTGTTAGATGAGGCCTTTGGGACCCCTCCATTCACACGTATAGGATTTGGACGCTTAATGCCTTTTGGAGGTCACTACGCATGCATGTTGATTAGAATATATAGAGAGATTGTCTATACGTGCGATGAACTTTACGTCGTGTATGATCAGATTATTTATTACATTTGAGATTACATTTAATATACAAAATTTGTAAGTTTACAATTGATAGAAGTCAACATCTTTATATTCTTTAATTTCAGTTATTTAATTTGATGATGAAAATATTAAATTCAAGCTCTTCTCAGTTATTTTAAATTTTAAATTTTTGTTGGTTATACTGATGTAAATGCATGAATATATAAATTGTTTGAAAATTTAGCACGGTTAAGAAATTTTCATTATAGATATATAATAAGTTGTGATATTATTATTGGTTTTCTTAAAAAACTCACTGAATTATATTATTTTTGGTTTTTATTAAAACCCATTTTTTCCAGGAGGGAGGTAGGAGGGCCACGAGATGATGCAAAGACTATTATGTATTTTCAGCTTGCATTTCAGTTATTTTAATTGTTGAACTTATCAAATGTTTGCAGTTATGTCATGTACTTTTTTATTTTTTTTTGAATAAGTCATGCTATGTACTTGTTCATTTAAAGATTTGCATTGTATTTGTACTTTAAATGAAGATTTGTATTCAGTTTATGCAAAGTGAATTATCTCAGATTTGTTTTTTGGGATCAGCTTAGCTACGTCTCACATCTAAAGATGGCGCACTCAAGTATTGCTCTTTTCATCTACTCCGTCTCTTTTGCTTTCAATTTTCGTTCTTGCACTAAAAAATCTCTTTGCTCAACTTCCATATTTCTTCTGCGATCTGAGTCCTTCGTTGTTTCTTGCACTTTGAAAAGATAAATACGGTGAATACCAAACAAGTCTCGGGCTATAATCTGGATCAAGAACTATCATTCTTCAATTAATCTTTACAACGTCACAATTAATCTTCCATCAGAGTTTGTCTCGCTGGATTTAAATGATTACTTCGTGCTTTTGCAAAAAAATTCATTAATTTGTTTGCGATTGCGCGAATTGATTAGTTAGTACAAATGAAGTGATTAAAAAGTCAGACCTAATAGGTGTCATTTAAAAAAAAGAGCTCACCACTGGTTAGCGCTAATTTAAAATACGATTTGACATTTTTATTTTTGGGTACGAGTTGATCAACATGAGCTTGCTTCAAGTAGAAACAATATGTTGAAAAGGATTCATACCATATCGAGTCCACGATTTTTTGAGCCTTATTGTAATTGAAAAGGCAAAAGATTTTGACTTTCTTTGTGTTTATTGAACAGCGACAGTTGTTCAATATTTTGACTTTCTTTTTATTTTGACTTTCTTTCGTGGCTTGAACATTGCAATCCACTATTGCGTTCTCTTTTCTTATTTGTTGAACAGCGACAGTTGGTACAGCTATGTGCAGGAAATTCAAGTCTCTAAGAGTGCTGAACGTTGGCAATATACTGGAACAGACAATAGCTAATTAAAGAGATTGGAAAGTTGATCCATTTAAAGTACTTAAAGTTACAAAAGTCGTATTTTAATCTCTCTTCATTATCAATTTTCAACTTACAGAGACACTGAAAAGCTACAAACTCTCAAGTATGTAAATATTGAAACCTAGATTAAAATTGAAACTGAAAAGTTCGTTAACCTTCGAGATTTGGGGCTTTGCAAAGGCTACACGAATTCAAAGGAGTTCTCTTTTGACTCCATAGCCAAATTAAAAGGCCTTCGAATTCTTTCTCTTGATCAGTACAGTATACCTATCACATCATTCCAACCATTCTCTCATTGTCAGCGTCTCGTAAATTTGAGAATAAAAGGGAAGATAGAGAAATTGCCAGAAAACGTACAAGAAATCTTGCTAAATCTTGAATGCCTATCTTTAAAGAGATCACAACTCAAGGAGGACCCAATACCTCTGTGGCTCTGTTAAAGAAGTTACCAAACCTCACGATTCTTGACTTAGACTATGATGATACTAAAGTTGTATACTGACGAAAACTCAAGGGAAGCTGACACGTGGCAACACTGCCACGTGGCACACAGGTCAGCACGATGAGCCCCAGAACGCTATAAGCCCCAGAATTCCACTCGGGGGATGGAATGACACCATCACTCGGTAGGTGCTTCGATGGACGTTGAATGACGGGAGATCATGGTGGAAGGTTATGAACAGTAGCGCCCGTTGACACGTAACGAAGAACTATGAAACGCTCTTAGGAACAGTAACATGTCAAACTCAAGAGACTTTACTGTGCCACATGACAGGTGTCCAACCTGACCAATGACAAGTTGGCTTTAAAACAGTAAAAAGCAATATAAATAGGGGTTGTGGGCCTGAGAAAGGGACAAGTTTCAGTTTGAGAGATAAAATTGGGAGTACCCGGTGGTCAATTAAAAAGTAATTCCTTTCTAACTTGATCGTCGGAGGGTTGATACCGATCATCCAGTCGGTGTCTCCTTCTAACTTGTTTGTTCGTAGGTTGATCGCGTGAGAGCGGTGGATAACGAAGGCATCTCCATCGGCGGTTGAACAGTGCTCGACGGACAAGCGTTGCATCAACATTTAGGCGCTAGAAGGAGGGGCGTGAATCCAGCATCCTCCGCGGAACAAATGGCAGATGAACAACCGAACCATGCCCTTCCAGACGAAGGCATGGGTGATAACCAGATTGGATTTTCAGGAGTGCATCCGATCCCAACACCCCTGTGGAACGAATATCAAAACTACCCTCAATATCAATATTATGCGCAGAATGGGCCACCTCCCATGTATCAGAACCCGTTCGGAGGAGGAGCTCCACCACCGGTTCCACCTCAGCAACAGGGATACCAGTATCCCCCTTGGCAACCGAACCAATATCCTCAGCCAACTCAGAACGTACCCCATCAGGTACACTCACATCATCCTCAGCAGTATCAGCCTCCGATGGCGGAACAGGGTCATCTTCAAAACTTGGAGGCCCAAATTCACACCCTGACCCAGAATCTCGCTAGAGTGATCGGGATGATGGAAACCGGGCGTCGAACGGACTCAGAAGAAGCCCTCTCCAGAACCGCCCCACGAGCATACAATGATGAACCTCCGAGGATTTCAGGTCTTACCCGCTCCAGAGAGGAACGCGATGATTACTAGCCGGACCCAGCAGATGCCCGAAGGGTCAGGCATAGGCCTGTCGTTTATCAGCGAGAGATGGCTGGGGGGTACGAAGGACTTGGGAATCAAGACCATGACCCTCGGATAAAATACCTCATGGATCAGATTGAGGATTTGCAAGAGCGAGCCTATGGAAGGGATGGTATCACTCGCCGAAGGGAGGAAAGAGAAAGTCCATTCACTGAAGAGATATCGTCCGTACCGATACCGGACCACATAAAGATTCCTAGGAAAGACATGTGTGGATACAATGGAACCAGAGACCCAGATGACCACCTGGATACATACCTCGACTGGATGAACATGCAAGGAGCCTCCGATGCCTTGAAGTGTAAAATATTCCCTCTAACGCTAATTGGAGATGCTCGAACTTGGATCAGCGGGCTGAGGAGGCAAAGCATATCTAGCTTCGCAGAACTTCAACGAGAGTTTAGAAGTGGATTCGCTGGTAGTCGACGCCGAAGGAGGCATATAGTCCACCTTGCATCAATCAGACAACAATCTGGGGAGAACCTCCGAGATTACATGAAGAGGTTCCAAGATGCAGCCAGGCAGGTTCAAAACTTCAGTGACATGGGGGCCGTGATGGCTTTTACTGAAGGACTTCAGGATGGGAAGCTCTCTTGGTCCCTCTCCAAGAACGGCCCATCGTCCTATCGAGAACTGATGGAACGGGCGGAGAAGTATGCAACAGCAGAAGAGATCAGTGGGATAAAGGGGAAAAATGAAGAGGCCCAATCTTCCGAGCCCAAAAAACCGTGGTACAACAGGTTAAGTAAGGGAAAGGCTAAAGCCCCAGAAAAGGATGACCGGGCCAATGTAGGCCAAAGTGATGGGGAGACGAGGATGCCCAAGAGTAAGTTTGATAGGTATACCCCACTGAAATTTCCAATTGACCAGATGTTCGAAAAAGCCAAGGTGGCTCAATTGCTCAAATGGCCTGGACCAATGAGATCGCCCCCAGAGCAGCGCGACCCGAAGAAACGCTGCGAGTTCCACCGAGATCATGGTCATGAGACAAAGAATTGTCGAAGCTTGAAGGATCAAATAGAGACGCTTATACGCAGTGGGAAGTTGAAAGAATGCATCCGAAAGCAATCAAAAATGAGTGTACAACTTAAGGACGATGAGCGGCAGGTAACCAATGCCCCAGTGTCAGATGAGGATGAGCCAATAAATTTCATCACTCAAGAATCGGTGGTCGGTGGAACAGAGAGTCAAGCATCAACATCCACCACCGTTTGTATAGTTGGCAGTTCCGACCTACCAACGATTCAATGGCAATCAATAACCTTTACCCCAGACGATGCTGAAGGAGTGACCTACCCGCATTGCGACGCGCTGGTGGTCATGGTTAAGGTTTCAAACCGTACTGTCAAGCGAGTGTTGATCGACCATGGAAGTTCAACTGACATAATCCATTGGGCGGTAGTCGAGCAACTCGGATACAGGATTGAACAACTCAAACCCGCGAGATACTGCATTCGAGGGATTGGAGGCCACCGAACGAGACCCCTTGGACAGATTGACTTGCCCGTGCGCTTTGGCAGCTGCCCCAAGACACGATCCCTATGGGTCACCTTCCAGGTCATTGACATTCCTTTCCCCTTTAATATGTTGATTGGGAGGCCTACTCTATATGATCTGCGTGCTGTTAGTAGTGTTTATTGTATGAAGGTCAAATTCCCCACGGAAAATGGGGAAGGTGAGATGAAGGCGGATCAGAGTGAATATAGACGATGCGTCGAGATAGGCCAAAACACCTTGACCACCGTGGGAGGCTCATTGGTAGCCACGGTAGATCGGACCACTCGTCATCAATCGCGAAAGTTGAGAAAACAAAAGACGCTCGGTGTGCTTATCCAACAGCAAGCTAAGGAGGAGTTAGGTAAAGCAGAAGTTTCAAGCCTTGATCCTAGGGACGTAACCACCAAACCCTCGGGAAATCCTGTGGAACCCCTAGAGCGCGTCTCCATATGTGCGGACCAACCTCAGAAGACAGTCCTCCTCGGGGCATCTCTTCCTCAAGATACCCGAGGAGAACTGATAAGTCTCGTAATTGAATACTCGGACATCTTTGCATGGAGCCACCAAGACATGCCGGGAATAGACCCAAGTGTAATGGTTCACAAGCTCAATGTTAGATCAGACTGCAAACCTGTGTGTCAGAAGAGGAGGTCGTTCAATGCAGAAAGATATCAAGCTATAGAAGTGGAAGTCAAGAAGCTGCTAGATGCTGGGTTTATCAGACCCCTAGAGTACAATCAGTGGCTATCTAATGTAGTCCTGGTTAGGAAGAAGGACAACCGGTGGAGGATGTGCGTAGACTTCACCGACTTGAACAAAGCTTGTCCTAAGGATTGCTTCCCGCTCCCAAGAATAGATCAGTTGGTGGACTCTACTGCAGGACACCAACTCTTGAGTTTCATAGATGCGTACTCGGGGTACAATCAAGTGAAGATGTCCGAAGCTGATGAAGACAAAACAGCCTTTGTCACCGACAAGGGAATGTATTGTTACAAGGTGATGCCTTTCGGTCTGAAGAACGCAGGAGCAACATACCAGAGATTGGTGAATCGCATGTTCGAAGGACAAATCGGGAGAAACATGGAGGTGTATGTTGACGACATGCTGACCAAGTCCCTGAGGACCAGTGACCACCGAGCAGACCTTGAAGAGACATTTAAGACACTCCGAAGATACAAGATGAAGCTCAACCCAGAGAAATGCGCCTTTGGAGTGTGTTCGGGAAAATTCCTTGGCTTCATGGTCCACCATCGTGGAATCGATGCCAACCCAGATAAGATAAGGGCGATTCAAGAGTTGCGAAGTCCTAGGACGACAAAGGAAATCCAAGGGCTTACAGGGCGCATTATATCTCTTGCAAGATTTATCTCACGCCTTACGGATCGTTGTCTTCCATTCTTCAAGGCTTTGAAGAAAAATAGTTCGAGTCAGTGGACCCCAGAGTGTAAGAGTGCCTTTAAAGAGCTGAAGTCATATCTAGCAGAACCACCGATGCTATCTAAACCCCTGAATGGAGAAACCCTATACTTGTATCTGGCTGTTAGCACGGTAGCTGTAAGTTCGGCTCTGATTTGGGAGGAAGACAGAACTCAGAGGGCTGTATACTATGTGAGCAAGGCCCTGACGGACCCAGAGACCAGGTATACGGAGGTCGAAAAAATTGTGCTGGCATTGATAACCTCAGCAAGAAGACTCCGACCATACTTCCAAGCACATCCGATCACCGTCTTAACGAACTACCCCCTTAGACAGGTGATGCAGAAGCTAGAAGCATCAGGTCGGATGATCAAGTGGTCTGTAGAACTCAGCGAGTTCGATCTTACTTATAGGCCCAGGAGTACGATCAAAGGCCAAGCTGTAGCCGACTTCTTGTTAGAAAGTATTCAAGGAGATACCTTCAGCATCGACCGATCGGAGGACGAATCTTGGAAACTTTTTGTAGATGGGTCCTCCAATCGGCATGGCAGTGGAGCTGGGGTCATAATACAATCACCGAATGGCGCAATAGCCCAATTAGCCCTCCGTTTCGGATTTCGGGCAACAAACAACATAGCGGAGTACGAGGCTCTAGTTCAAGGCCTTCGGCTCGCCGTAGAGCTCAAGGTGGAAGTTCTCGTCGTCTTCAGCGACTCACAGCTCATTGTGAACCAAGTTAACAACGACTATCAGGCAAAAGACACCGTGATGATGCTCTACCTGAACATGGTAAAGGCACTAAGCAAGAGATTTCGGGAGTGCAGATTCACAAGAATATCCAGGGAAAGGAACTCCCAAGCAGATGCTTTGGCGAAATTGGCTTCTACTACTGAAGCTAAACTCCCTCGGACAATAACGATAACTGAACTGCCTAACCCAAGTGTTGAAGTTGAGGAAGAAGTCATGACCACCGGAGGTAACACAGACGAAGGGTCATGGATGCAACCGATCATCCAGTTCCTCCAAGATGGACAACTCCCAGCGGATAGATTGCAAGCGAGAAAGGTGATACGGACTGCTCCAAGGTATGTTGTTCATCACAATGTGCTCTACAAAAGGAGTTACTCACACCCCCTTTTGAGGTGTCTAGGAACCTCCGATGCTGAGAAGGTCCTCCGAGAGATTCACGGGGGAGTGTGCGGAAGTCATTCGGGGGGAAGGACCCTAGGGCACCGAGTCCTCCGCCAGGGGTACTACTGGCCTACCATGTTCAGGGAAGCAAAGGACCTCGCATTAAAGTGTGATAGATGTCAGAGGACGGCCAGCATACCCAGATTACCTTCGGAGGCATTGACACCGATGGCGAGTCCATGGCCATTCGCTCAATGAGGAATCGATATAATAGGGCCTTTGCCGACAGGATCTTCCCAGAAGAAGTATGCGATTGTCGCAATTGATTATTTCACAAAGTGGGTAGAGGCGGAGGCCTTGGTACGGATCACGGAGAGTAAGGCCACGGAATTCGTGAAAAAAGCCATACTGTACCGATTTGGAGTTCCGGAAGTTATAGTAACCGATCATGGAACACAGTTCGATAACCGAAGCTTCCGAACGTTTTGCCAACAAGGCGGCATCAACCTCAGATTTGCATCCCCCGCACATCCGCAGGCCAACGGACAGGTAGAAGCTCGAACAAAGTGATCAAGCACTTGCTGAGATGCAAGCTAGAGTCCAAGAAAGGAGGTTGGGTTGAGAAACTCCTAGAAGTGTTATGGGCAGTAAGAACCACACCCCATTCTACGATAGGAGAAACTCCCTTTTCACTAGCCTTTGGGACTGAAGCAGTACTGCCTACCGAAACAACCTTGAAAACCAGAAGAGTGGACAGATTTTCCACCACTGACAATGAAGTTGAACTCCAAGCTGCTCTGGATGAACTGGAAAGTAGGAGAGATGAAGCAAGCCTCAGGATTGCAGCGCTTCAACAAAAAATAGCCAAGTACTACAACTCAAAGGCACGAATAAGAAAATTCCAACCAGGAGAGTTAGTGCTGAAGAAGGTGATCCCAAGCACGAAGAACCCTGCGGAAGGGACTCTCCGGGATAACTGGGAATGACCGTATCAGGTAGCATCAACAGCAAGAAATGGAACCTACCGACTGGCCACGCTCGGGGGAACTCCACTCAAAAATCCCTGGAATGTAAGCCACTTGAAAAAGTATTATCAGTAAACTCAGAAAAGAAGTGTAATGGAGGATGATTACCAATTCCCTCCCGATTTTCATTGAATGGAACTCCACTCAGTCACGGTTAGTATTTAGTAAATTTCACGTAAATGATTTAGAGTGCATAAACCTAGAGTATTGAACTTCCGATCGAAAAGATCACCAAGTCCTACGGGACCAACCTCCGATCGAAAAGATCAAAAAGTCCTACGGGACCAACCTCCGATCGAAACGGCCAGGAGGTCATACGAGATCAACTTGCGATCGAAAAGATCACCAAGTCCTACGGGACCAACCTCCGATCGAAAAGATCACCAAGTCCTACGGGACCAACCTCCGATCGAAAAGATCACCAAGTCCTACGGGACCAACCTCCTATCGAAACGGTCAGGAGGTCATGCGAGAACAACCTCCGATCGAAACGACCAGGAGGTCATGTGAGATCAACCTCCAATCGAAACGACCAGGAGGTCATACGAGATCAACCTCCGATCGAAACGACCAGGAGGTCATGTGAGATCAACCTCCAATCGAAACGACCAGGAGGTCATACGAGATCAACCTCCGATCGAAATGGTCAGGAGGTCATGCGAGAACAACCTCGGATCGAAATGACCAGGAGGTCATACGAGATCAACCTCCGATCGAAACGGTCAGGAGGTCATGCGAGAACAACCTCCGATCGAAACGACCAGGAGGTCATGTGAGATCAACCTCCGATCGAAAAGATCACCAAGTCCTACGGGACCAACCTCCGATCGAAACGGCCAGGAGGTCATACGAGATCAACCTGCGATCGAAAAGATCACCAAGTCCTACGGGACCAACCTCCGATCGAAACGATCAAGAGGTCATGCGGGAACAACCTCCGATCGAAACGACCAGGAGGTCATGTGAGATCAACCTCCGATCGAAAAGATCAGAATATCCTACCCATCTAACCTCAGGGATCAACCTCCGGTCGAAATTATCAGGAGGTCCTTCGGAAACGATATGGTCGGTGGCCCTAAAAGATCAATGTTATGGGACCGCGGGATACAGATATAATCACGAACCACACCCAAACATGACAACACCGAACATGGATGGTTTCAAAGTGAGATGCTCGATTTAATTTACATATTAAACTACTAAGTTCAAATCAATCACACATGAATTCAAATATTTCAAATTGTATAGCAAACTCAAACTACACGATAAAACCAGAAACTGCCCAACAAAACTAACATAAAGGGAGAAATTAACAAACAAGCACCAGAATGGTTCTAAATAGGTACATCAAAAACAAAAGATGAAACGTGACGCTACTCGCCACCGCTACCCACTTCTTCAACTTCCTCTCCAGAGAGCTCAACATCAGCTACGAGCAAGGAATCCTCCTCCTCTTCGGGAGAATCAGCCTTCTCAGCTGTCTCCCCAGTGCCCCACTCAGCGGCCTTGATCTCTTCAAACTTTTCAAAGTCGAAATTCGGATCAACTTTTGAGACCAAGTACTGTGTATCGAGCGACCCTCGCTGAAATTCATCGTTAACGGCTTTCATGTACTCGGAGGACTTTACAAAACGGTCAATCGCACGGTCGGGGAGTTCGTTCTGGAGGCGAGTGATCAACCTCCGAGCATCCTTCAGCCTCCCCCTGTACTCATCCGCTTTGGCTCCTCTAGCAGCCTTCTTCTCTAAAGAAGCCACCCGTGCCTTCAAGTGAGCAACCTCCTCCCGAGATTCACCAAGGTCCCTCTGGGTACAGCTGAGCAGGTCCTTCTTGTGAATGAGCTCAGCTTCAGTATGCTCCAGCTGATCATGGAGTTCCACGAGCCTCATCTCTTGATGGCGAAAGTTGCCAATCGCCTGACCACCAATAATGAATCGTTAGAAATAATAATAAAACCAACAGTCATAAACTCTATAATACAGGACTTTACCGTATAGAATTGCCCTGTGGCAATACGAATCCTATCATCATTACTCATTTTGCCAGTTGCGCCAGGATCGGTGGATCTCATGAAATTCCTAGCATTGTCGCATATGAAATCAACCGACTGATCAAGAGAGAAGATAGCATCAACGCTGGACTGGGATACACCGGGCCTGGTAGAAGTGAAGGTCGGTGGCACACCTGAACCCATCGGTGGTCGATGGAAAGCGGAAGGACTGTGAGATCTCCGCCTCTTATCACCTCCCCTGACTGATTCAGTGCTCCCCGTTTTGGACTTACCTCCCCTCGGGGGAACGGGCGGCATAGCGCTCGAAGGATCAGCGTCCCCAAGAACTTCCTGTTCAGGCAAGACCTGCTCTGATGTTTCAGTGGTGACGCGTGCGCGCTTCGAAGAGACTCTCTTTATAAACTCCTCAGGAATCTTGGCCCCCAGACTACCTTTCGGAAGCGTCCTCCGAGGCCGCTTGCTGGCCACAGACTTCCCTTTCCTCGAGGGTGCAACTTCTTTGTCAGGCATCTTCCCTTTGTCCGATTTGCCAGCCAACTTCTCTGAAACATCAGAAAGAAGGGAAATAGAAAAGAAAGTAAAACAAGTTACCAAATGAGTCAACAAATTTATAACATAAAATATTAGGCCAGAAAAATAAGCTTACTTTTCTTTCCAAAGCTCCTCTTTGAATTTGCCAGTCTCAGAGAAGAGGGCTCCGGGATGATATTCACTGAAGCGAGCACCCGAACATCCAACAAATAATCAATATGTCGATGATCACTCCGAGTTTCCCAGGCAGAATTTATATGCTCGCGCTCCTCTGCAGTCAAGTCCTTTTCATGAACGCGCTCCCAAGTACCTAATCAACAAGACAACATGTATTAGCAAAAATAAAAGGAAGGGAGGTTGAAAAGCAAGTAGACAATCAAACTACCAACCTGGAAAACCGAATACCGATCTAACTCTCTGCTCTCTTCCACCGATCGTTAGCTCCCTACCCCACCCAGTGGTGGCAACAAACCAGGTCTTCTTCCACTCTTTATTCGAAGAAGGTTGCCCAATGATGAGTGAGTGACCAGATAACCTGGACCAGCTGGAGAGATGCCACCAGCCATCGCCACCACGAGCATGACCGACCAGTTTGTAGCAATGTCTGATCTCAGATAGAGTGGGATCAGTATCAATCCCATTGAGGTGCCAGAGACACCACATTCCGATCAATATACGCTAACTGTTTGGACTCAGTTGGGCGGGAGCCAAACCTACCTCCCTAAGGAACCTCCTGACATAAGGTTGTAAAGGGAGACACATCCCAATCTCGAGGAAAGCCGGGTGGATAGCCACGCACCCTGGCTCAGGATTTGAAACTTGCTCCCCCATGTTTGGTATCCTAAGTCCAACATCGGAAGGAATCGAGAACTCTTCCCTATAAATGCTTAGTCTACTGTTGTTTATCCTATTTTCCCTAATACGGTTGACGGCAAATCTACTAAACTCTAAGTTAGTTCGATGGTAGTCTTCTGAATTATAACCCTGAATTATACCAGGAGGAAGCGAGGATTCAGGGCCTCCCGCTGATCTAGGATGGTTTCCAGATTCAATTGGATTATCCCCAGATCCGATTGATTTGGACTCCGAAGAAGCGGATTTCGAAGAAGACCCGGAGGTACTACCCTCAGAGGAGTTTGAACTCGATTCCGAAGACATCGAAGAGAAAAAATAAGAAAAGGGGATTGGTAGCCCGGAAACTTACTTATAAAGAATCAACCACCGAGTGCAGAAAAAGGGAAGCCACCGAGCGCAGAACAATTGAATGCCTGCAACAATCAAACATGGGCATGGCAGCAGAAGCAAAATCATTCACACTACTGGGAGAATAAATATTTACATTTCAAAGCATTAAAAAAAAAAAAAAAAAAAAAAGAAGAGAAACATGTACACACATTTTAAAATAAATCACAATCTTCGAATACAATTCACTGCTCTAGTTTCTTAATTAAACTTAAGTGCACCAACTTACCAATGGAAAGAGGCAGCCACCGATCGCGCGAGACAGCAGCCCCCGATCGCGCGCAACAGCAGCCCCCGATCGCGCGCAACAGCAGCCCCCAATCGTGCGAGATAGCAGCCCCCGATCGCGCGCAACAGCAGCCCCCGATCGCGCAATGACAGCCCCAGATCGCGCGAAAATTGACAGCCCCCGATCACACCACAGCAGCTCCAGATCGCGCGCAAGCACAGCCACCGAACCCAGAAAATTGCAAGCCACCAAAGACAGAAAATTGCAAGCCACCAAAGACAGAAAATTGCTACCACCGAATGAGACGAAATCAACCTCCTAAGATGTAAAAAATAGTCTAAGTTAGAGAAATGAGAGACCCTAAGAACAATGGTTATATTTAAAGGCAACCACTTGCCCACTTGAAGAGTCGGTGCATTTCAAAACAATAAAATAATAAAGCAAAAACAAAATAAATATTTATATATTTAAATATCATTATATAAATAAAAAAAAAAAATATATATATATATAAATATGTATGTGTATAAACGTATATACATATATATATATATATATGTTTATATATATATATATATGAAAAGCGCACATTTCTTTTGGGCTAATTAATTATCATTAATGGCACCTAATGAACGATAGCAAAGCGCTCTGAAGGAGTGAATAATATTAAATTATAACAAAAGCATAACAAAAACCATCGCCTACCTAATGACAGAACGCGTTTAGTACGGAAATAAATCCTCAAAAGGAAATTTTATCACACGATGGGAAATTCACCGAATGATAAAATTCGGGGGAAATGATGATACTAAAGTTGTATACTGACGAAAACTCAAGGGAAGCTGACACGTGGCAACACTGCCACGTGGCACACAGGTCAGCACGATGAGCCCCAGAACGCTATAAGCCCCAGAATTCCACTCGGGGGATGGAATGACACCATCACTCGGTAGGTGCTTCGATGGACGTTGAATGACGGGAGATCATGGTGGAAGGTTATGAACAGTAGCGCCCGTTGACACGTAACGAAGAACTATGAAACGCTCTTAGGAACAGTAACATGTCAAACTCAAGAGACTTTACTGTGCCACATGACAGGTGTCCAACCTGACCAATGACAAGTTGGCTTTAAAACAGTAAAAAGCAATATAAATAGGGGTTGTGGGCCTGAGAAAGGGACAAGTTTCAGTTTGAGAGATAAAATTGGGAGTACCCGGTGGTCAATTAAAAAGTAATTCCTTTCTAACTTGATCGTCGGAGGGTTGATACCGATCATCCAGTCGGTGTCTCCTTCTAACTTGTTTGTTCGTAGGTTGATCGCGTGAGAGCGGTGGATAACGAAGGCATCTCCATCGGCGGTTGAACAGTGCTCGACGGACAAGCGTTGCATCAACAGACTATCTAGTAATTATCAATGAAAGGAAACTGATATGCAGCGCCAATGGTTTTCTTCGACTTGAAATTCAACAAGTTAAACACAAGGAGTTGCAAGTAGAGGAAGAAGCCTTGCCTAGGCTTAGAGTTTTGAGTATACCAGAAGACTGCAAGTTGTTAACTCCAGAAACAATGAGGTCAAGAATTCACAAGACGTTGCCGTGACATGTAATTCTTCCTCTTTAATGGTGAATACATACATATATATATATATATATATATGTACCAATTTTTTATTTTGTTATATATATTATGGTTTTTCTCAATTATTCACTTCAAATTCGTTTTCAGTGTACTCTTAAATTTGTAGATGTTATTATTTTTAAGAGCTTTGTCATATTACAGTGATTGAATGCTTCAAATTGCATGTTCTTCAACAGGTAAAAAAATAAAAATTGCATCTTCTTCATGCAGCCACAACAAGTCAACATACATATGTATTCTGATGGATCAAGGAAGCATAATCAGTGGCGTTTGAAGCCATTGGATAGAGGCTGACGTGGCTGCATGCCGGGCAAGGTTGTTAATTCTGTTAACACTCCTGAATCGAGGAAGTATGCTCTTGGCGTGAGCTTGCACAGACAGATTGTGCAGCATGTATATATAAATATTTTAATTAATGAATGAGAAAAGGAAGATAAATTCTCTCAAACTCCATTAATGAAGGTTCTTCATTTTTGAGCTCTTCTAAGTGTTTGTCATTTCATTGCACACCTAGCTATTTTTATCTAACACTTTCAAGTTTTACACTTCCACTGTTAGAAATGTGAAAATCTGATAGAAATCAGACTAAGCAAATGTTCTTGATGTGAAGAACAATATGCAGCTGTTGCTTGCGTGTAAAGCTAATGATAGAAGAATTTGTGTGATCATCAGAATTCTGTGAATCTTGTGTTTTCTTCATTAATGAACAAAGAGCAATACAATCAATATATATAGCTGATGATTCAATCACTGAATCAACCTCAGCTCCCCTAACAAACTCGGTTACAAGTTGAAGTTGATCTAACAAACTCTAACTAACTTTTAACTAACTTTTCTAACAGATTCAAGCTGATTCATGATCAAGTACTCTATAATGATTATGATCAGCTTGATCTGGACTAATTAGAGAGCTATAAAGAGCTATTCCAGAGTGATAGGGTGAGCTGTCAAGTGCTGCATTTTTCCCTTGATCAGTGTTCAATGTTTTGCTTGTCATGTACAGGCTGATGCTAGAGTTGTTGCGCACTGTCAAAGGTGATTTGTTTGATCTGTTAGCATTGCTATGTGTGCTGCTCTGTTTGTCATTATGTGTCGTGTGACAAGAATGAGCTTCTCTCACAAGCAATAGAACTAATATAATAGTTCTTCTCCCGGGTCCCAATCCCATGATACATTCCGGTAAATTTGACACAACAATTGTGTATTGTTTTCATTTTTAATGGTAATCATTATACAAATAACCGAAGAACGGAAAAAGAAAAGTTAATATGCAACAATAATTCACCAATTGTGAGAGAAGAATGGACCGATAGCTTGTAAATTTGGCTACTGAAACGAAAGTTAGATGATAGCTCGATTGTATGGCTGTAGCCAGAGTAATTTTGGATGTTCCTGTTTGGTTTCGTGAAGTTTGAATCAAGCCCTGCTCAACTCCCATTGCTGCAGTCACAAGGCTTTCTCTTCACATTGGTAACAAATTTTCATATCCTACTCTTATAGAAGTGTGATTGGAGCTCTCCAATATCTTACTCACACAAGACCAGACATTAGTTTTATTGTCAATAAGCTGAGCCAATATCTAGTAGCTCCAACAGATGTGCATTGACAAGCTTGCAAGAGAGTATTGAGATACCTTAAAGGCACCACCACTTATGGTCATGTGTTCAAGCCATCTTCTTCTCTCCGTCTTGAAGTGTTCTGTGATGCAGATTGGGCCAGTTTTGATAGAAAGTCTACCAGTGGCTGTTGTGTCTTCCTTGGAGGCAATCTTGTCACTTGGAGATCCAATAAGCAATCTGTAGTGGCTCGGTCTAGTACAGAAGCTGAGTAAAGGTCTCTCTCTCAAGCATCCACGGAGGCTTTGTGGTTGCATTCTCTTCTTGCTGAAATTGGATTTCCATTGCATCGCAGCCCTGTTATTTGGTGTGACAACACCAGTGCCAAGTCCTTAGCTTCGAATCTTGTTTGTCATGCTCGAACCAAACATATTGAGGTTGATGTGCATTTCGTTCAAGATAAAGTGGCAGCTGGTCAACTTGAATTTCGGTACATTTCTACTGATAATCAACTAGCTGATGTCCTCACTAAACCTCTTGCTACTGATCAGTTTTGGAATTTATGTTGCAAATATTCACACACCACAGTTCAGTCTGAAGGGGGGTGTAAGGGATACTGTTGCATTGCATGAGGATGCTTATGTTACTTGTTCTTCACGAAAGACTGATATCAACTCCAGCATTACTAGTACTCATCATGCAACTCTTAGCTCCAGCAGTATTGGTCCTTCTTGTAGTCTAGCTGAGCTTCAGCTTCCAGTCAAAAAACTGAATTACAAAAGGTGGCCGTTATGATTCAATGATCAAGAGGTAGCTAGACGAGTTACAGCTTTCATCAAACACCAGCAGAAGAACCAGCAGATTGATCCCTTATAGTGATCAATCTGTCCTCAGTTTCCAAGACTAGGGAGATCAACTGTGGTCCTGCTGTGCTAAGATGAGGATCAACTCATGTGAGCATTGCCTGTTCTTAGTACACTTGTTAGCCTCTCATTTTACAGAAATATTGGCACCCAAACAATAAGCTATGAAATTTATAATATAACTTATTTTGAACAATGGAAAATATTTATCTTCAACAAAGTTTTGAAACAAATAATTATGTTGGTAAAAGATGGTTATTATTATTTAATGATTTTACTGCATTAGTTCAGGAAAAATATGTTGACAAAAGAAGTGTAAAAATCAATTTACATCCATGTCGTGAAAGTCGAGAAAAGCAAGATTGAGTTTTACAAAACCAATTAAAGGCATTTCTTTTCTCACTGTTATAAAGCTAATGTTCAAATTAAACTAAGCATAATTTTAGTAGGACCATTAATTTATTCATTTGCCATATGCAGCCGACAATACCTGCCTCTATTGATCTTGATCTACCTAACGTAAATTGTAAATTAAATTAACCAACTTGCCAACTTGATCATCTATCTTCGAATATTATCTGTGCAATTGCACTCATAATTTTAGTGGTTACTGTACTTCTTTTCTATCTTAGTAATGAGGGTTTAAATTTCATTATGTATATCAACTATCATGTGTAGGTAGTTTCTTTCATTATTGTGGGAAATGATATCTTCCATTATATGAGAATAGAAATTCGGACCATGCGTTTAATATTTGACATCGATAGATACTGATAGACTTATTATTAATATTTTAATTGTACTTTTCAAATATATATATATATATATATATATATAAAATATACTAATGAGTATTGACTTTAAAGTGTTATATATATATATAAAACACTTTAAGTCAGTACTCATTAGTATATTATAATGAGCAACTTTTAATTCAAATTCTTGTATTAACTAGGGTTTTTTTTTTTTTGATAAGGGAAAGATACAAAGTAAGAATGAATGTTTGCCAATAGAGTTTGGTCAAGCCAAACAAGCGCATCCTCAAGCCAAATAGAAACATCAATAATAGTAAAATTATATTAAGGGGGTTCTGACTAGAAATATTTTCTCTCTCTATATATATTGAAAAGTGCTCATTAGTTTGTTTGTTTCCCTTTGGATGGAGGATTATCATGCTTCCCTGTTGTAGTTTGTTTGTTTTATTTGGATGGAGCATTTCCAAATTAGTTAGGGAAGATGCTGCTTTCCTCTCTAGGTTGTTTGTTTTATTTCTGCCTGGTATCAAAATAAAAAAATAAATAGCCATCCAACAATTATATATATATATATATATATATATATATATATTCTAACAAAATTTGTTGACCCTTAGAATATGATGAGTTTGATGGATGAAATGCACTCATATCTTTAATTACAATAACATTTATACACCTCAAATACATGTATTGTTGGAAATAAAACACTCAAATAACTTTTATTTGAACTCAAAACAAATATTACAAGAAAACTCTCATTCAAGAATTAACTCACTCTTTTACTTCTTCTTCACTCACTTAGAAGCTTTTCTTCTTCTTGATGTCTAAACCAAAATGGTGAAGGGTATTTATACTAATTACAAATCATTTTAGACCATACAAATAAACTAATCCAAAATTATAATAACCATACACCCCATCCTTCTACATTCTTCCAATTAACCACATGTTTTTTATGCCTAATTACCAAACTCTAGAGAATTCTAGATAAAGGGTTTGGACCTTATTTATAGACTTGGACTCTAATTTATTTGGGCTTGGGTTTGGGCTCCCATAATGG
Source organism: Xanthoceras sorbifolium (assembly GCA_003430845.1). Lineage (NCBI taxonomy): Eukaryota > Viridiplantae > Streptophyta > Magnoliopsida > Sapindales > Sapindaceae > Xanthoceras > Xanthoceras sorbifolium. Next base: position 24,819,908 of record CM010620.1, on the reverse strand, counting down.
TTCAGACCTTCACATAGTTTGGGCTTAAAACAAGTTTATACTTCAACACCCCCCTTTAAACTTGTTTTACTATGCCAAGCAAACTTCTTAATCTCGAAAAATCTTCAAACCTGAGTAGCTTGGTGAAAATATCTGCAATTTGATCTTTGGACTTCACGTACTCCATTTCCACATCCCTTTTCGCTATGTACTCCCTTATGTAGTGGTAACGAGTATCAATATGCTTGCTTCGATCATAGAACACTGGATTCTTTGCTAGGGCAATGGCTGACTTATTGTCGACACAAATCTCAGTTGGCTCTTCTTGTGGCAAACCCAATTCTTTCAGCAAATTTCTGAGCCATATCACATGACAAATGCACGAAGTAGTAGCTACGTATTCGGCTTCATAAGTGGATAGGGTGACAATCGGTTGCTTCTTTGATATCCATGTGAAAGTTGTGCTTCCTATGAAGAACACAAACCCATTGCTATATCCGACAAGCTTATAATCATTAGAAATTGAATAAAACAAGCCAAAATCAAGTGTACCTTTAATGTAATGGAGGATTCTCTTAGCAGCTTTGAAATGAGTGGTTGTTGGATCCTCTATGTATCGACTCACAAGTCCAACAGCATAAAGAATATCTGGTCTCATATATGTCAAATAGCGTAAGGTTCCAACTAAACTCTTGAAGAATGTTGGATCTATGCTTTCACTTTTATCATGCTTCGATAGCTTGATTCCCTATTCTACTGGCGTGTTTATCGGCTTACAATCATCCATCTTGAACTTCTTGAGTATCTCCTTTGCATAATTTTCTTGGGAGATAAAGATGCCTTCTTCCTTTTGCTTGACTTCAATACCAAGATAGTACGCCATTAATCCGATGTCAGTCATCTCAAATTCCTTGGCCATTGCTTTCTTGAACTCTTCAATCAGGCTTAGGTTATTGCCGGTGAAAATCAAATCATCCACGTACAAGCATACTACCAGAATATCTCCATTCATGATCTTGATATATAGGGCGTGCTCGTAGGAACATTTAGTGAAGCCATTTTGTTGGAAGTACTTGTCAATTTTGCTATTCCATGCCCTTGGTGCTTGCTTTAACCCATAGAGAGCTCTTCTCAGCTTCAGAACTTTGTCTTCTTGGCCTTTGACTTCGTAACCCAGTGGTTGCTGAATGTAGACTTCTTCTTCAAGAACTCCATTTAGGAAGGCAGACTTTACATCCATTTGATGGATCTTCCATTTGTTTTATACTGCAATAGAAATGATTAGTCTTATATTTTCTAATCTAGCAACTGGAGCAAATACCTCATTATAGTCTATTCCAGCTCTTTAACTGCAGCCCTTCGCAACTAGCCTTGCCTTATGCCTTTCAATCTCTCCCTTAGAATTTCGCTTTGTTTTGTACACCCATTTGACACCAATTGTCTTGTGTCCTTTTGGAAGTGGAACAAGTTTCCAAGTGTTGTTCTTTTCAATGCCCTTGATTTCCTTATCTATCGCATCTCTCCACTTTTTTTCTTGAGAAGCTTCTTCAAAACTCACTGGTTCACAATCAGCAAAGAGGCAAAAAAGAGTAAGATTATCAGATTTCTCAGTTACCTTGTATAAATCTTGAAGACCTCTTGTTCGCTCCATTGCTCTTTCTTGTAAAAATGATGGTGGTGAATTTCAGTTATTTGTTGAAGCTGGTGATGTTGATGGTGTAGTGGGTTCTTGTTGAGGTTTTTTTAGTTGCTCCACTGGCATCTGATGCGAACTTTTTGTTCCCGCAAGTATACGGGGTCGGCACAAGTAATAAAATGATGAGTAAATTATCGTTTCCACAGGGATATTTAGGCGTTGAGTACTAAAATTAACCAAATCTATTTCTATTTGGATAATCGAAAGATTTTAAAAGATCGAATTGAAAGATAAAAATATAAAAACGTAAAAGTAAAGCAAACAACCAATATGAGAGATTAGTTAGGGTATTTGAATTCACCTAATCCATCAAATTGAGTTCCATGAAAGCACATTGTTGTAGTCTAATTATTCATGAAGATGACCGTGTTTATCTAATTTATCCAAAGTCCCCTCTCGAGGTAAATCGGACCTATTCCACAAACACTAATATCCTATCTCTCGATGGTATATCCAAGTGCATGAGAATGCATTAGTCACAATAAACACCCTATGTGATCACACAAGCAAATTAATATATCTCTATCTAATTCTACTTGAGGTGGACATTATATCGAGCACGTGGTGGGCGTCTCCTCTCGGTACATAACATACAACCAATTTATCATCTAAATGTAGGCCTTCACATTCAAAAGCATTAAGCACAATAATACCACTCAACAACATAATAATCAACCACAACAAATTAAACAATCAATTCATTCAATCATCATAGAATAAGATCCATCAAAACTGACACGTCCAGAAAATGGATTTCTACTCCCAAGTGCAGGAGTGTCGAAGTAATAAATTAACCCGATGAGACAAATTAAATTAAAACATGCTAAGGTATAATGGTGAAACAAATTAAATTAAAACATGCTAAGGTTAGAGGTTCCACTCTTGGTATATGGTTTAATTTATATTTAACTCATTTTTATCACTCAATTAGAATCCACACATAAAAGAGGTTCCAATCGGAAGTTAGACCATTTAAGTTCTTTACACATCTATCAAGTTATATTTCTTTTTTTTTAGTTATATTACAATGGGTACTCTACCCTCCTTATGTTAAATGGGTTCAAGTACTTATTGTGCCAATCAACTACCATAAATCAAGATTCCTTTGCCAGATGCAGGTATAACCATGCGGTTCTAGACGGATTCAAGTTTTTATGGTGTTGTTTGTCTACAATGAATCAAGAATCCTTGGTCAGAGGTGCAGGTACAACCATGCGGTTCTAGACGGATTCAAGTATTCATTGTGCCAAGAATTGTCTACAATAAGTCAAGATCCCCACTTCACATAAGAGTAAGAGATGTAAATTCAATTCAATAAGAAAAGTAATATAAAGAATGTAGATAAATTTACACAAATGAATATAAACTTTAAGACCATGTTAAGAGTTAAATAAATCTTTATTCACATACCAAGAGCTTCACCCTTCACCTTAGCAAAAAGAGAATTTAGCTACTCATGATAGAAGAAGGAAAACAAGTAGAAGAAATAAAATGAGCAAGAGAGAAATTAGATTATCATAAAAGTTCAACAATACAACAATGTAAGGTGAACTTGGCAAGGAACCCAAGCTGCCCTTAAGATTTTACAAGGCCTCTATTTATAGACACATTGGGAGGCAAACAAGTCAAAAATGGTAGGAATAAATTAATGCAAGTTGATTGAATTTGGTAAGGTAAAGTTGTCAACTTTGGTGTTTTCCACACATGCACCGACTTGTCCACCGAATTAGGCACCGATCCTTTGACAATTTGATCTTGTGATAAACATCAAAGTTGTAGATAATTCTATTATATTTCTAGAATGATAAGACTCATAGTATTTGGAATTTGCTGGAGAAAGTTATGGCCCAAGGAGTGAAGACTGCCCAATTGACGCGGCCATGCAAACTAGCCCAAGATAATCCAATATTTGTCTTCGAAGGAGTCCAAATCTGATAAGAGTTTACAAACCAAACTTATAAGGCTATGAGTTATCTTTCCAACACTATCAAGAACATAGTGATTGGATATTTGAGTGCAAAGTTATGCCCATTACACTGAACCTGCATCAAAATAGAAAATTTAACAATTAAGTGTAGTTATAAATAAGTTAGGTAATTTGATGACACTAATAGTATAAAATAATGGTTTTAACCTTTATTATTATACAAATTTAAGTGTTCATCACACCCCCCAACCAGCTTATTGCTAGTCCCTAGCAATTAAAGCGTTATCATTTCATAATGATTTTTCAAATTTATATCTAAGTCTTCATTTACCCATTATCCGTTTGTTCTATCCAAATAGATGAACTCTCGACAAAAATATTTAATTTGTCTTCTTCATTTTTGTGTGCAACATGTACCCTTAGACAAGATATTGACAAACCTTCTTTGTGCTCATTATAAGTTGACATAAGTTCATGGGGCTTCACCGAAAATATCAAAGTTCTATTCTAATGTTTCTTCCAAAATAACTTCCTTAGGCAGAGCAATGTATTTCTTCCTCTCTCTCTCTCTCTTTTTTTTTTTTTAAATAAGATATATAGTACATTCCTAACCCATGTAGCAAGCTTTAGGCTAATGACTCCCAGATCAGTTGACCTTAGGGCATTAGGTGTTGAGACACCCCTACGGACTTAATCACTCGGGTTGAAATGTAACCAGATTTATATAGTAATAGTGGATAGTGCAATGTCTAGTTCCCTTAAGATTTCTTCTTAACCCATGTAGCGAGCTTTAGGTCAATGGCTCCCAGATCAGTTGACCTTAGGGCATTAGGTGTTGAGACACCCCTACGGACTTAATTACTCGAGTTAAGAAGGCTTCGAAACCAAACGTATCCATAATTTATTATTACCCCCTTTTTTTTTTTTTTTGAAATGAGCAAGAGAGGAAGAAGAGGATTCACTACCTTTGGTTGTTGATTTTGTTAACCTACAAGAATAGACTCTTAATAATCTTCAATTTGCAACCCACGATCAAATGTCAAAGTGTGTGTGTGAGAAGAGTAGTTTATGAACACTTGCTTTGGGTATATGAGCATGAAAGTCAATTTATATTTGAGAGTTCATAGATTTGAATAGTCAAACTAAGATGAATAGTGAAGTCTCTTAATAAATTTTAAAAAAATCGAGATGAAATGATGACACTTATTATTTATTATCTCTTCTTCTTCTTCTTTTTTTTTTTTTTTGAGCATAAAAATAAATAATCATAAAAGTATCACAAATATTATCAACTATCCCTCCCCCTAACCAAATAAAGACATTGTCCTCAATGTCTAAGGATAAAGAGAGAGTGTAGAAGAAATTACCTGAACCAAAGATTAATGAAAAGAAAAATCTGCAACATACTAGAACAAGGTAAAAAGAACATATTTATTGAAAACAAAAATGGGAAAGAAAGAAAGGAAAAACAAAATACATAGGTCAAGCCAATCTACGCTTTTTGCTACCCTCAGCAACTAACCAATCTAACTTAGATGTGGCAATGTCATATTCGGGAACAAAAGCTTCTAATTGTCCAATCAATTGATGAACATTAGAAGCAGTGACAATGATACGTCGAGCTAGAGGTGAGATAAATTGGTTTTCCACAGCATGATCTAGGAAAGACAATAGACCATCATAAAAACCACAAATATTCAACAAGCCTATTGGTTTTTGATGGATTTTGAGTTGGGCCCATGAGGTGACTTCAAAGAGTTCCTCTAAGGTTCCAAATCCCCCTGGTAAGGCTATGAATGCATCAGCATGACTAAACATCTCAGCTTTGCGTTCATGCATGTCTGAAACAATCTGCACTTCCCCAATTGTATTTCCTGTAATACCACCCACACTCAAAGCTTTTGGGATGACACCCAAAACTTGACTGCCGCCATCATAAGCAGCTTTTGAGACACGACCCATCAACCCAAGGTTACCTCCTCCATAAACTAGATGAATCTTTTTCTCTGCTAATACCTTACCAAGCTGGTCAGCAGCTTCCTCAAATTCTCTATTCTTACCAGAACTAGACCCACAAAAGACACAAATATTAGTAAAGCGGCGTGAGATGGTGTTTGCCATTGTTATGCACGCTTTTTTTTTGTGTGTGAAAATTTGTAAGGTTGTGAGAACTGGAGAAGATAGAGAAGTGTCATTTATATGGCTCAAAAAGAAGATGAAATCATGGAAGCTATGTGACTAAGTCTGCATTGGCAGATGAGTGTCAGTCTAGAGTATAAAATGTCAAAAAAAGTAGCTGACCTGTATCTGTACAAGTAGTTGTGATTGTGGCTCACATCTTCCTCTGGTTTTACGTCCAGAAACGGCTTGAACGCCTTCTATGGGTCGAGGATAGGCTTCCCATCCAATTTTCTTATAAATTGGCAAACAGGGTTTTTTAAAGTCAGATTTCCAAGACTGTATCGCTCCTGTTCTCTTTGAAATTGGTTCCATAAAGCGAGAATTGCAATATGCACATATCCACTAGGATGCGTCTCAAGAGTCAACAAAATATTGTCTAATGACTCCTTACTCAGGCCATCCTTAATGAATTGTATTTTATCTTCTCGATTTACAGACACCATTCTAAGAGAACGACAGCGTGTGTTACAAGTCGTGCGAGCACACTTATAACATACGCCTAATTTCTTTGCTCTTCTTTTCTTTGCATAACTGCTCTTACCCAGACCAGGCATGTAAGTAATAAATGAATCAGAGAACTCACATGCCAATCTTACCTTGGCTTCAATCAGCCAACGTACTTCAACAGGGATGCCCTTGCACATTAGCATTCTTAATCTTTCGGACCGTGCTTTGTAAATTTTCACCAACGCTTTTTGAGGAAGTAAGGGAAAACGATTTTTCAATTTCTCGAGAATTTCTTCCATTTTTGTGAAAAAGAAAAGGGAGAGAAACGAGAATGTACAAAGTAAGAATTTTTTTTTTTTTTTTTTTGTATCAGCTATTATGGGAGACTGAAAACACCGACTTGAAAAGTCACGGAGTACCGTTATCCCCCATTTAACCGGGAAAATAAAAAAAGGAAAAAGAAAAATAAAAATACAAAATTAGCCTGCAATCACAAAAAAAAAAATTAAAGTTAGAGAGAAATATGCAAACCCAATTCAAATCATATCAATGGTTTTCATAACATGGGTTTGAAAGAGGAAGAGTCCCTTCTTCGAAAACTTGATTTTCTAGAAATGGTTTAAGTCTTTGACCGTTCACTTTAAACACGTTACCATTCCTAGGGTTTTCAATGTCAACGGCCCCATAAGGATACACATGTTTCACAACAAATGGACCGCTCCACCTAGATCTCAATTTTCCAGGGAATATGTGAAGTCGAGAGTTATAAAGTAAAACTTTTTGCCCAACATCAAATGTTTTTCTTAAAATTAATTTGTCATGAAAGGCTTTAGTTCTATCTTTATAAATTCTCGAATTCTCATATGCATCATTTCTTAATTCATCAAGTTCATTCAGCTGTAGCTTACGTAATTTGCAAGCATCATCAATGTTTGAATTAAAAGTTTTGATAGCCCAGTAAGCTTTATGCTCCAGTTCCACAGGCAAGTGACAAGGTTTTCCATAAACTAATCGATAGGGTGACATACCCAAAGATGTTTTGAAAGCAGTACGGTAAGCCCAAAGTGCATCGTTTAGTCTAAGTGACCAATCTTTGCGATTTGGATTAACCGTTTTTTCTAAAATTTGTTTTATCTCTCGATTAGCTGATTCAACTTGTCCACTTGTCTGAGGGTGATAAGGGGTAGCAACTTTATGTGTAATCCCATATTTCTTTATTAGAGACTCAAAGACTTTGTTGCAAAAATGTGTTCCCCCATAACTTATAATGACTCGAGGAATTCCAAAACGACTCAAAATATTTTCTTTCAAAAATCTGACAACTGTTTTGTGGTCATTATTTCGACATGGACTTGCCTCGATCCATTTGGAGACATAGTCAACTGCGACTAAAATGTAAACAAAACCGAATGATGATGGAAACGGGCCCATGAAATCTATCCCCCAACAATCAAATATTTCAATGACAAGTATTGGGTTTAGAGGCATCATGTGCCGTTTAGAAATAGCCCCCAGTTTTTGACAATTTTCACAAGTTTTGCAGAATGTGTAGGTGTCTTTGAACAGAGTTGGCCAATAAAATCCACATTGTAAGATTTTTGCAGCCGTTTTCCTTGATGAAAAATGACCCCCACATGCTTCTGTATGACAAAATTTAATGACACTACTTACCTCATTGTCGGGTATGCATCTACGAAAAATTTGATCAGGGCAATACTTGAACAGGTATGGGTCATTCCAATAAAAATTTCTAACCTCTATCAGAAACTTTTTCTTATCTTGTGCTGTCCATTGAGATGGCATCTCTTCTGTTACAAGAAAATTGACAATGTTAGTATACCATGGCATTTTACTAATAGAAAACAAAAACTCATCTGGAAAAGAGTCATTGATAGGCGTTATGTCCAAAGATGAATTTGTTGTAAGTCTTGACAAATGATCTGCAACAACATTTTCAGCTCCTTTTTTATCTTTGATTGTGATGTTGAATTCTTAGAGCAACAAAATCCACCGTATTAATCTAGGCTTGGCATCCTGTTTAGACATTAAGTACCTCACAGCAGCATGATCAGTGAAAACAATAGTTGAAGAGCCAATTAAATAAGATCGGAATTTGTCTAATGCAAATATTACAGCAAGTAGTTCTTTTTCTATAGTAGTATAATTCATTTGTGCACTATTTAAAGTTCTACTTGCGTAATAAATGACATAAGGCTTACCTTCCTTCCTTTGCCCTAGCACGGCACCGACAGCAAAATCGCTAGCATCACACATCAACTCAAAAGGCAGAGACCAATCAGGGGATTGCATGATAGGGGCAGTTGTCAAAAGGCTAATAAACTTATCAAAAGATTTTTGACAATCTTGAGTCCATTCAAATGGTGCATCTTTTATTAGGAGATTACAAAGAGGTCTAGATATTGCACTAAAGTCTTTAATGAATTTCCTATAAAATCCTGCATGGCCTAGGAAAGATCGAACATCCCTAACCGTTTTTGGTGGAGGCAAATGGGCAATTAATTTAACTTTTGCTTTGTCAACTTCAATTCCCTTAGAAGAAACCACATGTCCTAGGACAATTCCAGAGGTGACCATGTAATGACATTTTTCCCAATTTAACACCAAACCTTTTTCTGCACATCTTTTTAAGACATTTTCTAAATTTTCAAGGCAATTATCAAATGAATTTCCAAACACTGTTAGATCATCCATAAAGACCTCTAAAAAATGTTTAACCATGTCACTAAAAATGCTCAACATACATCTTTGAAATGTTGCAGGAGCATTACAAAGGCCAAAAGGCATCCTTCTAAATGCAAAGGTGCCAAAGGGACATGTGAATGTTGTCTTTTCTTGGTCCTCTAGTGCTATGGGGATTTGATAATAACCTGAGTACCCATCAAGAAAACAATAGTAGGGGTGTCCTGCAACTCTTTCTAGAATTTGGTCAAGAAATGGTAAGGGAAAATGGTCTTTTCTAGTGGCAGCATTTAATTTTCTATAGTCAATACACATTCGCCAACTAGATGAGACTCGTGTTGGTATTAACTCTCCTTTTTCATTTTTTACCACTGTGACTCCAGATTTCTTAGGGACTACTTGTGTTGGACTTACCCACTTACTATCAGAAATAGGGTAGATAATTCCTACATCAAGTAACTTAAGAACTTCACCTCTTACTACCTCTTTCATGTGTGGATTTAATCTTCTTTGGGGCTGTTGACATGTTCTAGCATTATCTTCTAGATGTATTCTATGTGTACATATCAAAGGATTAATGCCTTTTATGTCTTTTAAAGTCCATCCAATTGCATTTTTATGCCTTTTAAGTACCTCTATCAACTTACCTTCCTGTTCGTTGGTAAGAGTTGAAGAAATTACCACCGGGTAAGTTTGTTCTTCACCAAGGAATGCATATTTCAGTCCTTCAGGTAATGGCTTCAATTCTAGTTTGGGTACTTCTTCTTGTTTACTTTCATTGACAGGTCCCAATTCTTCAAATTTCGGCTTCCAACCTTTGTTCTCCATCACCTGGGTACAATCAAGCAACGAACATATATTAGAAACAGTAGGATCTAGTTGCATGCTTGACTCAAATGAATTAAATAAACAAGTTTCCAAAGGATCAGAAGAACTCCCTGCTTGAAGATGATCTTCAACAATAGCTTCAATCATGTTTGCTTCTTCATTTTCATCACCTTCATCTTGTGGTTGTTTGCACATGTTGAAAACATTAAGCTCTAGTGACATATTTCCAAATGTCATCTTCATTACGCAATTCTTGCAATTAATCAAAGCATTAGAAGTTGCTAAAAATGGGCGGCCTAAAATAACAGGAATTGGTTTACACCCATTAGCAACAGGTTGTGTATCCAAGACAATAAAATCCACAGGATATATGAATTTATCGACTTGTACTAACACATCTTCCACTATCCCTCTTGGCACTTTAATTGATCTATCAGCAAGTAAAAGAGTTATGGAAGTTGGTTTTAACTCACCCAGATCAAGTTCTTGATAAACTGAATATGGAAGTAAATTAACACTAGCACCAAGATCAAGTAAAGCCAGTTCAATTTTATGCTCTCCAATAATGCATGAAATTGTAGGACAACCAGGGTCCTTATATTTCATGGAATTATTATTTTGAAGAATGGAACTTACTTGTTCTACTAAAAAGGCTCTTTTTTTCACATTCAGTTTTCTTTTCACAGTGCACAAGTCTTTCAAAAATTTTGCATAAGAAGGAACCTGTTTAATAGCATCCAACAAAGGAATATTGACCTTCACTTGTTTGAAAATTTCATAAATTTCAGGATTGTGGTTCAATTTCCTTGGATTGTTCAATGCTTGAGGAAACGGGGCTACAGGTGGGAGTTTGGTCTTTTCTTGGCTAGGTACAGGCTTATCAACCCCTTCCTTACTCTTGGAGATAGACTTATCATCTTTCTCACAAGGATCAAGAATAGGTTTTTCGACAACCTTACCATTGCGAAGAGTTATGACTGATTTAATTTGGTCCATGTGTTGACTTCCTGAACTACCCTCTTCCAGGTTGTATTGACCTTTAGGATTTGGTTGAGGTTGAGAAGGAAATTTTCCTTTTTCATGGATGGTGAGTGTTGATGCAATCTTAGCAAGAGTGTCTTTTAAATCGGACAAGGTTTGTGAAGTTTGATTATTAATGGTCTCTTGCTTTTCAATGAATGAATGCAATGTTTCCTCAAGGTTTTTCCTAAATTGTGGGACATAGGGTGCATAACCTTGAGTGCCTTAAAAGTTTTGGTGACCTTGAGGAGGTGGTGGTTATGAAGATTGTGCATGATTATCATTCCTCCAACTAAAGTTTGGGTGATTTCTCCAACCTGGATTGTAGGTCTGTGAGTATGGGTTAGGATTTGGCCTTTTGAAAGTGTTTAGGACATTGGCTTGTTCATGGAGACATTCTTTGAATGCAGGCAGAGTTGGGCACTCCTTAGTTGAATGGTCATTGGTATCACATATGTGACACACAATTTCTTGAGCGGATTTTAGGTGATCGCTCTTTTTCAATTCTAAGGCTTCGACCTTTCTAGCTAGAGATGCAAATTTGGCTTGAATGTCATGTTCTTCCCTAAGGTTGTAAATACCTCCACTAGATGTAGAGGCTTGAGCTTTGCTCGGTGCCTCTTGGGTACCTGCAGTATCCCAATTTTGAGCATTCTCGGCTAATAGGTCTAGGTAGTCTAGTGCCTCTTCAGGGTCTTTATCTCCAAACTCTCCATTACACATCATTTCGACCATTTGTCTACATTGGGGTGTTAAACCCTCATAAAAGTGTGTGACTAGTCTCTATGTTTCAAAGCCGTGGTGAGGACAAGAATTAAGCAATTCTTTGTACCTCTCCCAAGATTGGTAAAGGGTCTCTCTTGGTTTCTGGCTGAAAGTGCTAATTTGTCTTTTGAAGGAATTTGTTCTATGATGAGGAAAGAACTTTTTCAAGAACTGTTCCTGCATTTCATCCCAATTACCAATAGATCTAGACCTAAGATTTTGCAGCCATGTTTTAGCTTTATCTTTCAAAGAGAAAGGGAAAAGCTTTAGTCGGATGGTGTTCATGCTACAATTTGTGTCATTGTAAGTGTTGCACACTTCCTCAAACTCTCTCAAATGCAGGTATGGGTTTTCGGCATCTAAGCCATGAAATTTGGGTAAAAATTGAATAATACCCGGCTTAAAGTTAAAATGAGATGCATCTGGAGGAAAAACTAGACATGATGGAGCACTAGTTCTTGTGGGGTTCATGTAGTCTCTAAGTGTTCTAGGTTGTGCATGATCATTGTGTTGGGAACGATTGTCCCCAAGATCAGTGACTCTTTCAACTTCGTTTTCTGCCATATTTTCAAATGCAGATGGGGAGCCCCTAACAAGTCTACCAGTTGGTGTATGTGACCAAGCTCTCATGCAAGTCTTAGATGCAACAGAACAAAACAAAAACACCAAAAAATAATATTATTTACTAGAAAAAGAAAATGAAAAAGATGAAAAGAATTTTGATGGTTTTGGACACCAAATGATACTTCCCCGGCAACGGCGCCAAAAACTTGACACGTCCAGAAAATGGATTTCTACTCCCAAGTGCAGGAGTGTCGAAGTAATAAATTAACCCGGTGAGACCGGGGTCGATCCACGAGGAAGAAGATTTAGATCCTGCAAAAACCAACAAAAATCTACAAGGAAAATATAATAGGAAATAAAATATTATGAAATGAGGGTAGGTATAATGGTGAAACAAATTAAATTAAAACATGCTAAGGTTAGAGGTTCCACTCTTGGTATATGGTTTAAGTTATATTTAACTCATTTTTATCACTCAATTGGAATCCACACATAAAGGAGGTTTCAATCGGAAGTTAGACCATTTAAGTTCTTTACACATCTATCAAGTTATATTTCTTTTTTTTTTAGTTATATTACAATGGGTACTCTACACTCCTTATGTTAAATGGGTTCAAGTACTTATTGTGCCAATCAACTACCATAAATCAAGATTCCTTTGCCAGATACAGGTATAACCATGCGGTTCTAGACGGATTCAAGTTTTTATGGTGTTGTTTGTCTACAATGAATCAAGAATCCTTGGTCAGAGGTGCAGGTACAACCATGCGGTTCTAGACGGATTCAAGTATTCATTGTGCCAAGAATTGTCTACAATAAGTCAAGATCCCCACTTCACATAAGAGTAAGAGATGTAAATTCAATTCAATAAGAAAAGTAATATAAAGCATGTAGATAAATTTACACAAATGAATATAAACTTTAAGACCATGTTAAGAGTTAAATAAATCTTTATTCACATACCAAGAGCTTCACCCTTCACCTTAGCAAAAAGAAAATTTAGCTACTCATGATAGAAGAAGGAAAATAAGTAGAAGAAATAAAATGAGCAAGAGAGAAATTAGATTATCATAAAAATTCAACAATACAACAACGTAAGGTGAACTTGGCAAGGAACCCAAGCTGCCCTCTGATGCGACTTTTTGTACCCGCAAGTATACGGGGTCGGCACAAGTAATAAAATGATGAGTAAATTATCGTCTCCACAGGGATATTTAGGCGTTGAGTACTAAAATTAACCAAGCCTATTTCTATTTGGATAATCGAAAGATTTTAATTGATAGAATTGAAAGATGAAAATATAAAAAACATAAAAGTAAAGCAAACAACCAATATGAGAGATTAGTTAGGGTATTTGAATTCACCTAATCCATCCAATTGAGTTTCATGAGAGCACATTGTTGAGGTTTAATTATGCATGATGATGACCGTGTTTATCTAATTTATCCAAAGTCCCCTCTCGAGGTAAATCGGACCTATTCCGCACACACTAATATCCTATCTCTCGATGGTATATCCAAGTGTATGGAAATGCATTAATCACAATAAACACCCTATGTGATCACACAAGCAAATTAGTATATCTCTATCCAATTCTACTTGTGGTGGACATTATATCGAGCACGTGGTGGGCGTCTCCTCTCGGTACATAACACACAACCAAATTATCATCTAAATGTAGGCCTTCACATTTAAAAGCATTAAGCACAATAAAACCACTCAACAACATAATAATCAACCGCAACAAATTAAACAATCAATTCATTCAATCATCATAGAATAGGATCCATCAAAACCCCAACTCACTAGTTTAGCTCCTAATCATGGTTTTCAATTAATTAAACTAAATTAAATTAACTAAAACAATTAATATAAAATGAGACGGATTCAATGGAGGATAATGCGAGGTGGTCACACGGTTCCAATCACGGAAATGGAAAATATATTGATTATTATTAAGCACATAATATCATGAGATAAATAACATAAAATATATTCATAAACAATAAATATCCAAATCCGTTCACGGTTCCGAAAATCACCTAACAATAGTTCTAACAACTCAAAATCATAAATGAACAATCAAGGAAGATAAATGAGATGAAATACAACCCATTGAAGCTCTCAAGACTCGAAGTTCCGCTTTGGTCCGGCTTGAACTTCTCCGCTTTAGAATCTTCGTCTTCTTCGATGAACACCCACGATCTAGAGATGTTGTGATGATTTGTGATGCTTGGGATGTGTTTGGGAGGAGCAAGGAGGGTTGAAATCACCCTTGGAACAGCTTGGAGGCTGCCTGGACTCTGCCCCGAGCTCTCTTCTCCTTCCACGCTGCTGCTGCGTTTTCATTTTATAGCAGGGCATTAGGTCGCGATTTTTCACTCGCCGCGACCACCACCGCGACCTGTGGTCGCGGTGGCTTGGTCGCGGCCTTCACTGGCCGCTGGGAAAGGCTGGGACGCGAGCAGCCTCGCGAGGAAGCACAGGTCGCGCTGCCTCCTCGCCACACTTGCTGCTGCCATCGTTTCTGCACCGCGAGCTTCCCACGCGAGCACGGGTCGCGCTCGGTTCCTCGCGTTGCTCACTGGACGCGTTCTCTTCTTCGTCGCGAGCTGCACCGCGAGCTGGGGCTGGTCGCGGTCGTGCTCGCCGTGCTCACTGGTTGCGCATGGGCTCGTCTTCAACGCGAGCGAGGGCGCGAGGAGAGGGCTGGAGGTGCTGGTCGCGCTGCATGGTTTTGTTTTGTTTTAATTCTTTGGCCAAAACGACGTCGTTTTGGACCAAAGCTTTGGTCCAAAACGGCGTCGTTCAACTTAAGTCAAATTCCCTTATGCCAAAACGCACCGTTTCACTTAAGTATGGTGGAACTTTCTGAATTTACGATTTTGCCCCAGAACTTTCACATGCTTTCATCGATGCCCTTCCATAATGTTACTGAAATTACACATTTTCCCCAAAAATATATAAAATCATCATTTAGGTCCCTAAACCTGCACACTCAAGGAAAACACGTCAAAAGCACCAAAAATACTTAAGAATACAATTAAAAGATACGGTTTAGGGGTCGTAAATATATGAAAATAAATAACCGATCACCCTCAAGCTTTTACAAGGCCTCTATTTATAGACACATTGGGAGGCAAACAAGTCAAAAATGGTAGGAATAAATTAATGCAAGTTGATTGAATTTGGTAAGGTAAAGTTGTCAACTTTGGTGTTTTCCACACATGCACCGACTTGTCCACCGAATTAGGCACTGCTCCTTTGACAATTTGATCTTGTGATAAACATCAAAGTTGTAGATAATTCTCTTATCTTTCTAGAATGATAAGACTCATAGTATTTGGAATTTTCTGGAGAACGTTATGGCCCAAGGAGTGAAGACTGCCCAATTGACACGGCCATGCAAACCAGCCCAAGATAATCCAATATTTGTCTTCGAAAGAGTCCAAATCTGATAAGAGTTTACAAACCAAACTTATAGGGCTATGAGTTATATTTCCAACACTATCAAGAACATAGTGATTGGATATTTGAGTGCAAAGTTATGCCCATTACACTGAACCTGCATCAAAATAGAAAATTTAACAATTAAGTGTAGTTATAAATAAGTTAGGTAATTTGATGACACTAATAGTATAAAATAATGGTTTTAACCTTTATTATTATACAAATTTAAGTGTTCATTAAAAACCCTAACTTACAAATTTAGTTCATAATCAAAGATTTACAACTAAACATGTTTTCCAATTAATAAAGAGAGTTACAAGCATGAAAATAAAGAAGGAAAGGGATAGAAAAACTCTAGGTGTGATGAACTTTCGTCCTCCTCCTCATTGGGAATTTGTCTAGCTTCCACTTTCTCCAAATCCAAGCTTGATGGTGAGATTTTGGCTCAAGGATTGAATCCAATCCCTCTTGGTTTCAAGGTGATCTTCTTCTCCCCTCTTTGTCTCTTCTCTTCTCTCTTGGTCTCCTCTTGGTCCTCTCCTTAGAGCCCTAGCTGAATCCCCTCTCTTTCTCCTCACTTTCTATTTATAGAAACACTTAGGGTTTGCCAGAAATTCCGCGCCGCGATCACCACCGCGACCTGTGGTCGGGCTGGCTTGGTCGCGATTCTCACTGGATTGCTTGAACTGCTGCACCGTGAGCTGAGGTCGCGCTGGCCAGGTCGCGATGCTCACTGCTAAGGCCTCATCATTCAGCGCGATTCCATCACCGCGACCATGGGCTGCTCGCCATGCTCTCTGTCAAGGATCTCACTCTCACCGCGACCACCTCATCGCGACCTGTGGTCGCGGTGAGCGGTCGCGCTGCTCACTGCCTGGATATACAATTTCCACCGCGATCAGCACAGCGCGACCATAGGTCGCGATGCTCCCTGCCAGAAAATCACGGTTTTGGACCAAGAATTCCAAACTTCGCGCGGTTCCGAGAAAAACACCTAAAACCTACAAACACTTAACAAACACATCAAAAGCACCAAAAATACTTAAAAATACAATTAAAAGATACGGTTTAGGGGTCGTAAATATATAAAAATAAATGACCGACGAACTTCTTGAATACTTCAAAGACTTCTGATTTCTGCTTCAAGAAATAAACCCATGTTTTTCTTGAAAAATCATCAATAAAGACAAGGAAATAATTACTGTTATCGAGAGAGCTTGGCTTAATCGGACCGCACACATCGGTATGAACTAGCTCGAGTGGCTTCTTGGCTCTTGAGTTTGACTCTTTTGGAAAACTATTTCTAAATAGCTTTCCGAGTAAACATCCTTTACAAAGTTGGTCAGGATGATTGATGCATGGTAGTCAAAATTTTATCAGTAAACAACATCTGATTGCAGCTTTTTATCAAGTCAAATTTTCTATAGCTATTGTATTTTGATATGACTGAGCTCAGAATAGTCTTATATGACGTTTGTCTAATGTTCTGATACCATATCAAATTTTATATACCTACTGTATTTTGCTCAAGTTAAATTTCTACAGTTGTATTTCTTGTTATGTTACATTTTGCTTATGCTAAATTTATAAATTTGTTGTATTTCTGATCATTACATGTATATTAAAATCCTATACTTGTTGTATTATTTATTTTTATGATAGGTGATTTATATATTAACAGATAGTCTTACAACTTAAAAGGTTAGCCTATATATTTTTATTTCATCTTCCACAAGCTGTTGAAATAAATTAAGATAATATAAATACAAAACCAATGAATTGTTCTTGTCTCTAAGTTAAGAATCAAGCCATATACACCCGAAGACTAAAACCTATCTCTATTGATATGTTAATTGTTGTTTAAATTTTAAATTTTTGTTGCTATTCTGATCTCAATCCATGAATATGTTAATTGTTCCTTTAAATGAAGCTTTGCATTCAGTTTATGCAAAGTGAATTATCTCAAATTTTATTGTTGATTTCAGTTGGATTTTTGTTAAACTAATTTAAATGTTATTTTTTTTAATATATATGTGTGTGTTAATGTATCACCACCAGCTGATGAGAGTTTACAAGAACATGAGAAGCTATCCTCTCCAATACTGATGCGTCTGCTAGTCATGCACAGCAAGCCTATCATGCTCAATACTGGTCTCAGCTTGGCAGTTATTTTTGTCTCTTAATCACACTAGTTAATAGCTTGTACCTGTTAGCTTTTCTCAGATCATTACAATACAATTACAGAGGTTTTCACAATCTAATTCTTGGCTCATTCTTCACATGGTATCAGAGCACTACAAGGTCCAACGACAATGGCTGCCTCGGGTACAAGCTCAAATCACGATGCTGCTGCAAACAACTCTTCTGTTATTAATCAGCTACAGGCCTTGTCATTTCCAAATCATCTGAACTTCAATCTGCCATTGAAATTAGATCATGATAACTATGTGATTTGGAAGTCTCAAGTGTTACCAGCTATTAGAGTTTATGATTTAGAAGAGTTTATACTTGGAGAATTGATTTGTCCTATGAAATTTGTTGAAAAATTGAATGAAGAAACTGGTGATTTTGTTAGATCTATAAATGAAGAGTTTCTTGAGTGGAAGAAAACAGATCAATTATTGGTTTGTTGGCTTCGATCTACACTTAGTGCCACTATCATAGGTCAAGTAACACAATGTGTTACATCTTGTGAAATCTGGACTATGCTTGTGAAAATGTATTCTCAACATTCTTTGGCAAAAATAATGCAAATTTGAGGACAAATCCAAGCAACAAAGAAAGGTTCCATGACCATTACTGAGTACATTTTGAAACTAAGGACCTTAGCTGATACTTTAGCTGCCGCTGGACAGCCCATGAATGATAGAGATCTTCTTCTGAATGTGCTGCAAGGACTAGGTAGTGAATGTGATGCTGTGATTGTGAACATTACATCTCAACAAGGTGTTATTTCTCAAGATGCTCAATTTTTTTTTGATGAGCTATGAGGCACGTTTAGATCAGCACGCCTCTTCTGCTTCACCTGCACTTGCTAATGCCTCTGCAAGCTTTGCACAGTCTGGAAATTCCAAAGGAGCCAACCAACAATTTAATAGGGGAAGAAGAGGTAGAGGTCGAGGCTATGGTAGAGGCAGAGATACTTTGTGTCAATTGTGTGGAGAAACTGGACACTATTCTGCTATTTGCTATGATAGGTTTGATCAAGGTTATCAAGGTCTTAGGCCTCAAATGAATCAAGGTGGAGGACCTTAAGGTCAATCTAGAGGCAATCCAAGCAGCAACTATCCTAATGCATATCAGTCACAAGGCAACTTTCAGAGTCATTACCAACGCAATTTTGTTCAGAATAATGGTAGATATCAAGGTGGATATCAAGGAAATGTTGCTCATCCTAACTTAGCATATGTTGCTTTACCCTCAACAGTGGTTGATCCTGCACTGTACATCGATAGTGGAGCTACCAATCATATTACTGCAGACCTCAACAATCTGAATTTGAAGAGTGACTATAAGAGGAATAATCGGCTTGCTGTTGGTAATGGTAGCTTACTCCCTATTTCACATTTTGGCTGCTCATTTATACTATTTAAACCACCTGCATCTAAGCCTCTTTACCTGAAAAATATATTACATGTGCCTACAATAACTAAGAACCTACATAGCATCTCCCAATTCACTAAAGATAATAATGCTATTGTAGAGTTTAATGCTGATTTTTGCTTGATTAAGGACCAGAATACGAAGACTATTCTACTTCAAGGGGCACAGAAAGATGGACTGTACCATCTTGATCTTCCTATTCAGTCATTGAGTCCCAATTCCAAGTTTGGTTCCATTGCAAGACCACAGTCCATGTCTGTCAATTTTTCAGATTTCTATTGTGCATCTTCTCATAATGTTGAGTCTGCCAACATGCCATTTCGTTCTTGTAATTCATCTCACACTGCTGAGACTTGTAATGCACCTTTGTTATGTACATATTTTGGTAATAAAAGTGCACCTATTACTGCTCCATCTATGTCAACACATTCTACTGTCTCTAACTCTATTTCTGATTTTGAACTGTGGCATAGAAAACTAGGACATTCATCCTCTACTGTTTTAACTCAAGTCCTTCGTTCCATTAAACCTTTTAATGTCAATAAACACATACCCCACTTTTGTGATGCCTGCCAATGTGGTAAGGTCCATAAACTCCCTTTTCAATTATCCACAACTAAGACATTTGCTCCTCTTGATGTGGTGCATTATGATGTATGGGGACCAACTCCCATTACATCATCTCATGGATTTTGTTACTATGTCCATTTTGTAGATCACTTTACTCGGTTCACTTAGATATACCCTCTCAAAGCAAAATCCCAAGTTAAAGATGCCTTTCTTCTTTTCAAGGCTGCGGCTGAACTTGTGTTTCAAACCAAACTCAAATGCTTGCAAAGTGATCAAGATGGGGAGTTCAAAATTCTTCATACTTTCTTCCACCATCTTGGCATTGCTTTTAGATACTCTTGTCCTCATTCTCACCAACAAAATGGTCCATCTGAAAGGAAATATAGATACATTGTTGAGGTTGGTCTAACTCTTCTTTCTCAAGCTCAACTTCCTTTACATTTCTGGTGGAAAGCTTTCACCACTGCAGTTCATCTAATCAATCGAATTCCTACTCCCATACTCTCTCAAAAATCACCATATGAACTAGTTTACCATCACAAACCAAATTACAATGCCTTCAAAGTTTTTGATTGTGCTTGCTTTCCATTACTTATAACCTTTCACAAGCAAAAGTTTTCCTTTCATTCTTCAAAATGTCTCTTTATTGGCTATTCTTCACAGTCAAAAGGATACAATTGCTTGCATCCTTCTGGGAGAGTCTATGTATCCCGAGATGTTATATTCAATGAGAATGAATTTCATTATCATTTTTTGTTTTCACCTTCCTCAATTGGTTTTGTTTCTGATCCAGCACCTAGTCTTCCTGTGTCTATGTTGGATTCTGGTTCTTGCTCTCACAAAACTCAGCAATTAACACCTGCATATATAGCTGCATTATCACCTATACCACCTGCACCTTTATTGCCTACTCAAGTTATGCATCAATCTCATGTTATGTCTATTACTAACATACAGACACCTGCAGTTATACCACCTGAAACAGCAGCCCTGCCATCCATTCCTTTCACCATAAATCTGCCTACTTCAACAACCAAACCTTTGAATTCTTCAACACATCCTATGCAAACTAGACTTAGAGATGGTATTAGAAAGCCTAAACTTTATACATCTCAACCTGTTTCATTAGAACCACATACTTTTATAGCAGCTTTGCAGTATCCTCAATGGAAAAAGACCATGGAAGAAGAGTATACAACCCTCATGAACAATCATACATGGTCCTTAGTCCCTTGCACAGCTACTATGAATGTTGTTGGAAACAAATGGGTGTTCTGAGTTAAGTATAATGCCGATGTTAGCATTCAAAGGTACAAGGCAAGGCTTGTAGTAAAAGGGTTTCATCAAAATGGAGGCCTTGATTACTTTGAAACCTACAGCCCTATTGTCAAGTCAGCAACAATTCGGGTTGTTCTTAGTCTTGTTGTTTCCTTGAGTTGGCCAATTGAACAATTGGATGTTAACAATGCCTTCTTGAATGGCACCTTGCAAGAATCAGTTTTCATGTCTCGACCAGAAGGTTTTGTTCAATCATCATCCTCTAATCTGGTATGCAAGCTCCATAAGTCTCTTTATGGATTGAAGCAAGCTCCAAGAGCTTAGTATGATAAGCTCAAGACAGCCCTCTTGCATTGGGAATTTGCAAACCTCGGGCTGATAGCTCTTTGTTCTTCTTTCATCATCATACTAATATTGTTTTGGTTATTATATATGTTGATGACATTTAGGTGACAGGTTCCAGCTCTAGTTTGATCTCCAAAGTGATTTCTCACCTTAGTTCCACTTTTGCTCTAAAGACTTTGGGCGCTTTGAACTATTTTCTTAGTTTTCACAGTGCAAGGTTTGCATATTTCACATGAAAAATATGCAACAGATTTGCTTCCAACTTGCTTCATTCCAAACCCTGTCCCACACCAATGGTATTTGGCTCCAAGCATACTCAAGTTTCTGGTGAACTGTTTTCAGACCCTTCACTTTATTGAAGTCTGATTGGGGGGCTACAATATCTGACCATTTCCAGGCCAGATATCTCCTATGTTATGAACAAGTTGAGTCATTATCTGGCTGCTCCAACTACAGCCCATTGGCTTGCTTTCAAATGCATTCTCAGATATGTTAAAGGGACACTTCATTTTGGGTTATTTTTCACTCCTGCACGACACCTACAGCTCACTTGTTACAGTGATGCTGACTGGGGTAGCTGTCTTGATGACAAGAAATCAACTTCTGGTGTTTGTGTACTCTTAGGGAACAAACTAATCACTTGGGTGCTAGGAAACAAAAGGTGGTAGCTCGCTCAAGCACAGAGGCTGAGTATCATGCACTTGCTCAGGCTGCCACATAAGTCATTTTGTTGCAATCCTTATTCACCGAATTGAAGATTCAATTGTTTAACACTCATGTTATCTGGTGCGACAATACTAGCGCCACATCTCTATCTCACAACCCAGTGTTTCACTCTAGAACAAAGCATCTTGAGTTGGACTTCCATTTTCTTCGGGACAAGATTGCTTCTAATGTCTTTGATGTGCGCTATGTTCCTACAGCAAATCAGCTTGTTGATATCTTTACGAAACCTTTGCAGATTGCCAGATTTGAGTGGCTGCGTGATAAACTTATCTTGGACAAATCCAAGATAAGTTTGAGGGGGGATATTAATGTATCACCACCAGCTGATGAGAGTTTACAAGAACAGAAGCTATCCTTCTCCAATACTGATGTGTTTGCTAGTCATGCACAACAAGCCTATCATGCTCAAGTGTCATCCACATGTGTAGCTCAAGCTAGTAATATTTCTGTAACTAACTTGCCATTCAAAAGAAGTTGATTGGTCCAGCTCAGCTTGGCAGTTATTTTTATCTGTAAATCACACTATTTAATAGCTTGTACTTGTTAACTTTTCTCTAATCAATACAATACAATTACAGAGGTTTTCACAATCTAGCTCTTGGCTCATTCTTCAATATATATATATATATATATATATATATATAAAAGTGATCGCTTTCTCCCTATACATACTTCTCTTTTTCTTTTTTTGGTATGAAAAAAGTTTAGGTGAGGGGGGATTATCCCAGTCCAGGGTTAGGGCATGCTACATGCCTCAGTGAGGGCTTAAAATGATACTTACAGATTATCTACCAAGAGAGACTACCAGTGAGACTAAAACCTTAGTTATTGCCAAGGTGCTAGCAAGTACTCAACTAACTGAACCAACCTCATAGGTTCCTATACATGCTTTTCTTGTGAACATATTTGGTGCTCATGCTTTTCGTGTGACTTTTTGTGTATTAATAGGCAAAGCCTTACATATTGTAAAATATGAAAAACAGAAATGAGAAACAGAGCATTTCCTCCAAGCTCCATTGATGGAGGTTCTGCAATTCAAGCTTTAATAATAGTGTTTGTCATTTCAACAAACACATTGTTTTTTCTGTAAAACACCTACAAGTTTTACATATAAACCAACAGATAGCTTTTTCAGTTGTAAAATTATTCGACAATATATATACTATTTTTCATAAACATAAAAAATACACCGAGTATAGAAACTTAACGATCAGAATGAGATAGTAGTTTACAAGTTTCTAATAGGACGTAATAAATAAAAAAAATATGTCCAATTGGGCTGCTAAATATATAGAAACTATGTTCATTGTGGTCCTCCCTCTTGAGTCCATCATCATAATTAATAGAATATTAACATTACTGATAAATATCATTATAATTATTATATCCCTATCAAAATAGAGACTAAAAATGTTTTAAAATTGAAATGTCATTAAGTATGCATACAGTGACACAATTTTGAAATAATCAACGTTACTAAGTTTGTGTATAATGACACAATTTTATATTGTTAATTGTCATTAAGTTTATATAAAATGACCTAAATTATGTTAACTTATTGTCACTACATTTGTGAATAATGACACAAGTTTTAAGCAATTAATTGTCACTACGTTTACATGTAGTGACACAAATTGCATGCGATTAATTATCATTAAGATGGTATACAGTAACATAAACTGCATTTAATTAATTGTCATTAAGTTTGTATACTGACACAATTTTCAGATTATAAAGTGTCATTAAGTTTGTATATAGTGATAAATTTTTCTAATGATATATAATCACTAGATTTGTAAATAATGACATAATATTTAAACAATAAATCGTCACTAAATTTGTGCATCATGACATAAATTTTATTTTATCACCGGTTAAGGTTCCCTAATAATGTATCACTAAAAGTTATGGTTTGTGACACATATAAAATTCGGTCACTAACTATTGCGACGATATGACTTTAACACTAATACTTTTAGTGATGAGGTTAAAAGTAACACTTTTTATATCACAATATTGATATTGTGACAAATTTTTCTTTTCTGGGGGCAAATATTTTTTGTAGATTTTCTTGTAGTGCGATCATATATGGAGAATATGATTGAACGCACGTGCAGAGCAAATTACATATGGATGTTGATCATGCCCTCTGTTACTTTTATATCTCCTAGAGCTTGATTGATGTTACGAATGGATGTTGTTTGAGTTGCATGGTAGCTGCTGAACATGAGCACATAGAGTGATGCAACCACTGTTCTTGATATCTTTTGATCTGCTACTACTGATGTTGCTGGGCACAAGTAACTTGCAGCTGCTAGTGTAAGTGTATGCTCGAGTGTTACTCTTCACACTCCTGTCCTTCACCGTTACAGTAATTTCATAGGAAATCAATAATCATTTCTCACTTATTTACATATACAAGATACATAATTTACACATTTCAAATTATGCAAAATGAAATGCTCAAAAATATATTTTCTCATCTTTCATCATCACATGGCCCACCTCATAAAACATGAGCATCTGCAAGTGTGAGTTTTCAGATCAAAGATGGAGAAGAAAACACAAACGAAATTGAGAGGATTTGTATCTGAAAGTGTATTGTTTCATTGATTAATGAACATGAACATCAACTGTACATATATATAGTTAGTTACACTAACTGTGCTATTATCACCACAACTAACAATAATCAACTTGTAGGCAATATAATTAACAGATTATTGACAGATACATAACGACTAATAACTACCAATCCAGCCGTCAATTCTTCCTATATTAATTGCCTAGCATATCTAGAGTTTAGCTAATGATCAATCCTTCCAGAAGTGGACACTTGCTTGCATATAGCAAGACCAATGTAACCAAGAGTAGAGCTGATGTTTTCAGCTCTGTTGTGCTCAATTGAGGTTCCCAGCTGATGCTCAACATGAGTCAAATGTGACTCCTTCACATTCCCCCGCAAGCTGAACTGTGGGGAGTCCACCAGATTCAGCTTGGAACACAGAAAATGAAAACGATCCTCGGAGAGACCCTTGGTGACTATGTCAGCAACCTGATGTTCAGTAGGAACATAACGAGGTTCAATTTGACCAGCTGCGACCTTCTCTCGGATGAAGTAAGCATCAAGCTCAATGTGTTTGGTGCAAGCATGAAATATGGGATTCTGAGCAAGAGAATTCGCTCCAATATTGTCACAACATAGAATCGTAGGACAAGGAACTGGAGCCTTAAGTTCATGAAAGAGAGACTAAAGCCACAAAATCTCGGTAGCAGCACTAGCCATGGATCGATATTCGGCCTCTGTGCTAGAACGAGCGCCCACCTTCTATTTTCTTGAGGACCACAAAATCATATTACCACCCAAAAACAGACAATAGCCATTGGTTAAGCGATGATCATCCACATCACTAGCCCAATCAACATCACTATAGGCTATGAGATGCAAAGTAGAGGAAGGTTTAAACCAAAGGCCCTTGTGATGAGTGCCACGAAGATACGTCAGCACCCTCTTGCATGCTTGCCAATGCAACTGAGTAGGAGTTGTGAGAAATTGACTCAGTTTGTTAACCACAAAAGCAATGTTTGGACGAGTGTGAGTCAAGTATTGGAGAGCTCCAATTGTGCTATGAAAGGTGGTAGGATCCTCAAATGGTGTACCATTGTGAGCTGAAAGCTTAGTGCAAGAACTTAGGGGAGTGGCACAAGGTTTAGAATCAGTCATCTTTATCTTGTGAAGAAGGTCTGAAATATATTTAGACTGCGTTAAGTAGAGCCCAGTGGAGTCACGAAATGCATCAAAGCCAAGGAAGTAGTTCACAGACCCTAGAACCTTGAGAGCAAAGGTATGATGAAGATCACTGATTAGCTTGGAAATGTGAGACTTGGAGCTGTCAGTAATCAAGATGTCGTCAACATAAACAAGAAGATAGATAGCTGAAGATGGCTGCAATTTCATAAAGAGAGATATATCAAACTTAGAGTTAGTAAAACCCCAAGATAGAAGAGCATTTTGTAGTTTGGTGAACCAGGATCGAGGAGCCTGGTTGAGCCTAGGGACGTAGCCCATGTAGGGGCTAGGCCCACCCTATTAACATGAAAAAAAAAATGACAAAGTAATATAATTTGGGTTTTTTCAAAATATATATATATATATATATATATATATATATAATTTAGGCCTTATAAAAATGAAAAGAAAAAATAAGTAAAAAGCTCAAAAATTAAAAAAAAATGAGAAATCTTATAATTTAGGCCCAATAGTATTTTAACCTTAAACTTATCCTAACCAATTTAACCTAACTACTTTTCATATCACAAATCTGAAATCACATCCTCTCTACCTCGATCAGATGCTACTGTAACAACAGCAGCTGTTTTTTTTTGTTCTCTTCTCCTCACAACTTACAAATCACCTAAACTTTATTTGTTCACTTGTGTTCTTAGGACCACCATTCTTTTATCTTTCTTTGTAAGTATTTTTTATTATTATTTATTAGTTCTTTTATTTTAATTATTTATATATTCCATTATTTATTTGTTTTCTATATACTTCATTTTATTTAGTAATTTATTTATTATTGTTTGATTGTAGTTGTTGTTTGTTTGTTTATTTTTACTATTATGTTGCACATTAATATAATTTTATGATATTAACATAGAATTTGTTTTATACTAATTAATTGTTTATTGCTTTTTCTAATTTTATTATTTGTTAACTTAACTTTATTAGTATTTAATTTTGTGAGATTAGTTAGTTCTTTATTTAAATTAATACTAATTAAATATTTCTTCTTATCATGCACATTTTTTATAGTTTAATAGTTTTTTTTTTTTAAGGTTAGTAGTTTTTTATGAACATAATTTTAAGAAATTAGGGATTTTTATGCTAAATAATTTTTTTCCTATTCCATTAGAAATATTTAATTTTGTGAGATTAGTTAGTTGTTTATTTAAATTAATACTCATTAAATATTTCTTCTTATTATGCACATCTTTTATTATTTAATAGTTTTTTTTTTTAAGGTTAGTAGTTTTTTATGAACATAATTTTAGGAAATTAGAGATTTTTATGCTAAATAATTTTTTTCCTATTCCATTAGAAATTTAATAGTTTTGGTATATGATTATTTGTAATGTGACTTTTGTTTTGGATTTTTTAAAATATATTTAATTATTTTTGTAGGTCATAATAAAAAGAAAAAATATATTTCATTATTTCAATAAAAAAGATGATGGTCAATCATCAAGTAGGTCAAATGTTCTAAGTGATATGGATGCTTCAAGTCCAAAGTCTTCTTACAAGACTAAAAGGTCTAAATTTGAGAACGAGTATACTTCATCTCACATCGATACTCTTTATTTTGAACGTGATCCCAGAAAGCGTATTCCAATATGGCAATATCCCATTAATAAGCAAGATGAGGTTCGAAGAGTTTATATTGATATGGGACCATGTCAACCTATTTTCGACTATCCATTGTCGGAAAATGGGAATCAAAATCGTCGGTTTCATAGTTCTTGGTTTACAAAATTTTCGTGGCTTGAGTACTCCATAGAAAATGACCGTGCATATTGTTTTCCATGCTATCTTTTTTGTAGTAGTACATTACAATATCGCACGTTTATTATTGAGGGTTTCAACAATTGGAAGAGAGTTGATTGTGGAGACAGTTGTCCATTGAAAAAACATGAAGGAGGTGATGATCATTGTTCACTATTGTAGTAAGTTACATTAGTCCACCTTGACTTTAAATCCTGGCTACGTCCCTGCATGAGCCCATACAAGACTTTGTTTAGCCTACAGACATGATAAGGAAAGATGCTGCTGTGAAACCCCTCAGGTTGATCCATGAAAACAAGCTCCTTGAGGTTCCCATTGAAAAAGACATTATTAATGCATACTTGCTGGATGTCCCAGCCATTGAAGACAGCAAGGGAGAAGATGACTTTGATCGTAGTTGCCTTGACAACAAGGCTGAAAGTATCAAAGTAATCAAGCCCTGCTGTTAGAGGGAAACCTTTGGCCACCAAGCGAGCCTTGTGTTTCAAAACAGACCCATCTGGCCTTTACTTGACCCTAAAGATCCATTTGCAGCCAACCAAACTCATGTCAGAATTATAAGGAACCAAAGTCCAAGTATTGTTAGACTACAAGGCTGCAAACTCCTCCTTCATAGCCTAAAGCCACTGAGGAGAGATAAGAGCTGCTTTCACATTTTTAGGCTCAGAACTACAAGGAGAGGTTGAAACATTGAAGACCTTTGACTTCACAATTCCACTTTTAGATCAAGTGATCATAGGGTGCAGGGACAGAGGAGCAGTAGAAGAACATGGAACTGCAATAGAGGAATTGTGAGAAGCAGCAGATAAGGAAGTCTGTGAAGCTGGAGTAGAAACTTCAGAAATATGTGAAGGGACAGGATGTCCTTGAAGTTCAACAACTAATCTGGTACTAGTGGAGGCTGCAGGAGCTAGAGCAAGAAAAGGTGTGGACAGATTAGAAACATAAGCAGTCACCCTGGATGAAGCTGGAGCTATACTAGCAGTTGCTGGAAAAGGAAATAATTGAGTATATGGAAACTCCAATTCATTGAAGAGAACATTCCTGGATTTATAAACTTTCCTAGTAGCATCAAGACACCTATAGCCTTTGTGAGAGGGACTAAAACCAATAAAAACACACTTTTGTGTATGAAAGTTAAGCTTGTGTTTTGAAGAGTACTGTAGATAAGGAAAACAGCTGCAGGCAAATACCTTCAAGAAGTTGTAGTTGGGTTTCCTTTTGTACAGTTTTTCATAAGGAGAGACAAAATGAAGCACAGAGGAGGGCAGATTATTGATAAGGAAACATGCTGTAGTGAAGGCTTCACACCAAAATTGGAGAGGCATCCTAGCATAGGCTAATAGAGTCAAACCAAGCTCTACAAGGTGCCTGTGTTTCCTCTCAGGCACACCATTCTGTTGATGGGTGTAGGGACAAGAAAACTGAAGTTTAATTCCAAGCGATATGAGAGTAGGTTGGAAAAACAAATATTCCCCTTCCATATCAGCCTGCAGACACTTAATGGAGGCACTAAATTCAAGTTCAACTTGCTTCTTAAATCTTAAGAAAGTAGAGAGAGCCTCAGATTTCAGCCTTAAAGAAAAGCACCAAGTGAATCGAGTGTGAGCATCTACAAAAATATGATAGTAGCTGAACCCTTCTGTGGACAAGACATGAGATGGCCCCCAAATGTCACTATAAACCAAGTCTAGAGGAGCCTTAGATGTAATGTTATGCCTTACAAATGGCAATTTATGAAGTTTTCCTAGCTTGCAAGCATCACATAAATTTAAATGCTGTAATTTGAATGGAAAATGCATGGATTTAAGGACTTTTTGCAACACAACACAAGGAGGATGTCCCAGCTTAGCATGCCAAATATTTAAGTTATTCTTAGCAGCCACAGTAGCATCAAAAGCAGTAAAGCAGCCATCATTTACATGACTTAATTGTGTAGCAACAGATGCTGATTTATTACAAAATAAATCTTGACTTCTGTCATGTAGACTACCACCTCTTCGAGCTGAAACAGGACCAGCTAACTTCATCTGATAGAGACCATTCTCAAGCTTGCCTTGGAGCAAGACTCTCTTGGATTTCAGGTCCTTAACAACACAATTTCCAGCAGCAAATTCAGCATAGGCATTGTTGTCATTTGTAAGTTTAGAAATACTAAGTAGATTTCTAGAGATTTTTGGCACATGTAGAATGTTTTTGAGATGCAACGTGGTTGTTGGTGAAGTGTGTGAGATAACTGAAGCATCACCAATATGTGCAATATGTAGATGATCACCATTTCCTACCATGAGTTTGGAATTACCTCGGTAATCTGAATGCATAGACAGATTGTATAGGTCGAAGGTGATGTGGTTGGTGGCACCACTGTCCACATACCATTGCTGTTGTTGATCACTTGCATTATCTGCATGTGCACAGAATTGAGGAGGTTGTGGTGCACAGAACCTGAATACATCATACCATTATGACCATTAAATTGTTGCTGTGGATGCTGAGAGCACATATTGTGATCACCAGTGGCAGGATTATGTTGTTGAGCCATGTGAGCTTGAGTGGTGGGTGGAGGAGGTCCTGGGAAGCCCTGATCGAAGCGCTTGTAGCACTGTAAGGCATTGTGACCAGGTTTGGCACAAAGTTGACAATAAATCCGTTGATTTGATCTAGTGAACCTACCCCCTCGTGAGCTATTTCTGTCTCTATTTCCTCCTCTATTCTTAGAATTTGGTCCACCTCTTTGGCCTTTCCTGTCATTAGGTCCAGAATTTGACACAAAATGTGCCGAGGCACCACTAACATTCAATTGTAAAGAAGTGTTAAACTGATCTATCCTCTGTTCATGCATCAAAAACAGAAGTTATGCATTTTGTTACCTGTCCAATGAGACTAGGACTTACGGTGGAGATCAGCCATCCTAAGAGGAGTTGATGCGCTTTCCTCCAGTTGATGAACTGAGGATTCAGCTGATGACTTATAACAGCTTCACCTTCAGAGTTTGTTGATCGAAGTTCAATGAACTTTTCTGGCAACTGAGTTATCGGAGACAAAAATTGTTCCAGATCCAGAGCACGTATTGTAGGAAGCAGCCGGTCCAATGAATGTAGTTGCTACGATCCAGCTTTAGTGACACATTGAAGGTCAGTGTTTTAGCTATGGAAGTCAGATCCATAGTTGCAGGTGGTGATGGCATGAGTTCTGGAGCTAAACCAGAAGTAGCAGAATCAGCAAGATGATTTGAAGCCATTGACATTAGTCGTGAAGCTCTGATGCCATGTGAGTTTTCAGATCAAAGATGGAGAAGAAAACACAAACGAAATTGAGAGGATTTGTATCTGAAACTGTATTGTTTCATTGATTAATGAACATGAACATCAGCTGAACATATATATATATATATATATAGTTAGTTACACTAACTGTGCTGTTATCACAGCAACTAACAATAATCAACTTGTAGGCAATATAATTAACAGAATATTGACAGATACATAACGATTGATAACTACCAATCCAGCTGTCAATTCTTCCTATATTGGTTGCCTAGCATATCTAGAGTTTAGCTGATGATCAATCCTTCCAGAAGTGGACACTTGCTTGCATAACGATTGTAACCAAGAGTAGAGCATATGTGTTCAGCTCTGTAGTGCTCAGTTGAGGTTCCCAGCTGATGCTCAACACGAGTCAAATGTGACTCCTTCACAGCAAGAACCTGGCAACCAACTGGGGAAAAACGAAATCTTACTGAAAACC
Source organism: Xanthoceras sorbifolium (assembly GCA_003430845.1). Lineage (NCBI taxonomy): Eukaryota > Viridiplantae > Streptophyta > Magnoliopsida > Sapindales > Sapindaceae > Xanthoceras > Xanthoceras sorbifolium. The sequence goes on along the minus strand of CM010620.1, from coordinate 24,788,519 downwards.
TCGCAAAAATATAAAGTTTAATATTATAAAATAAAATAATAATTTTGTTCCAATTTAAATCATCTTTATGAAAAAATAACACCATAAACTGATAATAGTAATAAATTGAACAATACTACTAAACTGATCAAATTCATAATAACTTAATATAAAATTATTTCTCTTTGATATCAAATCATCTTTCTTCTTGATATAATATCATTTCTCTGCTAAAACCTTTCCAAATTAATATCTCAGATGCTTGGGAAAACCACACCACTTGTACCCAGGGGAATAGCTGGTCATATGTGTGTGATGATTTAATAAGAAAACACAAAAATATTTCTAAACACATGCAAAGCTGGAAATATATAAGCTGATCATATATGGAGAACATCATTGAACGCACGCACAGAGCAAATTACATATATACTGGTCATACGTGTGCAGAGCTGGCCCCAAAGGGCTAAATTCGCCCAGACACCGGACCCAAAGCCTATGTGTGTACCTGATCCCAAAAACCTCAATTTGAATGTGTTAGGGGAAGGGACGCATTCAGTGATTTCAAACCATAACAATTAAATTCACTTATACTTTTTGGTACTGAATTCTCCTTTTAAATAATATCACATATTTTTTTTCCTCACTTGAAATCTTGTAAACGAGTATTACAGGAATAGCAAAATTCTTAAATTCGAAACTCTAAATATCAGCAGCATAGTTGAAAATCTCTTTAAATGATAACTGAAATCTTAAAACCGATTTAAAGTAAAATCTAGCTAGTTAAAATCTCAAATTCTATAAAACCAGTTGTAGTGAAATATCTTTAGAAAAACTATATTGTATCCAGACAAATTACTAATTTATAATAGAAATACCCATGCTTGTTCGTAATTACATATAATAAAAATAATCAGATTAATCATCGAATTGGTACAGAAATAACTCAATTTCTCAAATCAATAGAAAAAATCGATTTTCACATATTTAATCCGTGCTTTAAGACATCATCAAAATAACAAATATACTTGTCAATAATCCTTCTGATTTTATAACAATTTCATAACTGGTAATCCTAACGTACATTTTGAAGTTACTCAAAACTAAAAAAATTTTGCAACAAAAGACAAGAAAATTAATTAAAATTTATAACTAAAGCTTTTAACCGAAAAGAATAATTTACATATCAACATCTCCAAAACTATCAATTTCGAAAACTTCAAAACTCGAAAGCACTAAATCTGAAAATTTATGAGCATAAATATTTCTCCAACATCATTCACCATCCTCAAAAATCAAAGTTTACATATCAAATCTAAAAACAATATATTTAACTGAATCTCAACCATTATTTTCGGTCCTTAAAAACCCAACAGTCTGGATATATATATATATATATATATATATATATATATATATATATATATAGTGGCGGATGTGGAATTTTAAAGCGTAGGGGTTTCATTCAAACAATAATAAATATAAAAATTTAGTAAAAATAAGAAGGTAAAACTTTGATGTTCATTAGTAGTTTACCATTTGTCAATATAATTACGTTGTTCTTAATGTTGTTTCATATTTTTAAATCAGTGTACAAAATTTCTAATTTTGTGTCTGGGAGCTCGAACCAAATAGTTTACTTAGACTCTTCCGGAGAATAAAACCAAATTTAAATGAGACTTAAACTATACTCAAATATTTTGTTTTTATGAGGCTTAAGACATGAGATACAAGATGCGAAACTCAAAATTAAATTTAAAAATATGAAACAACATTGATCATATAAAGTGTCGATTTTTGAGGTTTTATAGGTGTGTATATAGCTAGGTCTTCATTTGAAACAGTGACAGTGAAATAGCTAGGGCTTCTTTTTTTATAAATTTGTATTGAAGGTTTTATGTTTAGGTGTGTATAGAAGTCCATGGATCACTAGGTTTTACAGGTGTGCGTAGAAGTTTTTATTTTGAGGAAGGGCTTAGTCCCCCCGGGCCTAAGCTCCCTCCGCCGCCGGTGTGTGTATATATATATATACACTTGTAGAATTAAAATCTTTGAAATGGTAAAATAAACTTTGATTCAATTAAAGAAAATACCAAATAATTCATCAAACGAACAAGTATATAGATTTATCCAAGATAATAATAAATTTAAAATAACAAGATTAAATAGAAATAACTTTTCAATATATCAATTTATACTTTTTTAACACAATGTCATTTGTCTTGGTGGTTGCAGGCCTTAAAATCCTCAAAGCCAGTAAGGTTCAAATCCTGGTGTAGACATGTAAATATATATTCCTACCATTGTCTATAAAAATGCAATTGTGTAGGTAGACAATAATAGTTAATTTATTCTCGGTTGGTCCTGATAGTCCTCTAACCCGCAAAGGTGTCATATTTAAAAAAAAAAAATTTACATTTTTTATTTTAAAAGAATATATATATTTTATTTTATTTATGATTTCAATTTTAACATATGTCATAATAACATAAATTAACTATTATGATTAAGAAAGATGATCACATTGATCATGATAAACAGAAGAGGAATCAGCTTGATTATGAGCTGAAGCTTCCTTATGATCAAGTTAATCCCACATCAGTAAGCAACAGGTCATCACCAAGAGAGAGTGCACCACGAATTCAAGGAACAATCATTACTTGATTCAAGCTTATGAAAGTTTGTTATGGTTGTTACTATTGGCTGAAAAAGTTGCTACAACCTAATGACATGGCATCAGGTTGTTACAAGTTTCTCTTCTTCTTAGCTTGTAATTGCTTTGTGTATAAAGACAGAGTTGTGTTTATTGTATGATTATGCAATATATTCTGTAAAACTTTTGATATCAATACAAAGAAAATTCTCTCTATATTGTTCTTCATTTTTTTTGTTTTTTGTTCTTCTTTGTTCTTCGATTCTGGTTTCTATTGAAACTCAAGAATCTTATCATTAACAAAAAGGGCGTCACATATAAACACTAAAAAATAAAAAAGAGATTATATTTTTTTATTAAAAATATAAATAAAAAAGAAGTTTTCAATGCTAACTTCTGTTATTTCATCTTCAGCTGTTTTGTGTCCAGCTGCCAACGTAAAAAATAAATAAAAGTGTAAAACTTGTAGGAGACCGCTGAAATTGCAGAGGGGAGGTCGCCCGTCTTCTCAATTTAGGAGCTTCCAAAATTAAAAATTAATAATTAACAATTCATTTTTTTTTAATATTGTTATATTTTTATACATAACTTTATATTTTAATTTATAAATTAATTAATTATTCTTAGTGAATTATATATTTTCATTTTTTTTATTTCATAAATTTTATTGTGTTAATTTTTAAGTGTTTTCTACTTTCCTTCAATGTTTTTATTATATTTAAGGAATTTGTTTTATTACTTTTATTTAATTTTTTATTTTAAGTTTTTGATTTTAAAATTTTGGTGACATGTGTTAAATTCTTATTAACTTATAAGTTAATCTTAAATTGTTAAATTTTAAAATATTAAAGAGTAAATCATACTTCTAATCATTTTAATTAAAGTTAGAAATACTAAAGGCCAATTGTCTTAATAGTGAGAGTCTCACAAACTCTTTCAAACTAAATCAATGCATTATGCCAGTGTATATAATTACCATTTACTTTTTAAGACTTGGTAATATAGAGTAGCTGATCACCAAAAGTTTATAGTAAAGAGATAATTGCATCGGCCTTCTTGAAATTTTGTCAACTGTAAGTGGAATTTATTTTATCGTTTAATGACAAACATCTCCATGCCCTTAATAAATTTGGTCAAATATAACAGTTGATCAGAGGAGGTCTTTATAAAAAAAATCAAAAATTAACTAATGGAAGAAGAGATATTTGTCAATAAATTCAAAAGTTGACTTTGCTTATAGTTGAACAAAACTCAGAGACAGTAGACATTATTTACTCTTTAGTGTGTGTGTGTGTGTGTGTATATATATATATATATATATATATATATATATATATATATATATATATATATATATATATATATACGGGAGGGATGGGGGACTCATTTTTTGACTCAATTTTGTAGCCATTGGATCTCTTAGATTTAGATGGCTAGGATTTAATAAATTTAAGTCATTTATTTCTTTTTTTCCTCCCTCCATCATTAATTTATTTTATTTTCTCTTTCCTCTTTCTTAGATTTTCTTTCCTAAAATATTATCATTCTATTTCTCTTCCCTACAATTTCTTCCACTTCTTAAATCTTTTTTATTTTTTTTTCTTCCACCATTATCAAATACTCATGTAGTAAAAACAATTTCCACATTGGAGATTTAAGTAAAAATAAAATGATAATAGTAAAATGTTTTGGTCACTTGATAGTTAATAATAATGTTTTGGTCACTTGAACTTTATCATTTTAGAGAAACTGTAGACCATATACCCCCATAGAAGCAATAACGTGTTAATGAAGCATGTGAAGATATGGTGTTGAAGTGGTTTTGCACTAGAATCCACCAAGCTTTGGGGTTTGACATGGTTGTGGCACTGGTTTACGCGTTTTGGACTTTCCTGACAGTGTAGTTTTGGAATTTGATTTCCTTTTCTTTTTCCTTTGTGGAAATTTGTTGTTTGGTTATTGTTGCAGCTGTTGTACATGTCCAAGAAGGATTCTAATTTTCAATGTGATAAAATATGTATCAGGAACTAGCTTCCTAACTTCTCCTCTTGGCATGAAAGATCTTGGTAGACAAGTTTTTATAAGAGATTTCTGCAGTAATTTATTTTGCACATTTCTTGCTGCTTTCTGATTGAGTGCTTGTATGTGAATGTTATATGTGTACTTGTTGGAGTTATAACATGTGCCCTCAACACAGATTCGAGACACCCACTCCTGTTGCCCTATATTAACTCAAAGCCGGACTTACGGCGAAGCAACGGGTTACACTACTCTGTGAAAGGGACCGTAGCAACTAGATCAAATTGTATATCCGTTCTGATGTGTAGGATCCTCCACTGGAGGCAAGCACTGGATAGTTTAACAGGATTCCATCATAAGTTAAAATAAACTGAGGGTTTTCAGGAAAGAAGAGAAGAGTTTAAGCAAACATGGTTTATTGATTTCACAATATGTTACAATGGTGAAAGACTCGATGATCCCAAACTGGAGAGAGTCTAACCTTATAAAGGCAGAGCAAACTCTCTAGATTCGAAAATACAATAATTACAACCAAACAAAAGTAGATACATAATTGCAAATGGACAAACAACTTTAAAAAAGAAAGATGCTAAAGCAAACTAAAGTAAAAGGAAGGTCACATGTGACTTTCCAAAAGTACAACAAGACAAAACAAAATATGAAAAGCAAATTATATTTGGATAAGAGGGAATCTGCTGAGCTGTGGTGGACTGGTGAGTCATCACATCGAGTTTTGGGAAGGAGACAAATTGTTGTTGTCATATTCTATATCACTTGAGTCAATGTCACCGACAAGAGATTTGTACCAAGGTTTGGATGGCCTAGTGTCATGATCAGGATGAGGCTGTGAACAGTGTAGGGCATCTGGATCAAAATCAGGATCAACCACCATTGGGTCTTGAGAGTCTTGAAAGTAACCAGGAGGAGAGTGTGTGGATGGAAGGATAAAGACTTCATCAGGGTAGTCAGGATCCACATGATTGAGTTCATCAAGAAAGTTAATCAGTGAAACCTTGATCTGTGGCCATTGGGAATCAAGATCATAAACCGTCTGATATTCATATGCATGATTAAGAGACCATAACAATTGTGTATCATGATTAGACAGATATGACCTGTGAAAGATAAAAATGCATGACAGTTTATTACTCATGTAATCGTCCATTTTCCAAATGTTATCGAAACCTATTAATGAAACAATTTTGTTACGTGATGAACACTTAAATTTGTATAATAATAAAGGTTAAAACCATTATTTTATACTATTAGTGTCATCAAATTACCTAACTTATTTATAATTGCACTTAATTGTTAAACTTTCTATTTTGATGCAGGTTCAGTGTAATGAGCATAATTTTGCACTCAAATATCCAATCACTACGTTCTTGATAGTGTTGGAAAGATAACTCATAGCACTATAAGTTTGGTTTGTAAACTCTTGTGATATTTGGACTCCTTTGAAGTCAAAAATTGGATTATCTTGGGCTGGTCTGCATGGCCGTGTAAATTGGGCAGTCTTCATCATTTGGGCCATAACTTTCTCCATATATTATGAGTCTTATCATTCCAAAAAGATAAGAGAATTATCTACAACTTTGATATTTATCACGAGATCCAATTTTTAAAGGGATAGTGCCTAATTTGGTGGACAATTCGGTGCATGTGTGGAAGACACCAAAGTTAACAACTTTACCTTACCAAATTCAATCAACTTGCATTAATTTATTCCTACCGTTTTTGACTTGTTCGCCTCTCAATGTGTCTATAAATAGAGGCCTTGTAAAAGTATGAGGGCAGCCTGAGTTCTTTGCCAAGTTCACCTTGCATTGTTGTATTGTTGAACTTTTATGATAATCTAATTTCTCTCTTGCTCATTTTATTTCTTCTACTTGTTTTCTTTCTTCTATCATGGGTAGCTAAATTCTCTTTTTGCTAAGGTGAAGGGTGAAGCTCTTGGTATGTGAATAAAGATTTATTTAACTCTTAACATGGTCTTAAAGTTTATATTCATTTGTGTAAATTTATCTACATGTTTTATATTACTTTTCTTATTGAATTGAATTGAATTTTCATCTCTTACTCTTATGTGAAGTGGGGATCTTGACTTATTGTAGACAATTCTTGGCACAATGAATACTTGAATCCGTCTAGAACTGCATGGTTATACCTGCACCTCTGACAAAAGATTCTTGATTCATTGTAGACAAACAACATCATAAATACTTGAATCCGTCTAGAACCGCCTGGTTATACTTGTATATGGCAAATGATTCTTGATTTATGGTAGTTGATTGGCACAATAAGTACTTGAACCCATTTAACATAAGAAGTGTAAAGTATCCATTGTAATATAACTAAAAGAAAAGAAATATAACTTGATAAATGTGTAAAGAACTTAAATGGTCTAACTTTCAATTGGAACCTCCTTTGTTTGTGGATTCCAATTGAGTGATAAAAAGGAGTTAAATATAACTTAAACCATATACAAAGAGTGGAACCTCTAACCTTAGCATATTTTAATTTTATTTGTTTCACCATTATTCGTGCTTTCATTCCATAATATTTTCTTTCCTATCATATTTTCCTTGTAGATTTTTTGTTGGTTTTTGTAGGATCTAAATCTTCTTCCTCGTGGATCGACCTCGGTCTCACCGGGTTAATTTATTAATTCGACACTCCTGCACTTGGGAGTATAAATCCATTTTCTGGACATGTCAAGTTTTTGGCGCTGTTACCGGGGAAGTATCATTTGGTGTCCAAAACCATCAAAATTCTTTTCATCTTTTTCATTTTCTTTTTCTTGTAAATAATTTTATTTTTGGTGTTTTTGTTTTCTTTTATTCTGTTGCATCTAAGACTTGCAAGAGAGCTTGGTCATGTACACCGACTAGTAGACTTATTAGGGGATCCCCATCTTCATTTGAAAATATGGCAGAAAACGAAGTTGAAAAAGTCACTGATCTTGGGGACAGTCGTTCCCAACACAATGATCATGCACAACCTAGAACACTTAGAGACTACATGAACCCCACAAGAACTAGTGCTCCATCATGTCTAGTTTTTCCTCCAGATACAACTCATTTTAACTTTAAGCTGGGTATTATTCAACTTTTACCCAAATTTTATGGATTAGATGCTGAAAACCCATACTTGCATTTGAGAGAGTTTAAGGAAGTGTGCAACACTTACAATGACTCAAATTGTAGCATAAACACCATTAGACTAAAGCTTTTCCCTTTCTCTTTGAAAGATAAAGCTAAAACATGGCTGCAAAATCTTAAGTCTAGATCTATTGGTAATTGGGATGAAATGCAGGAACAGTTCTTGAAAAAGTTCTTTCCTCATCATAGAATAAATTCCTTCAAAAGATAAATTACCACTTTCAGCCAAAAACCAGGAGAGACCCTTTACCAATGTTGGGAGAGGTACAAAGAATTGCTTAATTCTTGTCCTCACCATGGCTTTGAAACATGGAGACTAGTCACACACTTTTACGAGGGTTTAACACCCCAAGGTAGACAAATGGTCGAAATGATGTGTAATGGAGAGTTTGGAGATAAAGACCCTGAAGAGGCACTAGACTACCTAGACCTATTAGCAGAGAATGCTCAAAATTGGGACACTGCAGGTGCCCAAGAGGCACCGAGCAAAGCTCAAGCCTCAAGAAATTGAAAGGTTGAGGCCTTAGAATTGAAAAAGAGCGATCACCTAAAATCCGCTTAAGAAATTGTGTGTCACATATGTGATACCAATGATCATTCAACTAAGGAGTGCCTAACTCTGCCTGCATTCAAAGAATGTCTCCATAAACAAGCCAATGTCCTAAACACTTTCAAAAGGCCAAATCCTAACCCATACTCACAGACCTACAATCCAGGTTGGAGAAATCACCCAAACTTCAGTTGGAGGAATGATAATCATGCACAATCTTCACAACCACCACCTCCTCAAGGTCACCAAAACTTTCAACTCAAGGTTATGCACCTTATGTCCCACAATTTAGGAAAAACCTTGAGGAAACATTGCACTCATTCATTGAAAAGCAAGAGACCATTAACAATCAAACTTCACAAACCTTGTCCGATCTAAAAGACACTCTTACTAAGATTGCCTCAACACTCACCATTCAAGAGAAAGGAAAATTTCCTTCTCAACCTTAAACAAATCCTAAGGGTCAATATAACCTGGAAGAGGGTAGTTCAAGAAGTCAACACATGGACCAAGTTAAATCAGTCATAACTCTTCGCAATGGTAAAGTTGTCGAAAAACCCATTCTTAATCCTTGTGAGAAAGATGATGAATCTATCTGCAAGAGTAAGGAAGGGGTTGATAAGCCTATACCTAGCCAAGAAAAGACCAAACTCCCACCTGTAGCCCCATTTCCTCAAGCATTAAACAATCCAAGGAAATTGAACCACAATCCTGAAATTTATGAAATTTTTAAACAAGTGAAGGTCAATATTCCTTTGTTGGATGTTATTAAACAGGTTCCTTCTTATGCAAAATTTTTGAAAGACTTGTGCATTGTGAAAAGAAAACTGAATGTGAAAAAGAGAGCCTTTTTAGCAAAACAAGTAAGTTCCATTCTTAAAAACAATAATTCTATGAAATATAAGGACCCTGGTTGTCCCACAATTTCATGCATTATTGGAGAGCATAAAATTGAACATGCTTTACTTGATCTTGGTGCTAGTGTTAATTTATTTTCATATTCAGTTTATCAAGAACTTGATCTAGGTGAGCTAAAACCAACTTCCATAACTCTTTTACTTGCTGATAGATCAATTAAAGTGCCAAGAGGGATAGTGGAAGATGTGTTAGTACAAGTCGATAAATTCATATATCATGTGGATTTTATTGTCTTGGATACACAACTTGTTGCTAATGGGTGTAAACCAATTCCTGTTATTTTAGGCCACCCATTTTTAGCAACCTCTAATGCTTTGATTAATTGCAGGAATGTCGTAATAAAGATGATATTTGGAAATATATCACTAGAGCTTAATGTTTTCAATATGTGCAAACAACCACAAGATAAAGGTGATGAAAATGAAGAAGCAAACATGATTGAAGCTATTGTTGAAGATCATCTTCAAGCAGGGAGTTCTTCTGATCCTTTGGAAACTTGTTTAGTTAATTCATTTGAGTCAAGCATGCAACTAGATCCTACTGTTTCTAATATATGTTCGTTGCTTGATTGTACCCAGGTGATGGAGAACAAAGGTTGGAAACCAAAATTTGAAGAGTTGGGACCTATCAATGAAAATAAACAAGAAGAAGTACCCAAACTAGAATTGAAGCCATTACCTGAAGGACTGAAATATGCATTCCTTGGTGAAGAACAAACTTACCCAGTGGTAATTTCTTCAATTCTTACCAACAAGAAGGTAAATTGATAGAGGTACTTAAAAGGCATAAAAATGCAATTAGGTGGACTTTAAAAGACATAAAAGGCATTAACCCTTTAATATGTACACATAGAATACATCTAGAAGATAATACTAGAACATGTCAACAGCCCCAAAGAAGATTAAATCCACACATGAAAGAGGTACTAAGAGGTGAAGTTCTCAAGCTACTTGATGTAGGAATTATCTACCCTATTTATGATAGTAAGTGGGTAAGTCCAACACAAATAGTCCCTAAGAATCTGGAGTCACAATGGTTAAAAATGAAAAATGAGAGTTAATACCAACACGAGTCTCATATAGTTGGCGGATGTGTATTGACTATAGAAAATTAAATGCTGCCATTAGAAAAGATCATTTCCCCTTACCATTTCTTGACCAAATTCTAGAAAGAGTGGCAGGACATCCCTACTACTATTTTCTTGATGGGTACTCAGGTTATTATCAAATTCCCTTAGCACTAAAGGACCAAGAAAAGACAGCATTTGTAACATCCCTAATTTCGAATACATATGAAAAGTATGATTAAATTCATTTTGAATATGTGAATATGATTTTAATGATTTGAGGGGTGGAAATTATAATTAAATGTATGTATATTTTTAGGTTTCATAATGGACCAATTTGAACGGTCGAAAACAATGCACGAAGAAAAGGGTGAAAATCTGGACAGTAGGCATCGCGACTACTCACCGCGACCAGGGATCGCGATGAGCAGCTCGCGGTGAAAAGGATAATTTGGGGCAGTGAGTACCGCGACCACAGATCGTGATGATCAGCTCGCGGTGAAAGTGGTAAATTTCCACCAGTGAGCAACGCGACCGAAGCGACGCGACCACCGCTCGCGGTACAGGTCGCGATGACTCAAAAATTGTAAAAAAATAAAGCGGTGGAGCGGTGCATAAAGAGAGCAACAGCTCTCAAAATTCAGTAAAACAACACAGAAACAAAAACATCACAGAACTAGAACGAGAGAGAAAGAGGAGAGGAGAGGAGAGAGAAAGAAGAAAAAGAAGAAGAAGAAGAAGGAGAAAAGAAGAAGAAGAAGAAGAAGAAAAGAGAAAGAGGAGAAGGAAAGGAGAAGGAGGAAGCTTTCAGGTTTGGTGTACACGTATTTTTCAAATTTTCAGTTTTCCAGAAATTTTCGGAATTGTTAAATTTTAGAGTTTCTGAGTTATTTGAATTATATGGATTATAGATTATAGTTTAGATTTGATATATACGTGTTTTGGAATTTTTTAAGTTTCCAGAATATTTCAGATTGATTGAAATTGATTAAATTTGCGTTATTTGAATTATATTGATTATAGAATATAGTTCAGGTTCGATATATATACGAGTTTTCGAATTTTTCCAGTTTTCCAGAAATTTTCAGAATTATCGAAGTTTATAGGTTTTGAATTATTTGAATTCTATTGAGTAGAATGGATAGTTTGAAACTGATTTCGAAATGATTTGAATACGATTTGGTTCTAATAGTGTTATGGAAATATATTGTTAAGGAAATATATTGTTGAAAGTGACTTAAATTATATTATATTGTGAAATGTATCGGAAAATGATTTTGGGGCAATTTGATTCGAAACGGAATTATGAAATACGTTTGAGTATATTTTGGATTGAGTTAATATGATTATTGAGTTATAAATATATTCGTATATTTCCGTTATATTATATTTGATGAAATTTGAATTTACAAAAATATAAATATATTGATATGTATTGAAATTGAATTTGATTATTCGGAAAGAAATAAAATATGTTGACATTGGATTGGAGAAAATATTTTGGCTATGATGTGTATGAACATAGATATGGATATAGGAGGTTGACATGTCAATTGGGTTTCTGTCTGAACAGTACTGTGCCGATTATACCACCCTTTGGATAGTGCAAGCCCCAAGTGCCGGTCCTAGGGTTCTGAAATTTGTCATGGGACATTTACAGCGGGTGATTCCGTTGGTGTTCCATTCTGATTTGATGTTCGGTGAGTGGCCCCGTTTGCGTCCAATGCCGAACAACCCGTAATCCAGTCTGATAACTTATGTTTTGTATGTCAGGAGCCCAATCTGAAAATTGATTTGTCATATGGAAACGTTTGAGAAATTATGAAAAATTTGTCTGTTGATTGATTTTGGATATTTGATTTGATATGAGCCCCATATAGATTGTTTATATATTTGTTATTTATAGTTTTCATTGATATAAAATATTTGTATATACAATTTTGTGTACATCCACTAAGCAATATGCTTAGCGTGTTGAGTTTTCTCGCACGCAGGTAACAAAGGTTCCAAAGGCGAAAAAAATAAAGAAGAGTAGAGGTTGCAGAACCAGAGTCAGGATCACATCTTTCCTGCATACATTTTGGTAGTTTGTTTGTATTAAGTTTATATATTTTGATACCGTATGCATATACAGAAACTGTTTGTAAATATTTAACGAGCTTCCGCTATGTAAATATTTTATGATATGTTTATGTTATGTGAATCTTTATAAATTATATTGTGATAAATTGGTTGGTAAGTCGCACTATATTTGGAAGGGTGCGCAAAAATTGATTTGAGAATTTGGAAGTTGATTTTATAAATTTTATCTGTAAACAGGTTTTGGAAAGTCAGAAAAACAGAGGAAACTCTGGCAAGATTTTTAAAAATTCTTTGGATCATTTTCAAATGTTTTTAATATAATGTTTATCTACAGTAAAAGTTAGCTTTTAGTATATAGTAGCGCTCCCTGATTCGGTCCGAGCGGATTTGGGTCAGGGGGTGTTACAACATTTACATGTCCCTTTGGCACCTTTGCATTTAGAAGGATGCTTTTTGGCCTTTGTAATGCTCCTGCAACATTTCAAAGATGTATGTTGAGCATTTTTAGTGACATGGTTGAGCATTTTTCAGAGGTCTTTATGGATGATCTAACAGTGTTTGGAAATTCATTTGATAATTGCTTTGAAAATTTAGAAAATGTCTTAAAAAGATGTGAAGAAAAAGGTTTGGTGTTAAATTGGGAAAAATGTCATTACATGGTCACCTCTGGAATTGTCCTAGGACATATAGTTTCTTCTAAAGGAATTGAAGTTGACAAAGCTAAAGTTGAATTAATTGCCCATTTGCCTCCACCAAAAACGGTTAGAGATGTTCGATCTTTCTTAGGCCATGCAGGATTTTATAGGAGATTCATTAAAGACTTTAGTGCAATATTTAGACTTCTTTGTAATCTCCTAATAAAAGATGTACCATTTGAATGGACTCAAGATTGTCAAAAATCTTTTGATAAGTTGATTAGCCTTTTGACAACTGCCCCTATCATGCAATCCCCTGATTGGTCTCTGCCTTTTGAGTTGATGTGTGATGCTAGCGATTTTGCTGTCGGTGCCGTGCTAGGGCAAAGGAAGGAAGGTAAGCCTTATGTCATTTATTACGCAAGTAGAACTTTGAATAGTGCACAAATGAATTATACTACTACAGAAAAAGAACTACTTGTTGTAGTATTTGCATTAGACAAATTTCGATATTATTTAATTGGCTCTTCAACTATTGTTTTCACTGACCATGCTGCTGTGAGGTACTTAATATCTAAATAGGATGCCAAGCCTAGGTTGATACGGTGGATTTTGTTACTCCAAGAATTCAACATCACAATCAAAGATAAAAAAGGAGCTAAAAATGTTGTTGCAGATCATTTGTCAAGACTCACAACAAACTCATCCTTGGACATAACACCTATCAATGACTCTTTTCCAGATGAGTTTTTGTTTTCTATTAGTAAAATGCCATGGTATGCTAACATTGTCAATTTTCTTGTAACAGGGGAGATGTCATCTCAATGGACAGCACAAGATAAGAAAAATTTTCTGACAGAGGTTAGAAATTTTTATTGGAATGACCTATACCTGTTCAAGTATTGCCCTGATCAAATTTTTCGTAAATACATACCCGACAATGAGGTAAGTAGTGTCATTAAATTTTGTCATACAAAAGCATGTGGGGGTCATTTTTCGTCAAGGAAAATGGCTGCAAAAATCTTACAATGTGGATTTTATTGGCCAACTTTATTCAAAGACACCAACACATTCTGCAAAACTTGTGAAAATTGTCAAAAACTGGGGGCCATTTATAAGCGGCACATGATGCCTCTGAACCCTATACTTGTCATTGAAATATTTGATTGTTGGGGGATAGATTTGATGGGTCCATTTCCATCATAATTCGGTTTTGTTTACATTTTAGTCGCAGTTGACTATGTCTCCAAATGGATCGAGGCAATTCCATGTCGAAATAATGACCACAAAACAGTTGTCAGATTTTTGAAAGAAAATATTTTGAGTCGTTTTGGAATTCCTCGAATCATTATAAGTGATGGGGGAACACATTTTTGCAACAAAGTCTTTGAGTCTCTAATGAAGAAATATAGGATTACACATAAAATTGCTACCCCTTATCACCCTCAGACAAGTGGACAAGTTGAATTAGCTAATCGAGAGATAAAACAAATTTTAGAAAAAACGGTTAATCCAAATCGCAAAGATTGGTCACTTAGACTAAATGCACTTTGGGCTTACCGTACTGCTTTCAAAACATCTTTGGGTATGTCACCCTATCGGTTAGTTTATGGGAAACCTTGCCACTTGCCTGTGGAACTTGAGCATAAAGCTTACCAAGCCATCGCGACCCCTGCTCGCGATGCTTGGTCGTGACGACACGATGACCTGACCTAATTCAGCATCTACAAATAGAAAAATTTCTGAAGTTTTGGGGTTCGCCTCGGCAACATAGAAAATCACGTCCTAGGGTTCCAGAGCTCCGTTTTCATCTATTCTCACTTGTTCTTTGGTACTTTCAAGTACAGAAGCAAGTTCCACGCATCGGGAGTCAGCAAATTCATCGGCAATTCATTGAAAGAGTTGAAGTTCTGTGGAAGACAAGTTTCAGCCGGACCAAAGCTGGAGTTTTCTTGTTCAGACTTCATAATGGGTTTTATCAATCTTTTATCTCTTCTTGTTGTTTTATTAATTGGCATGTTGAACTAATTCCATAGTTAGGAGGTCAATGGACTAGAATTGAGATTTAATGGTGTAATTGACTACATATTCTTTTTCATATATTTCAAGATTTGTTGTTAGACAATTTGATTCTATTGATTGATAATTTTTATTGTTTGCATTACGAAAGTGTTAGCATGAATTTTGAATTATTATTAATAAGGTAATTATAATCATTATGAGAAATCAATTGGTTGTAATTGAGTTTTGTAAAAGGTCTAGCAACAAGATATAGGTTGATTAAGGCATGAAAGTGCTTAATTGACCAAAGAATTATTACTACATTGGGTGTTTGATTGCTTCATTCTAGGACCAATAGGTGAAGTAAATTGAATTCAAATCATAAATGCATGAACAATAATTTGATGAGTCAATGTTAGGAAATAATTCATCTTGAATATATTGTGCTTCAAATAGTCGATTACACTACCGAGTCTCATCACTGGTACCACTTGACTGCCTAACATCTTCTCACCCTTAGATACATTTTTCAGTCGATCATAGTTTAAATTAAGTCTAGTTTTCTTTTTACGAAGACCATATACCAATTCATTGAGTTTAACTTTCTGTTTTTATTTCATATCCTTAGTTTAATAATAGTTACCACCACTTCCTTGTGGATTCGACTCCGTACTCACGGGAATATATAACTTCGACACATCCTGCACTTAGGATTAGTCTCACGCGTTGTCAGCATATCAGGAGTGGTGGTGGCTTTTGAGCTATCTTTTTCAAGTGGATGACAGCTTGAGTATGCTCTGGGCCCCATGGTGGAGGTGTCTTTTTCAAAAGACTGGATAAAGGAAAAGTTTATTGGGCAACATGAGGGATGAAATCACGGATGTAGTTGACTGTACCAAGGAACTGTTGGATTTGTTCACGGGACAGTTGTAAGTCAGGAAACTTTAATAATTCATGGGCAATGTGTGGACCAGGGGAATATGTGCCATGAGAAATGTGTATGCCTAGAAAATCAATTTCCTGCTGGGCAATAAAGCTTTTCTTTTCAGAAAGCATTATGTCATACTGTTTGATAATATCACAGAACTGTGAAAGGAGAGACTTATGGTCTTCCTCTGTTGAACTGAATAACAAAATATCATCAATATATATCAGGGTACTGTGCAAGATGGTGTGAAAAATACGAGTCATAACCTTTTGGAATAGAGAAGAAGCAGTTTTCAACCCAAAGGATAAAATTTTCCATTGATACTGAGCATTAGGAATGCAAAAGGTTGTTTTAGGATGGTCTACAAAATGAATACCCAATTGCCAGAAAGCACCTTTAAGATCAAATTTGGAAAACAAATGAGCTTTAGCTAAATGGACTAAGAGGGTAGAGGTTTTGGGTAAAGGAAACTTGTCATCTTGAAGAAATCTGTTTAAGAGTTTGTAATCAATAACAAGTCTCTTTTTTCCCCTGAGCTTTTCAAAACGTTTTTCACCGTAAAAAGCTTGGCAAGCCCAAGAAGATGATGTGGGCTCAATAAGGCCTTATTGTAGAAGGGCTTCACATTCTTGACGGGCCAAGTGAAGGTCGGAAGGAGACATACCAGGATGGAAGGCTTTGGTGGGGTTAACATCTTCGTTAAGATTAAAAGGAAGCTTAATAAAGAAATCAGGATTGTGCCAAAAGGGATGTGGATGTTTGAACAGTGCGTGATTATCTGCACAATAGGACAAAAGAGTGGTTTTGAAAGTGTCAAAAGATGGAGGACTGTCTTGAATGGAAAAGACTTTTAAGTCTGTCGTGAATGGTTTGAAATCTCTTTTGTATCGAATTCCCGTGGGAAGAATTCTGAGTTTATCAAACAAACAATATGTATCCCATCCAAATAGTAAATCTTTTTCAAGTAAAGGACTACCAATGAATTTGGACCATATGACACAACCAGGGAAAAACTTAACACCAATACGTTTCTTAGTGGTAAACAGTTCACCATTGGCTGCTTTGAAATTGTAGCATGCAATTAGTGTCACTATATGTATATTTAGTGGCAATTAATTGTTTAAAATTGTGTCATTATTCACAAATCTAGTGACAATAAATTACCTTAATTTAGGTTACTCTACACAAACTTAGTGACAGTTAACAATATAAAATTGTGTCACTATAAGCAAACTTAGTGATAGTGATTATTTTAAAATTGCATCACTATACGCATGCTTAGTGACATTTCAAATTTAAAACTTTTTTAGTCTCTAGTTTAATGGCGGTATAATAGTTATGATTATATTTATCAGTAATTCTATTATATTGTTAACAAAATTTATTTATACGATAAAATTGATAAATCTATATAAAAAAGATATATAAAAATATCTATATTTAACTTGAGATCAAACTATAAAAAAAAATATTATACTTAATATTTCAAAACTAATATAAGAAATAAGATAATGAAAGTCGATACAGAGTTATCAATCTAATCACATGATAAAATTTTAAAAAAATTCTAAGCTAAATAAAACCATAAAATCCACTAATGAAACATAGAATCAGATAAATTTGGAAGTTGGTGTTGAAACATCACCAAAAATGAGTCAAACTGAGATTTTAATTCCTCCATCTCTTTAAGTTTGGATCTCAACCTATTCATTTCAGCCTCAAGATATTTTATCTTTTTAGTTACTGCCTCTCTTTGGATTTTCTCATCCTCCAACATCTTTAATGTCTCATTTTGAGAAGAATTTTTACCTTTTTTTTTTATCGACTGATCCCAAGACCATAAGTTAGAGTAAATACATCAGCCTTCGGACCAATAACTTGACTGAAGATTTCATTTGTAGATGCATTAGGTTGGGTTGTAACGAGCTCATCCATTCGATTCTGTAAAAAATATAGATAAATATACTAAATTCATATATCTAAAATAACAAAAGATAAAATTAAGTGAATACACTACATAAACATATTGTTTATCACATATCCACTAATAATAATGTCGGGAGTTTTTAGGACTAAAATTCATTAAGTTTTGAAATTTGACAAAGTATTAAATACAAATAATGAGACTTGTTCACCATGCATTCATTACACATTTATTAAGACTAAAATATAAACTCAATTAATGAACAATATAATTTTATACTGTAAAGGAAAAAATATAGTTATTTATACATCTTAAAATATTAACTCTTGACTTATGAATCCAACTCTTATCCACAGATAACTTATGATAAATATAAATCAATCGTAAAAAGTAGATCCTACAAAGTTTTCAACAATTACAACTTAGGAAGCTTCAAAACTAGGAAAAAGAAAAAATTAATTCACCATGCCTATATATTTTTAAATGGAATTTATAGTTCTGCTTACATAATCATATGATTGTTATTATTATAACTATATCTTTTCGTTTAATATAATTTATGGTTGTACATACATTTTAAGCACTTTATGGGATAGGCCTACTAATACAAAGCAACTCTTTCTTTTTTCTTTTCTATAAATGATTAATTTTAATTAATTCCAATAACTACAAACTTAAGAAGTTTCAAAAACACGAATTTGAAACCCCAACTAAAAAAGAAAATGTGAGTTATCTTTTACCTTTTATTAACTAATTTATATGGTTGAATATGCTATGTTTTAAGTTACTATGTATTATTTGTCACAAAATAATCAAATAATGAGTCATTTAAAATTAATGAAAATCAGTAATATGTCACTTATCTGAAAAATTTCTGCCCAATAAATAGTAAATCATACTCTAAAGAATGAATGAAGAAGGTTTATGTGTCACTACAATTGAGTGTTCTATTAACCAATAAAACTAAAAAATTAACAACAAAGAAAAAAGAAACAAAATATTGTCTAGCAACTTTGACAAATAAAATGAAACACCAAAAATAGTACAAATATTAAATTCAAAACTCACCAGAAAATAAGAACATAATACAATCCCTTGCTAAGACGTTTAACCTGGAAAAAAATAGTCGAAGGCACAAAGTATTATTTACCACGTGATTTTATTTGTGAGGCTTCTAAAACAACAACATATCTAGAAATAAAGACCGAAACAAGATCACAATAGGAAACCCAAAAAAACAGCAACTTAAAAAAACCTTGGCTGCAGCTTAAGCCAAAATTTTAAAAAATAAAATAAATTTACACTTCAAATATTAACATACTTGTTCGCCAATCCTCTGTTTTTAAACATATCCATCCTTATTTGTTTTTTAAACATGCCCATCCTTACACTTCAAATTTTAACACACTTGTTCCCCACATGATAACAATAGGCACAAAGTATTATTTTTTATTTTTATTTTTTTAAACATACCCATCCTCTGTTATATTACCATTTTTTTACAAAACTAGTAATTTCTCAGTAAAATCAATCTAATGAAGTAAATACAATTAATCAGTTAAGCAATTAAGTAGTTATTTTTTTTATAACTCCAAGCACTCTATCCCCAAACCCTAGTGACAGCGCAACTCACATTCCCTTATTTTTTATAGCAATTAAGCAATCAATAACAACATTGTTTAAGTAAAGATACTAAAACAAGTAAAAATTTACATACAAATTTATACCCTCCCCAGTATAATGTAAAACGTTCGATTGAATCTTCGAAGAATATTTTTGTTAGCCACAAATAATGGAATTATGACCTAATTAGACTACCATGGGATTCAAACAATAGTTATGTAGACATAAGAAAGCCTTAATTAAATTAAGAAAACCTTACCAATTGAAATTTCGATCAAAACCTAGAATTTATAGGCCAAGGCAGAGGAATTGATTTGCTAGAAGGAATTCAAAAGAAAAGTAGTTCCTGTATTTGCCAAATAATGAAGAGAGTCTAATGTGAGAACTTGAAGAGAAGAGTTTTGAGACAAATTGTTTTGTGAAAAATTGGTAGAGAATGGGTAAAAGGTGGAGAAAAGAAAGTGATAAAGTTTTAGTGATAAGAAAAAAAATTCGGGCCGGTTTTTTGTGCCCTAAAAAGTTAATGGCGGCATCAATTGTCTGTTTAGGAGTCAATAGTTTGGGTGGTGAATTTTTTTTAAACCCATTCCTAGGTTTTTTAAAATAAGAAATAATAGTTTTTTTCTATATAAATTTATTAGCCAAGTTAATGCTTTCTAGTTTTGTGTGGTTTGCATTGTCCACATCGGCCCGCAATTGATTAGTTTGTTTAGAATCTTGTTACTTATTAGTATAATATGTTACCATTAATTAGTTTTACAATAAATTCATCTAAAATAAATAAAAGACAGTAATTTATGACAGAATAAACAAAGTTGGAACATTAATTTTAATACTGTCATATTTGTATGAGTCACAAAATAATTTTTTATTTCTTTTTTGACAAGTTAATTCTGTGACTAATTTTATTAATTGTCACAACTTACTTAATTTTTATTTAATTGTGACAGATTATTAGAAAAAATCTCAATTGAGCCACAGTTTTTAACAGACAATGTCGGAGGGAGATTTTGGTCCAAAAAATAATGACAAATAATTAAATCTGTCACAAAATATTACCTACAGTGATACATTTAAAATGTGTCACTGAAAAATGTGTCACTATAAGTCACTTTTTTTGTAGTGGTAGATTCCGAGGAATCAGAGTCATCAGTATCTTCAGATTGAGAGGAAACTGATTCTCGGTCAGAGACAGGTAGAGCAAAAGCTTTATCATTATCCAATTCAGATTGTTCAAAGTATAGATATTCAACATCTGCATCTGGGTCAAGAGTTGGTTCAGAAGATTGAATATGTTGGATCATCTTGGCAGATTGTTTGGTTTTGCTAGGACACTGTTTTGCAAAATGACATTTTTTCTTGCAGATGAAACATCTGTTGGATTTTCGAAATCCTCTGCGTTGCTTTTTTCTAAAATACCTGAATCTGCGATTCTTCCTACCTTCTTTAGGAAAGAAATGTGTTCTTTTCTTTGTAGAATAAGAACACTTATCAAGCTTGCATTTGATCTTAAGATGAGGTTTTTGACAAACTCTGTCAAATTTCTTCTTATTCTGCATCATCTTAGAGATTAATTTCTGTGTGTCACAGAGTTTCTCGAGAGCAGCAAGAGCCATCTGATGAATTTCTCCCAGAGTAATGTTGGACAAGGGCCTGCGGGTTGCAGTGATCTGTCTTTGTAAGTCTGCATGCAATTCATCAGGAAGAGAGTTGATGTAAACTTGAGTAAGAGACTCATCATTATATCCATTGAGCATGTAGAACCTTTCAGCCATCTTTTTATAATGGAGATTGAGATCTTTGCACTTAAGGGAACAACATTTCATGTCAAAGAACTCTTGTTTAATTTGTTTGTCTACAAGCTGGGCATCACCAATGAAAGTAGAGAATAGCACATTGAGGACTTGAGTGGCATTGGGAAGGCGGACAAACTGGAGTTGTCTGTATTCACCAAGGCTTTGGAACCAATCTTGAAGCATGCTAGTGAATCGAGAAGAGAATTCACGAATAATGTCTTCAAGGGTTCGATTTGACTTGGTCATTTGGAGATCAATCCATGCGCCAAATTCAAGAAGTTTGGCACGCCATTCATTAGGGTTTTTTCCCTCAAGGGAAAACCATGGACCATTGGTGGCTTTGTCTGAGGACTGAGGAGGAAATTCGGGTCTCAAATTGGTGTATTGAGGAGAATCAGGAAGATCATTTTCAACAATAGGTTCATCACGACGAGTGCGAGAGCTTTCTGCAAAAGGTCTGTCTGCCATAAAAAATAAAAAAGATTTAACAAGTGAAAGAAATTGTAGGAAAGAGAAATAGAATGATAATATTTTAGAAAAGAAAATCTAAGAAAGAGGAAAAAAAAAATTAAATAAATTAATGATGGAGAGAGGAAAAAAAATAATAAATTATTTAAATTTATTAAATCCTAGCCATCCAAATCTAAGAGATTCAATGACTACAAAATTGAGTAAAAAAATGAGTCCCCCAATCTCTCTCGATCTTATATATATATATATATATATATATATATATATATATATATATATAAAAGAGCTGCAAAATGAATTGCTACGCGCAATTTGCGGAAGCACTTTCCATCAGTATTCACCGGTCGGAAGTTTCCAACAAGATATTATAAAGATATTCTCTATCCAAAGTTTCCAACAAAATATTATATATAAAGATATTAGTATAGTTCAACTTTACCATCAATTGTTTTCCAAAAAATAATAATAATAATAATTTTTGCCAACAATTGTAACGTCCAATTGAGCTTCAAAGTCTGTGAGTCACCTTCCATTAAAGCAACATGTTAGGGAATATATGCAAACTTAACCAACAATAAATTATATATATATATATATATGAAAGTAAAAAAATTAATAAAAGACATACAAAATTTTACGTAATTCGACGATCAGTATAATCCCTACATCCACTATCAAATAATTGTTTACAATACATTAAGAATACTTTTTTTTTTTGCTTACAGAAACATAGATATGGGCATAGTTCGATTCTTTTCGGATTTGGTAAAACCAAAGAAAACCGAAATTTTTCGGTTTGCAAAAATTGAAACCGAGTTGAACTGAACTGAACTAACTCGATTCCATTATGTTCAATTAATTTATGTTTTAGGCATATGGACTTTTTACATATATTTGAATTTAATAAGTTATAAATGCTAATTTTGGATCATATTTATTGGTTTTAGCTTTTGGGTTCTGATTTTCATTTAAAAAGTTCATATTCAAACAAAATAAATAAATTAAATTATAATTAATAAGTACTAATATTCTAAATTTCTGGTATGCATTTTTAACAAAATCACATAAATCAAACATAATAAATAGCTCCAAAATAATAAGATTAGGGTTTGTTTTTAGCTTTTATATCACGGTTTTTGGTTTAAAACGGTTTTGAAAAATCAAAACCTAAACCTACATAAACCTAAAGAATACAAGAGTTTAAATACTAATACTCTAAGGGGTAAAACTGTCACTTCACAAAAAAAACTTATAATTAAAATATGGGATATTATCATTTTGGTCCCTAACTTTTGGGGAATTATCAATTTTTTAAATCAGTTTCGTTTATTGGTATCATTGGACCCCAACTTTTTAGAAATGTATCATTTTGGTCCTTCTGTAAATCAACCGTTAGTCAAACTTAATGATTCCAGGGGTATTTTTGTCTTTAAACTTATCAATGGGTCAACAATAAATTTTTTAGTGAAATGACATATCTATCCTTAGTTAAAAATTTAAAATATTTCTTCAAAAAAAATTTAAAAAATAAATTAAATTAAAAAATTAAAAAAATTTAATTGAATCTCCACCATTGATCAAGATTATTAGATGGTGTAGATTATATTAGAATTTTTATAAAAAAATTGAAAATTAAAAAAAAAATTCTTTTTTTTTGTTATTGGTGGAGATCCAAAAAGAAAAAGAAAAAAAAAAGATCTGGCTCGAAGAAACCAGATCGAGTTCATTGACGAGTGGGTTCTCCATTGAAGAACCCGATCTGGGTTCTTCGGCAAAGAACCCATTTCTGGATTCTTCGCCGAAGAACCCAAATCTGGGTTCTTCAATGTTCTTCATTTTTTTTTTTTTTTGTTTTTTTTTTATGTTGGTGGAGATCTAGATTGGACGGTGGAGATCCAATCTGGATCTCCACTAAGAATTCCAATATAATTTCACTTTTTTAAAAAATTTCACTTTCTATTTTTTTTTTAAAAATTCCAATATAATCTAGGTAGAGATCAATTTTAAAAATATTTAGTTTTTAGTTTTTATTTTTTAAAAAAATTCTAATAAAATCTTCAACGTCCATCAATTTTGATGGACGGTGGAGATTCATTTTAAAAAATTTATTTTATTTTTCAAATATTAATCTGAAATGACCATATTACCCTTCTAAATATTAATAATTTTTTAAAAATTTGAGGTTAAAATCATAATTTTAATTCATTTAAATAGAGTTGGGGGCAAATTAGTCTTTTTAGCAATTCTGTGAGGTTTAACCGTTAGAAATTTAGTCAAAGGGACCAAAATGATACATTTTCAAAAAGTTAGGCTCCAATGATACCAATAAACCAAACTGATTTAAAAAACTGATAATTCCCCAAAAGTTATGGACCAAATTGATAATCCCCCTTAAAATATTGATTCAAACTTCACAATCTAACAATCTTCCATTTGAATATCGAAACATAAAGAAACATCCTCCTTCTTGACTAGTGATTACGATGCACTCAAACAACTTGTCCTCAACATTAAAGATCCACTGAAGCTGTGCACGGCTCCAATTTTTCTTTAGTAACTAGTTTGGTCAATATATTAGCTGGATTCTTACTTTCTTGTATCTTCAGAAATCATTGAATTATATATATATATATATATATATTCTAATCTGAGCTAAAGACAATAAACAATAATAGTGTCCAACAATTATTTTCTACTTTACTGTCATTCAACAATAGTAGTAATATATAATGTGAAGTGTGTATACATCTAATTATGGTTGATGATGCGGATTTATGCAACTCACAAGTGTACGAGGTCAACACAAGTAATAAAGAGTGAATAGAGTATCGTTCCCACAAGGACAATGAATATCAATTACCAAAATTAACTCAACCTAATTATATTTGGACTAACAACGTTTTAGAAATTGCAAATTAACTAAAAACAATTTAAAACTATTATTCGAATTCAAGGGAATTGAGGCGTTAGGATATCCGATTTCACTTGGTTATTATTATCAAACACTCCTGAGTTATTATCTGGATTTTATTACCGATGGTTGAATGCGTGCTTAAACTAGATTAACCAATAATCTCTCTATCGAGTATTACCAGAATTATTTCATCGCACACCAATACCTTATCTCTCGATGACTATTGAGTGTGCGAGAACACATTAAGAATAAATAAACACAAAACAAGCAACACAAACCAATTATTATATCTCTATGTAATCTAGTATGTGATAGACATTAATACGAGCACGTGGCGGGCGTATCCTCTCGGTTTATAACCCAACCACCTATGATGATTCTAAGTGATGATCAGACACAATAGAAAGCAATAAACACAATAATATCTATTCAACACATCAATAACAAATCTAAATAGAAAAACTTAATTGTATTAAATAATTAATAAACCAAGGTCCATCATCAATCCTAATTAAGGGAAATTAGTTCATGCTTAAATATAAGAACAAAGTAATAATATTCTTAAATCTTAGCATGAATAATTACAACGGAAAAGTAAAGGAGAAAAAATCTTAGAAAAACTTTGTTAATTCCCAATCAATTGCTTTCCGAGGTGATGTGAATTTGATGACGAATGCGATGCGTAATGAAGATGATGTTGCTTCCAAACCCTAGAATTTCGACCTCCCTTTCTTGTTGGATGAGTCTCTATTTATAGCTTTCCCCAACAAGAGTTTGAGAAGGAAAGGATGACTTGAAATTGTGCCAAAAAATACAACCTAAGAGTGCTAGCTGAGGTCGCATGTGGAGGTCATGCCATCTGATGAGAAAAATCTTCGAGCAGAAAAGCGCTACCTAAAAGCGCTATCTCAATAGCCTTTTTTTGCATATTTCGCAAATGGTACTCAAAAGTGTTACCTGAGGTAGTGTTTTCTTGGTAGCGCCAACTGACGATGGTCTTCGTCATTCAAATAGTGCTATCCAAGAGTGCTACCTGAGGTAGTGTGTTCTTGGTAGCGTTTTTGGTCAAACAAATAGTGCTACCCAAGAGTACTACCTGAGGTGGCGTGTGCTTGGTAGCATTTTTGGAACTTTTAACCAATAACGTATGCTACCCAAAAAGTGCTACCTGAGGTAGCGTTTCTTGGTAGCATTTCACCAAAACTAGCTATTCAAATTGATTTCACAGTCTATTGATCCGAAACCATCCAAAATATCATCAATCATCGAATATCACCTGCACACTAAAGAAACACATCAAAACGTTCAACTTTCCTCAAGAATCGAGCAAAAACGATAAATAATGGGGTCGCAAAATCATGCAAAATATGACTATCAGTGAAGGTGTTTTGTGTAGATTAATTATAAAATTATATATGGAAGTAAAATGACAAATATAAAGTAGTGGAAAGACAAATTTTAGATAAGTTATATGTAATTTATCCTTAATATATATCTGAAGGTGCAATAAATTGCTTCGCGCAATTTGCAGAAGCACTTTCGATCTGTATTTCCCCTTTCACATTATAGTGGAAGAAAAGAGATCAACAAACGTCAAATGTTTGCAGTAAACACCGGCCCAAAGTTTCCCAACAAGATATTAAATATAAATTATTGTTCTCTAGTCCCACTTTGCCAACATGATATATATATATATATATATATATATATATATATATATATATATATTATAAACATGTATATATAATTAGTAGATGATTTACATGTATATATAAAGACAATTAACAATAATCGTGTTTGACAATTATTTAAGAGAACGAAGAAAGAGAGACACGGGTCCAAAGTTTCCAACAAGATATTTTATATAAAGATGTTCTCTAGTCCCACTTTGCCCCACATGATTAATTGCTCCACGCAATTTGCCCCACATCATTACCACATTTACTTTTTAAGAATTGGTAATATAGGATGGCCTCATCACCACAAGTTAACGGATACGCGTATTATAATTTGGATATGTATATTCTCGATTATCCTTATATATCGGAATATTTAATACGAATACGAGTATAATATACGAGGGTTTAAAGTATCTGTACTTCATTGATTAAGGATATCAGCATGCCAGGTGCCGGAAGAAGTGCATTTGTTACTAGCAATGAGAATGTAGCTAAAGCATTATCATCGGCTGCTATCAAACGAAGTCAAGAGGAGTTTGTGACCATGCTAACTTATCCACTCAAGCATCATATACCAATGCTTGACATATCAAATGAACAGAGGTGCTCAGGTGGCTAGTTGGTCAAAGAAGAGCTAGTTAAGAATTAGTAATTAAATCAGTTAGTTTGTTTTGCAAATACTCAGCTGATGTGGCACTATCATTGGCTCTCCTTATTATGTTTAGGAAAGTTAGTTACTAGTGAAAAATGTATTTTTAGTTACAAAGTATGAAGAGCTTGAAAACCTCTCCAATGGCGCCGGTTTACTTATGATCTAGTTTTCTAAGTTTTTTAATCCTCTGTTTTCTCTTTTCTATAGAAAAATCATTCTTTTCAGGATTATCAAGAATATTACTAATATTCTCAAAATATTGAAAATATTCAAAAATATTTTTTATATGGGACGTTCTAAAATATAGAAAATATCATGGATATTTTGGTAAAAATATCGATATTTTCTTCCTGGATGCTTGCTAGCTAGTAGCAGCAGCTCTTCTTTTATCATATTATCAAGGTCTTTTTCCATGGTGAACTGGGTGGTCCTCTTTGTAAACATATATATATATATATATATATATATAATGACAAATATTGCTTCATTGTCATTGACAAGTATTGATAAAGTATTCTCTAGTATATATCGACCAATCTCTGCAGTCTTGCATTGTTCACGGTAAAAATCCATATTAAAAGTCGAACCAAATTAAGCAAGTTTTACATCGGTAATCCGGACTTGCATCACTCGATGCATTGTGCATCTCTGATCAAGATGTTGTCATATTATTTTTGCCACATGGCAACATCATGGTGGGAGATGCGCCATTATCATTATGATGCATACTAGTTTTTTTTCCAATCGAAGATCCAGGAGAAAGAATATGCCTCTAAATTGGACCTAGTTAATTAGTTCTAGAAAATCGACATGCATGGCATGGCTAATATCAACAAAATGAAGTAGATTTTCCACACTGATGTTAACAAAAATAAAGATTTAGTTTCAGTTTGAAGCCTCCTAATTTGACTGCCAGACTATTCGTATACAATTTAACCAATTTGCTTATAATTTTTTGGAAGGATTCGATCGTACTATTGAGAATTTTCAGACAAGATTCTGGCCAGCCCCACTTCATGAGACTATTCGTATAAGCTCTGCACTAGTAGTCACATCTAATGTGGAGGTATATAAAATTAATTCCCTTATAGTCATCTAAAATTGACGAAGACATTGGTTTTCATAGATATTTCAAATCCCTTACTCGCACATCTCTCTCCATTCTCTCGCAGCTACTTTTCTTTTCCACGCAGCTACTTTTCAGGTCCATGTATCATTTTCCCATACACTACTTTTCAGCCAAAATTTTAGGCTCCCTTTTTATTAGGACTTTTGAAACATAAAGTCTTCTCTTACCTTGGCACGTGCCATTTTCATCTATCTTGGATTTTTGTATCAATTTAGTTATTATCCATTGTATAGTTGTGGCAGGTATTATCGGTGCCACAAGTAGTTATGCCCCGGTTCGATTAGAACAAGGCGGTTCGAACTGAACTGGCAATTTTGAACTGAAACCTAAAGTTTCGATTCAAAACCGATTCCGATTCCGGTTGGCCTTAAAAAAAATCAAAACCGACGATTCATGGAACCGCCCTGTTCGAGCGGCTCCGGTTGAAACCGTTGAAATTTTTTTTTTTTTTTGTATTTTGAAAAAAAAAATTAAAAACATTTATGCAGCCTGCAGCTGCGCACTGCCCCCACGCCTAGGGCAGTGAAAAATTTTCCAAAATTTTTTTTTTTTTTATTGGCTGTCTGGTTCCGATTATGGAACCGGCGGTTCAACCGCCGTTTCTACCAAAACCGAGAAGAAACCGGAACTGGGACCAGGACCTCCACAGTCCCGGTTCCGGTTGTTGCAAAAATGGAACCGGAACCACCAGTTCGGTTCAAATGGCCATGACTAGCCACAAGGGATGGCAAAACTTTCTGATGCGTATACATCGGCGGGGTTTCAATCCGTTTAGAGCGAGTTTGCAGCACTTACAATTGGACTCGTGTAACATCTTATGGTTTCCAGGTGGACCAGATTGAACGGTCCAGAAATGATGAATGAAGAAAAAGGAGCGAAAAACTAGGACAGTGAGTACCGCGACCCCTCACCGCGACCACAGATCGCGATAAGCTGCTCGCGGCGAAAAATGGCATTTTTGGACAGTGAGTATCGCAACCACAGATCGCGCTAACTGGCTTGCGACGAAAAAGTGAAAATTCTGGCAGTGAGCATTGCGACCACCATTGCGACCAGGGTACCGCGATGGGTGATCGCGATGAAGGCGGTGGAGTTGCTCCAGTGAGCAACGCGACTTGGTGGCGCTACCACAGGTCGCGACGACCAAAATTTTATAAAAAAAAAATAAGAGACGTGCCAAGTCTCGAGAAAACAGAAAAGGGAGAAACCGAGAGAGGAAGAGAGACCGAGAGAAGAAGAAGAAGAAGAAGAAGAAGAAGAAGAAGAAGAAGAAGAAGAAGAAGAAGAAGAAGAAGAGAAGAGAAGAAGAAGAAGAGAAAGAGACGAAGAAGAAGAAGAAGAAGAAGAAGAAGAAGAAGAAGAAGAAAAGAAGAAGAAGAAGAAGAAGAAGAAGAAGAAGAAGAAGAAGAAGAAGAAGAGGAAGAGAAGAAGAGAAGAGAAAGAAGAAGAAAAGAAGAAAGGAAAAGAAAAGAGAAAAAGGAAATTCAGAAGAAAACCTGTGCGAAAAACGGAAACCAGGTTAGTGTATACTGCTATTTTGAGTTTAGTTTTCAGATTCAAATGGATTTGATTGAATTTAATTTGAGTTTAGTTTTCAGATTCAAATAGATTTGATTGAATTTAATTTGAGTTTAGTTCTCAGATTCAAATGGATTTGATTGAATTTAAATTTCAGAAATTCGATTATATTAATTTTAATGATTTTGATTTATGACATATAGTATTATTACGTTATGTTTTCTGTTATTGAGATGTCTTTGAATATTTTGTTTTACAAATGTTGATAAGTATTGATTTTAGAATAATTGAGAGGATTTCTGTTTGATAAAATATATGCAATTATGATTTGGATTCGTTGAGATTGTTACTTGATGGAAATTGATTTGTATTGAGTTGAAAATGATTTTGGTAAATAACGGTATTATATATGTGTTGATATGATTTTAATTTTCAGAACATTCTAATAGAATCGAATTTCGTTTATAAAGTGAGTTTTTGAATTGATTATTGTATGAACAATGTTTTGAAAATGATGCTGAATTAGTTTGAAATTAAAAGAAAACAAATTGAATATATGATATGATGAAAACGACCCTAGGAGACTTGGACATAGGAAATGGATATAGGAAGTTGGTATACCAGCTGGGTTATTACTGTCATACTGCACCGTTATCACTTGTGACTGTTGTAGCGGGGCAATCCCGGACGTCACATGGAGATCAGTGAGTGTTGTAGCGGGGCAATCCCGGACGTCACATTAAAATCAGTGACTGTTGTAGCGGGGCAATCCCGGACGTCACATTGAAATCAGTGACTGTTGTAGCGGGGCAATCCCGGACGTTACATTGATACCAGTGATTGTTGTTGCGGGGCAATCTCGGACAATCACACCGAATACCAGTGATTGTTGTAGCGGGGCAATCTCGGACAATCACACCGATACTAGTGACTGTTGTTGCGGGGCAACCTCGGACGTCACACTGATTTTACTGAGATTAGACTCATAGTCCAGTCCAGAAAGTATGTTGAGTATTCTAGAGGGCCAGAATTGAGAATGACTTGCAAAGAAATGATTATAAAAGAATTGATGATTTGGTTTTGTATGGATTAATAATTGTATTGAGTGGTTTATATTGAATTGATTTCATCCGTTTTATTTCTGTAAATGATTTATATTTGATAATACGGTGATATTTTATTATGCAAAATTATTTATGATTTTGACAATTGAGTTTAGTGTACACCCACTAGGCATTATTGCTTAGCGCGTTGATTTTATCACGCGCAGGTATCAGAGACACAGGGGGAAACAAAGAATAGAGAAGAAGTAGCAGTCGATTAAAGGTCCAGAGTCACAATTCTTTTGAGTAGTTGTAATTGAATTTTAATTGTATATTGTATTTAGTTAAGCATGCATATACAGAAATCTGTAATTTGACATTTATATATGTTTTGTAAATAAGTGCTTTATGATTTATATTCTTTTCAAATGTTTGTAAATCTTAATTAAATATGTTTTATTTGAAACTGTTTGGAAGTCGCACTAAACGGCAGAGTGCGCATTGATTTGCAAATTTGGATATAGAAGTGTTGGAACTATATTGTTGATATTGTTTTATTGAAAACAGGTTTTGAGAAATCCGAAAAATAGAGTAAACTCTGCCAAAATTTTTGAAAATAAAGTTTGATGGGCTCACTAGAAACACATTTATAAAATACATTTTATATGGTTTTCACTGGTTTATAATTTATAAAGTGAAATAAGAAAAGTTTTGAAAACCCAGTAACGCTCCCTGGGTCGATCCAGTCAGGTCGAGTCAGGTGGTGTTACAACTCGGGTTGAGACCGGGTGAATTTAATAACTTAAATTTTCTTCTTAAATTTTCTTTGTTGCTATAGAACAAACCATGCTTGAATACGTCTTATATATAGTAATACTATATATATATATATATATATATATATACACTTCAATTTTTTTTAAAAAAATATTTAATTTTCACTTTTATTTTTAAAAAAAATTTCAATATAATCTTCACTTGATGGACGGTGGAGATTCATTAAAAAATATATTTTAAATATTTTAAAATTTATTTTTTAAATATTAAAATGAAATGACTATATTACCCTTCTAATTATTAATAATCTTTTTAAAATTTAAAGGTTAAAATTGTAATTTTCTTCATTTAAATAGAGTTAAGGGTAAAACAGTCTTTTTATCAATTCTGTTAAGTTTGACTGACAAAAATTTGGTTATAGGGACCAAATTGATACGTTTTTAGAAAATTAGAGTTTAATAATATTAATAAATAAAACTGGTTTAAAAAATTAATAATTCTTTAAGAGTTAGCTAACAAAATAAAAATCACCCCTTAGAAAAACGAGAAGAGAAAAAAGAAAGAGAGACACCGGTCCAAAGTTTCCAACAAGATATTTTACATAAAGATGTTCTCTAGTCCCACTTTGCCCCACATGATTAATTGCTCCACGCAATTTGCCCCACATCATTACCACATTTACTTTTTAAGAATTGGTAATATAGAATAGCCTGATCACCACAAGTTAACGGATACGCGTATTCTAACTTGGATATGCATATTTTCGAATATTCTTGTATATTGGAGTATTCGATATGAATACGAGTACAATATACAAGGGTTTAAAGTATCTATACTTCACTGATTAAGGATATCAGTGTGCCAGGTGCCGGAAGAAGTGCATTTGTTACTAGCAATGAGAATGTAGCTAATGCATTATCATCGGCTGCTATATTCTCAAAACAAAATTTTCCTTACATGTGTTTATCTTTACGTCATGTATATTCTCTTAATCATTGTAATTGTGTTCTCAAATTTCATTCCAAAAGGCTCAACTTCACACACATACATACAGTCACTTATTCTCTTGCAAAACCAGAAAAGCACTACCATCACTTTATGCCTTACTGGTTTTGAAAATTAAATGCCATCACTTTAATTAATTTATTAACCTTATGCCTTACTTGGATGTCTGAAAGATAATTGTGCATGCTTAGGTTAAAATTAAGGTATCCCACATATCAAATTAATATTCCAAATATCAATTTTTGGGCTGCAAATGTTGTTGAATTTCCTATATATAAATGGCATATAGGCTACGGTCTGTAATCACTTGTTCTTTTCAAAGAAAGAGATAGAATAGTTCTTACAAGTTACAAACTTTTCTCAACCCATTCGACCTTATTGTCAAGGTTAGTGAAAAACAATTGGTTCTTCCATGCAATAAATTTTCTTGTCAAATTTGTACATAAAAGATCATTTTTCATTATAAATTTATCTCATTGTACAATTTATTGTAGATTTGCTTCCATATTTTCTATTCCACTGAAGATACGTACATCATTTATAGTCCGCAACACTGCTTGATTGATCAAGTATCTGACTACAACTACAAACGTGGTATGCTATTCTATATTTATGTATATCTTAATTTTTCTAATCGAATGATTTTCTGATCAAAATCGTCGTTCATTACATAAAAAGATGCAGGAAATCTGAATAATTAATTAAAATCTACAATTTATTGTGTCAATAGTAAAATTAGGGATTTTTGTGCTATAAGGGTTGATTAATCTTTTGTTGGCATGTACATATATAAGTTTGTGCTATGAAATGTTTAATCTGCATCAAGATGTCATTGGTTGGACATAGTTACACAATCATTCTTGTTGTATAAATAATCATCAATTTAGTTCATATTTTTTTTTATTTTGCATCAAAAAATTCTTATTTTTTTATTTGACTGCAAAAAAAACATCTCTGTTTTTTCAATTATTTAAAATTTAAATATGTTTGTGTAATTTTTATAACTGTGTTTTAATGCTTTGTTAGGCTTTTGTAATTTTACAAAAACCTTTTTCTTTTATTATATTTCAATGTCTTCTTTGTAATTTTCAACGATATTATATACAAGAGTATGATATTCTTTTTCAATAAAAATTAACAAATATGTTACAAATGATACATGCTCTTTAAGAAGAGATAGACTTCTTACAAGTTATAAACTTGCCATTATCATTATAATGCATACTAGTTTTTTTTCCCAACCGAAGATCCAGGAGAAAGAATATGCGTCTGAATTGGACCCAGTTAATTAGTTCTAGAAAATCGACATGCATGGCATGGCTAATATCAACAAAATGAAGTAGATTTTCCACACTGATGTTAACAAAAATAAAGATTTAGTTTCAGTTTGAAGCCTCCTAATTTGACTGCCAGACTATTCGTATACAATTTAACCAATTTGCTTATAATTTTTTGGAAGGATTCGATCGTACTATTGAGAAATTTCAGACAAGATTCTGGCCTGCCCCACTTCATGAGACTATTTACTCCTGGATATTTCGGTAAAAATATCGATATTTTCTTCCTGGATGCTTGCTAGCTAGTAGCAACAGCTCTTCTTTTATCATATTATCAAGGTCTTTTTCCATGGGGAACTGGGTGGTCCTCTTTGTAAGCATATAATGACAAATATTGCTTCATTGTCATTGACAAGAATTGATAAAGTATTCTCTAGTACATATCGACCAATCTCTGCAGTCTCGCATAGCTCACGGTAAAAGTCCATAGTAAAATTCGAACCAAATTAAACAAGTTTTACACTCGGTAATCCGGACTTGCATCACTAGATGCATTGTGCATCTCTGATCAAGATGTTGTCATATTATTTTTATCACATGGCAACATCATGGTGGGAGATGCGCTATTATCATTATGATGCATACTAGTTTTTTTTTTCCAACCGAAGATCCAGGAAAAAGAATATGCCTCTGAATTGGACCCAGTTAATTAGTTCTAGAAAATCGACATGCATGGCATGGCTAATATCAACAAAATGAAGTAGATTTTCCACACTGATGTTAACAAAAATAAAGATTTAGTTTCAGTTTGAAGCCTCCTAATTTGACTGCCAGACTATTCGTATACAATTTAACCAATTTGCTTATAATTTTTTGGAAGGATTCGATCGTACTATTGAGAAATTTCAGACAAGATTCTGGCCTGCCCCACTTCATGAGACTATTTACTCCTGGATATTTCGGTAAAAATATCGATATTTTCTTCCTAGATGCTTGCTAGCTAGTAGCAACAGCTCTTCTTTTATCATATTATCAAGGTCTTTTTCCATGGGGAACTGGGTGGTCCTCTTTGTAAGCATATAATGACAAATATTGCTTCATTGTCATTGACAAGTATTGATAAAGTATTCTCTAGTACATATCGACCAATCTCTGCAGTCTCGCATAGCTCACGGTAAAAGTCCATAGTAAAATTCGAACCAAATTAAACAAGTTTTACACTCGGTAATCCGGACTTGCATCACTAGATGCATTGTGCATCTCTGATCAAGATGTTGTCATATTATTTTTATCACATGGCAACATCATGGTGGGAGATGCGCTATTATCATTATGATGCATACTAGTTTTTTTTTCCAACCGAAGATCCAGGAAAAAGAATATGCCAGGAAAAAGAATATGCCTCTGAATTGGACCCAGTTAATTAGTTCTAGAAAATCGACATGCATGGCATGGCTAATATCAACAAAATGAAGTAGATTTTCCACACTGATGTTAACAAAAATAAAGATTTAGTTTCAGTTTGAAGCCTCCTAATTTGACTGCCAGACTATTCGTATACAATTTAACCAATTTGCTTATAATTTTTTGGAAGGATTCGATCGTACTATTGAGAAATTTCAGACAAGATTCTGGCCTGCCCCACTTCATGAGACTATTTACTCCTGGATATTTCGGTAAAAATATCGATATTTTCTTCCTGGATGCTTGCTAGCTAGTAGCAACAGCTCTTCTTTTATCATATTATCAAGGTCTTTTTCCATGGGGAACTGGGTGGTCCTCTTTGTAAGCATATAATGACAAATATTGCTTCATTGTCATTGACAAGAATTGATAAAGTATTCTCTAGTACATATCGACCAATCTCTGCAGTCTCGCATAGCTCACGGTAAAAGTCCATAGTAAAATTCGAACCAAATTAAACAAGTTTTACACTCGGTAATCCGGACTTGCATCACTAGATGCATTGTGCATCTCTGATCAAGATGTTGTCATATTATTTTTATCACATGGCAACATCATGGTGGGAGATGCGCTATTATCATTATGATGCATACTAGTTTTTTTTTCCAACCGAAGATCCAGGAAAAAGAATATGCCTCTGAATTGGACCCAGTTAATTAGTTCTAGAAAATCGACATGCATGGCATGGCTAATATCAACAAAATGAAGTAGATTTTCCACACTGATGTTAACAAAAATAAAGATTTAGTTTCAGTTTGAAGCCTCCTAATTTGACTGCCAGACTATTCGTATACAATTTAACCAATTTGCTTATAATTTTTTGGAAGGATTCGATCGTACTATTGAGAAATTTCAGACAAGATTCTGGCCTGCCTCACTTCATGAGACTATTTACTCCTGGATATTTCGGTAAAAATATCGATATTTTCTTCCTGAATGCTTGCTAGCTAGTAGCAACAGTTCTTCTTTCATCATATTATCAAGGTCTTTTTCCATGGTGAACTGGGTGGTCCTCTTTGTAAACATATAATGACAAATATTGCTTCATTGTCATTGACAAGTATTGATAAAGTATTCTCCGGTACATATTGACCAATCTCTGCAGTCTCGCATAGCTCACGGTAAAAGTCCATAATAAAATTCGAACCAAATTAAACAAGTTTTACACTTGGTAATCCGGACTTGCATCATGGTGGGAGATGCGCCATTATCATTATGATGCATACTAGTTTTTTTTTCCAACGGAAGATAGAGGAAAAAGAATATGCCTCTAAATTGGACCCAGTTAATTAGTTCTAGAAAATCGACATGCATGGCATGGCTAATATCAACAAAATGAAGTAGTTATACATTTTTTTTTTTTTTGTGGAGATCCAATCTCCACCATTTTGAACTTTAATTTTTTTAAAAAGATATTTAAAAAATATTTAATTTTTACTCTTATTTTTTAAAAAAATTTTAATATAATCTTCACTTGATGGACGGTGAAAATTAATTAAAAAATATATTTTAAATATTTTAAAATTTATTTTTTAAATATTAAAATAAAATGACCATATTACTCTTCTAATTATTAATAATTTTTTTAAAATTTTAAAGTTAAAATTGTAATTTTATTCATTTAAATAGAGTCAAAGGTAAAATAGTTTTTTTACCAATTCTGTTAAGTTTGATTGATAGAAATTTAGTTAGAGGGACCAAATTAATACGTTTTCAGAAAATTATGGTCCAATAATATTAATAAATAAAATTAATTTAAAAAATTAATAATTCTTTAAAAGTTAACTAACAAAATAAAAATCACCGGTTAAAAAAACGGCAAGAGAAGGAAGAAAGAGAGACACCGGTCCAAAGTTTCCAACAAGATATTTTATATAAAGATGTTCTCTACTCTCTAGTCCCACTTTGCCCCACATAATTAATTGCTCCAAGCAATTTGGAGGTTGGATGAAGAAAAGAAACCAACACGGCAACAAACGTCGTACGTCAAACGTCAAGAAAAGAGACCAACAATCGTAGTGAAATAACTCTATTCCACTTTCACATTATGCAACTTGCATTGGAAAGCTGTTTCCCTTTGCATGATTATTCGAGAAAAGGGATCAGATTGAATTATTGGATCAAATTAAAGTCACAACTATCTCCTCCATTTATTAGAAAAAAAAAGGAAAAAGACATTCTTAGTGAATTATATATTTTCATTTTTTTTTATATTTCATAAATTTTATTGTGTTAATTTTTAAGTGTTTTCTACATTTCTACTTTCCTTCAATTTTTTATTATATTTTATTACTTTTATTTAATTTTTTAATTTTAAAGTTTTGGTAACGTGTGATAAATTCTTATTAACTTACAATTTAATATTAAATTGTGAAATTTTAAAATATTAAAAAGTAAATCGTATTTCTGATCATTTTAATTAAAGTTGGAAGTACTAAATGTCAATTATCTTAATAGTTAGAGTCTTACGAACTCTTTTAAACCATATAAATGCATTATGCCTGTATATATAATTACCATTTACTTTTTTAAGAATTGGTAACATAGAATAGTCTGATCTCCAAAAGTTGATAGTAAAGAGCTAATTGCATAGACCTCTCTTAAAGTTTTATCAACTGCAAGTGGAATCAACTTTATCGTTAGATAACAAACACCTCCCCTGCCTTTAATAAACTTGGTCAAATATAACAGTTGATTATGAGAGGTCTTTGTCAAAAAACTAAAAAATTGACTAACGGAATAGGAGTTCTTTGTCAATAAATCTAAAAGTTGTCTCCGCTTAAAGTTGAACTAAACTGAACTAACTCGATTCCATTCAGTTCAATTAATTTATGTTTTAGGCATAATGGACTTTTTACATATATTTGAATTTAATGAGTTCTAAATATTAATTTTGGATCATATTTATTGGTTTTAGCTTTAGGGTTTTGATTTTCATCTTAAAAGTTCAAATTCAAACAAAATAAATAAATTAAATTATAACTAATAAGTACTAATATTCTAAATTTCTAGTATGCATTTTTAACAAAATCACATAAATCAAACATAATAAATAGCTCCAAAATAATAAGATTAGGGTTTGTTTTTAGCTTTTATATCACGATTTCATATCCAAAACGGTTTTGAGAAATCAAAACCGATTTAACCAAATATAATTTGATTTATAATTTTAAAAACCGATTTGAATTGAACTAAGAGAGTGAACCGAACCGAACCGAACTACACTTTTCGGTTGGAATCCGAGTCGATTCCGTTCGGTTCCGATTTTTTGTACCCACCCTTACA
Source organism: Xanthoceras sorbifolium (assembly GCA_003430845.1). Lineage (NCBI taxonomy): Eukaryota > Viridiplantae > Streptophyta > Magnoliopsida > Sapindales > Sapindaceae > Xanthoceras > Xanthoceras sorbifolium. The sequence continues at coordinate 24,749,970 of CM010620.1, read as the reverse complement.
TAAACCTAAAGAATACAATAGTTTAAATACTAAAACTCTAAGGGATAAAACAGTCATTCCACAAAAAACTTATAATTAAAATATTATTCAAGCTTCACAATCCAACAATCTCCCATTTAAAGATTGAAACATAAAGAAGCATCCTCCTTCATGGCTAGTGAAAATGTGGCTCTCAAACAACTTGTCCTCAATATTAAAGATCCACTGAAGTTGCGCACGGCTCTAATTTTTTCTGAGTAATTAATTTGGTCAACATATCAGCTAGGTTCTTACTTTCTTGTATCTTCAATAATAATTGAATTATATATATATTCTAATCTGAGCTAAAGACAATAAACAATAATTGTGTCCAACAATTATTTACTACTTTACTATCATTCAACAACAGTAGTAAGAGAAATGCTATCAACAGTAGCCAAGCGACTGTTGGAACACAGTCGCTCCTTTAGGAAGTGACACGTGTCATAAAATTTATCACACCAGCTTTCTTAGTTAGTTATTGTTAAAAAAATGGGAAGAGGAAAATAAATGGAATGGGATGACAATATTGTAAATGATAGGGAGAAATTGGTTTATGTTAAAATGCGTGGAACCATATAACTAACAAATTTGGTATCATAAATTTTATACGGAGCGACTGTTGGTAGCATTTCTCTACATGGAACCAACTCACTAGCAAAGCTTGTGTCATAAAAATTTATTCCACATGTCGCTGTGCTCCATGGGTCTGGCTACAATATCGGGACAAAAAGGTGTGGGTATCATACCGACACTTTTTTGTCCAACTATAACCGTTGGATGAATTTTTTTCTCATCAAACGGTTAAGAAAAAATAGCAAGTAGAAAATAAAGAAAATAGGCAACTGAATACAACGATTACTTAACCAAACCAAATAAACCAGTGAAAAAAAAGAATTCTCTCATTTTCTCTCCTCAAACTCTTCGCGAACTCACCTCCTCTCTTCACCGAAACACCGGCCGTACCGCTTTCCACCAACAACATCCACCGACCAATAGCAGCGATCTACCGCTCTTTTGCTGGCGACACCCACCGGCGTTAGATTTGACGCCGACGAAGTTGAAGAGAATGACGAATAAAATTTTGATGATATTTTCGACCGATTCGAACTAGTTTGAAAGATGGATTTTGATTTTCTTTATTTTTTTTTTATTTGTTTTGAATGAGTTTTGTTTGATTTGTATGAGTTTTAAACAAAAGTTGTTTGATTTGTTTGTTTGATAAGAATATGAGTTTTGTAGTGAATTTATTTTTTATTGTGTTTGATTTTATTAAGTGGCTACAACAAGGTGCACTAGATCAAACTCCGCCCATTAATCACACGAAGAAAATTCATATAAAGACTTGTTCTTGTATTTATTTTTGTTTATAACATTGCTCCATTTTTTTTGCAACACCGTATCTAATGTGAGTTTTAATTTCTTTCTTTTTTCTTTTTTTTTTTCATTTGGTTAGATTTGTTGTTGGCTATTAAAATAGTTTCTGATTTTATTTTATTTTTATTTTTAGGATTTCTTCTTGTTATCAGATTGTGAAGGAAGAGAGAGGAAAAAGATTGTAAACTTGAAGAGAATGAGATCAGTTCATGAGTTTCGCAGATCAATTTGTTCAGCGAACTCTACGTAGACTCTAGTTTATTTTTTCTTCTTCTCTTCCTTTTTGATGTTTTGACTCTTTAAACTGATTATTATTGGAATCAAGATCCATGAATCTCTAAACAATAATATTTTATTTTCTGAGTTTTGTGATTTTATTTATCGATGCATCCACGACCATTTACTGGGATATGTAACGTTTAGATTTTTCATTTAATAAGCCATTAATAATATTATATAAAATAAGTTATTTTTTATAATAAAAGACTAAATTAACATAAGTATTTAATATTCACAACTCATGGAATCAAATATAATTATCTATCCAAACAAAATAAATAAAACGAAAGGTTTTTGGTTAAAATAAGCAATATATAATAAATGTTATATTATATGATTAGTTCGCGAGAGACCATCCCTCGTGAACTTTGTCGCGAACAGATTAGTTAGTAGGAGGTCACCTCTCGTGAACAGATTAGTTTGCGGGAGAACAACTAGAGCGAACTGATTAGTTAGTGGGAGGTCACATTTCATGAACAGATTAGTTCGTGAGAGAATAACTAGCACAAACTGGTTAGTTCGTAGGATGCCACCTCTCGCGAACTGATTTTAGTTTGCGGAAGAACAACTAGCGCGAACCGATGAGTTTGTAGAAGGCCACCTCTAGCAAACTGATTAGTTCGCAGGAGAACAACTAGCGCGAACTGATTAGTTATGGAGAGCATTTACTGTCGCGAACTAATTAGTTCACATCATCATTACGTACTATTTTGAGAAAAAACAAAATAAGTTTTATTTTAAGAAGAAATAAAATAAGTTTATAACGTGACAAATTACACACATATATAAGCAGATAAAAAATCATATAATATTTTATTATATAATTACAATTTATTTTAAATGAATTAAAAAAATTTATTACTAAACGTATTTCTTTTATTTATATCATATATTGAAAACAATAATGTTATTATTGTTTTTATATTTGTAATAAAAATTTCAAGAGATGTAGTTAGTGTATATAGTATTACCAAATTTAAGTTTTTTTTAATTGCAGTTTCATTTCTTGAAAAATATTTTTATAAAATAATATTGAACATATTATAATTAATTACAATACGACCAAAATATATGGATTTGGATTTCACATTAGTCTTACTTTTTTTCGTTATGTTATATTTTTAAATGTTTATATTTTATTATACTAAAATTGTGTTTTTTCATATTTTTAAATATTTTTACTTTATTAGCATTTTTAGTCCTTATTTTTGTTATATCAAATAAGTTATTTTTTTCTAATAAAAGACTAAATTAACATAAGTATTTAAGGTTTGGGGAGGAACTTTAACGTTTACACCAAATGTCAAAGTTCCTCCAACAGTAACATTAACTTCAACCCGAAGGAACTTTGATATTGGTGGGGAGGAATTGGACCGGGACCTCCACGGTTCCAGTTTCAATTGCTCTAAAAATGGAACCGGAACCAACGATTCTAAAACCGGAACTGTCGGTTCCGGAACTGGGACCAAGACTATATATATATATATATAACCAGTGTTAAGTGGACCACTGCCAAAAAAAAAAAATTTTTAAAAAAAGTGACTCACCTTCTTTCCTATGACGAGTGTTCAGTGGACCACTACCCAGAAAAAAAAAATTAAAAAAACAAAGAGCAGCTGCTATTTTGTCTCACCTTCTTTCTTATCCTTTCCTCATCAGGTTTCTCGGCCTCAAGATTTTCTTTTTCTCTCTGTTTTTGCTAAACCACATTGTGGATTTTATTTTATTACTTTTATTTAATTTTTTATTTTTAATTTTTAATTTTAAAATTTTGGTGACACGTGATAAATTCTTATTAACTTACAAGTTAATATTAAATTATTAAATTTTAAAATATTAAAGAGTAAATCATATTTTTAATCATTTTAATGAAACTTGGAAGTATTAATGGTCAATCATCTTAAACGAACTACTTCAAACCAGATAAATACATTATACCGGTATATATAATTACCATTTACTTTTTAAGAATTGGTGATATAGAATAGTCTGATCATCAAAAGTTGATAGTAAAGAGATAATTGTATCGACCTTCCTTAAGGTTTTGTTAACTGTAAGTGGAGTTAAATTTAGGTTCTTATTTGATTAATAAAATATAGCAGCAAATTAAATAAATATTATTAGATTCATAACTTCAAATTTTTACTAAATTAAAAACTCATAATATTTAGAATTTTCAGCTCTTTTTTTATTTTATAATTTTTAAGTTGTAATATTATAAATATAAATAAAATTAAATTTATATTTTTGATGAAAAATACGATAGAGTGATAATCATGGAGTATAATAATAAAATAATTTTGCTATAATATGTTATATATATTGTATCTATAAAATCAATAGAAGGCAAAGGATATATACAGAATTAGACCAGCTTCACAAATCACAACTATTTATATATATTTTATGATTAGCTAAATCTTGATAACTTACAGACAAGTGGCAGCAAAATGCTTGCCGACTTTTGTTTACAATTCAATTCTAAGTTGTGTAATTCCACTCATTCACAACATTTACATGTCGTGAAAAACCACACGTATTATAACAACCAGAAAATTTTTTTCTATAATATTAATAATTATTGAGATATATTAAAATTAAATATTAAATATATAGTTCGAATATATATTTTCATAATGAAAGATATTTATTTTCGGAGACATCTATTCTTATAATAAACAGAGTCGGCCTAGAATCGGGGCTCAAGGGGTACTCCCATGGGGCCTCATAATTTATCAATTGTTCCTACTAAAAAAAATTAGCTAACGATTATATTTATTAAAGAATATAGTCAAAAGTTTAGTAAAAGAAAATGCCAACTATCTTTTTTTTTTTTTTTTTTTTTTTGTCTTTCATTATTACAACTTGCCAGGCTTTTTCTTTTTCCCTTTTCCATTATAACGCCTACTTATTTTGTTTTGTTTTTTTTTTTTTTGAGAATTTCTTTTTCTTTCTTTGTTTAGTTTATTCTACCATTTTTTTTTTCTTCTCATTATTGACCATTGCAACTTTACCTTTTATTCTGTCAATTCTCGCGCTGAAAGGTATTAAAACCATGATATACCTCTCTTTTTATTTAGATTTTCGATTATATTTTTGATTTATTTGTAGTTAATTTATTTATAGTTTTGTTTTTTACAATTTTTTTTTCTAGCCTTCCTTTATTTATTTGTACTTTGTAGCTTATAATTTATAAAAACAATATATGTACAAACATAGATTTCATAAGATCTGTATTGCCTTACCCATTCAACCTTATTGTCAAGGTTAGTGAAAAACAATTGGTTCTTCCATGCAATAAATTTTCTTGTCAAATTTGTACAAAAAAGATTATTTTTCATTATAAATTTACCTCATTGTACAATTTATTGTAGATTTGCTTCCATATTTTCTATTCCACCGAAGATACGTACATCATTTATAGTCCGCAACACTGGTTGATTGATCAAGTATCCGGCTACAACTACAAACGTGGTATGCTATTCTATATTTATGTATATTTTAATTTTTTTAATCGAATGATTTTCTGATCAAAATCGTCGTTCATTACATAAAAAGATGCATGAAATCTGAATAATTAATCAAAATCTACAATTTATTGTGTCAATAGTAAAATTAGGGATTTTTGTGCTATAAGGGTTGATTAATCATTTGTTGGCATGTACATATACAAGTTTGTGCTATGAAATGTTTAATCTGCATCAAGATGTCATTGGTTGGACATAGTTACACAATCATTCTTGTTGTATAAATAATCATCAATTTAGTTCATATTTTTTTTATTTTGCATCAAAAAATTCTTATTTTTTTATTTGACTGCAAAAAAAACATCTCTGTTTTTTCAATTATTTAATTTTTAAATACGTTTGTGTAATTTTTATAACTGTGTTTTAATGCTTTGTTAGGCTTTTGTAATTTTACAAAAACCTTTTTCTTTTATTATTTTTCAATGTCTTCTTTATAATTTTCAACGATATTATATACAAGAGTATGATATTCTTTTTCAATAAAAATTAACAAATATGTTACAAATGATATATACTTGCTCTTTTCAAAAAAGAGATAGAGTTCTTACAAGTTATAAACTTTTCTTGCATGTGTATCTTTACGTCATGTATATTCTTGTAGCAATGTATATTGTAATTTTCTTCTTAAATTTTATTAATATAAGACGAAAAGGATCAACTTCACACACACACACAAAAAGAACACATCCTAGTCAATTTTCTTGAAATGTATATTGTAATTTTCTTCTTAAATTTTATTAATATAAGACGAAAAGGATCAACTTCACACACACACACACAAAGAACACATCCTAGTCAATTTTCTTGAAAGGTTGGCTTCATACAACACAGCATGACATGTTCACTTTATGCCTTACTTGCTTGGAAACTAAATTCCATCACTTTAATTAATTTATTAACTCAATGCTTTACTTGGATAATTTTGCATGCTTAGGTCAAATTAATATTCCAAATATCAATTTTGACAAGATTCTGGCCTGCCCCACTTCATGAGACTATTTACTCTCACATCTCTCTCCATTCTCTCGCAGCTACTTTTCTTTTCCACGCAGCTACTTTTCAGGTCCATGTATCATTTTCCCATACACTACTTTTCATCCAACAACCAAAATTTGAGGCTACCTTTTTATTAGGACTTTTGAAACATAAAGTCTTCTCTTACCTTGGCACGTGCCATTTTTATCTATCTTGGATTTTTGTATCAATTTAGCTATTATCCATTGTATAGTTGTGGCAGGTATTATCGGTGCCACAAGGGATGGCAAAAATTTCTGATGTGTCTATATCGGCGGCGTTTCAATCCGCTTTGACCGAGTTTGCAACACTTATAATTGGACTCGGGTTGAGACTGGGTGAATTTAATAACTTAAATTTTCTTTGTTATTACATAACAAACCATGCTTGAATACATCTTATATATATAGTGATACATCTTATATAAAAATAACCTCCATGTAGTTATACATCTTTTTTTTTTTTTTGTTGGTGGAGATCCAATCTCCACTATTTTGAACTTTAATTTTTTTTAAAAAAAGATATTTAATTTTTACTTTTATTTTTTAAAAAAATTTTAATATAATCTTTACTTGATGAACCTTGGAGATTAATTAAAAAATATATTTTAAATATTTTAAAATTTATTTTTTGAATATTAAAATAAAATGACCATATTACTCTTCTGATTATTAATAATCTTTTTAAATTTTTAAGGTTAAAATTGTAATTTTATTCATTTAAATAGAGATAAGGGTAAAACAGTCTTTTTATCAATTCTGTTAAGTTTGACTGATAGAAATTTGATCAGAGAGATCAAATTAATACGTTTCTAAAAAGTTAGGGTCCAATAATACTAATAAATAAAATTAATTTAAAAAATTAATAATTTATTAAAAATTAGTTAACAAAATAAAAATTACTGGTTAAAAAAACGAGAAGAGAAAGAAGAAAAGAGAGACACCGGTCCAAAGTTTCCAACAAGATATTTTATATAAAGATGTTCTCTACTCTCTAGTCCCACTTTGCCCCACATGATTAATTGCCCCACATGATTAATTCCCCACATGATTAATGTTCTCTAGTTCCATTTCTCGGGTCTTGCAACTTGCATTCGATTCCCATTGCATGATTACTCGAGAAAAGAGATCAGATTGAATTATTTGATCAAATCAAAGTCACATGCGCTCAAAAAAAATTAAAAAAAAAAAGAAAAAAAAAGGAAAAAGAGACTCTACCTACTACATTACAGAGAAAAAGATAAGCTCTCTTGAAAGTTATGTTGTTGGTGACGCTTTTCTCTGCGGGCAGAGTCTAAAAATTCTCTCTCCATTTTGAAAGCTGTGAGAGTTCACCTGATCTTGCTCTTGATCCCTTAGTTCCTTTTTTTTTTTTTTTCTCCAAAAACCCAAAGAGAGAGAGTGAACAATAATGGTTGATGCGATAGTCTCGTTCGTGGTGGAAAGGCTCGGGGACTTGCTCATCAAAGAAGCAGCCTTCTTAAAAGGAGTTAAAAGTGAAGTGGAGTGGCTGAGAGATGAACTGAGATACATGCAGCGTTTTTTAAAAGATGCTGATGAAAAACAATATGAAGATGCTACGATATGCGGCTGGGTATTCGACATCAGAGAACTTGCTTATGATATTGAGGATCTGTTGGATACCTTCCATCTCAAAATCCGAAGTGAAGGTGATGATGATGATGATGGAGAGACTACGGAAGAAAAGCCACAGCCAGGATGTTTTCCTTCCATGAGTTGTTGCCTATTTCACAAAGCCAAAAAAAAGGTCGATCTGTACAACATAGGCAAGGAGATTGAAGAATTCAAAAATAAACTCAATGATCTCTCTCGTAGACGTCAACGGTATGGACTCCTAGCTTCCGGTAACAGTGGGGAAGGAAGGAGCAATGCTCTAGGCAAATTGAGAGAACTAAGAAAATCCATGTCCTTCGCAGTTGAACAGAATGTTGTTGGCTTTCAGGATGATGCTCGCAAATTGTTGGATGTACTTTTCAACAATGATCCAAGACGTTCCATCATTTCTATTTATGGAATGGGCGGTTTAGGCAAAACCACTCTTGCCGGAAAACTTTACCACCACAGTGAGGTCAAGATGAGATTTATGAATTGTTGTGCTTGGGTTTCTGTGTCTCAAGATTACACAACTCGAGATCTTCTTTTAAGAATTATAAAATCATTTGCGATTCGAGAAATAAAATTGGAGGATCTAGAGAAGATGGATGAAGCAGATTTGGGGCGATATCTTCATGAATGGTTGCAAGGGCGCTCATACTTGTTGGTGATCGATGATGTATGGGATAAAGAAGCTTGGAGGAGTTTAAAAAGAGCCTTTCCAGACAACAAGAATGGAAGTCGAGTTATTATCACAACTCGTATCAAAGAAGTTGCCGAGAGTTCAGACGAGAGTAGTTATGCCCATAATCTCCGAAAACTAAGGCCAGATGAGAGTTGGCAACTCTTTTGCGAGAAAACCTTTCAAAATTTCAATGCAGATGAAGGGTTGAAGAACCTAGGTAGAGAAATGGTAAACAAATGTGACGGCCTACCGCTTGCCATTATTGTATTGGGTGGACTCTTGTCTAGAAAGAAGCCTCAAGAATGGAGTCTGGTGCGTGATCACCTTTGGCAACATTTAAAAGCTGATTCAATTGAAATTCATTCCTTATTAACTTTAAGCTTCGATTGTTTACCTTCTCCAGTGAAACAATGCTTTCTTTATCTATGTCTCTTTCCGGAGGACTTTGAGATAAACACGGAGAAATTAATCCATCTTTGGGTGGCAGAGGATTTCATACCACAAGTTCAAGATTATATTATGGAAGAGGTTGCCAAAGGTTACATGGACGAGTTGATTGACAGAAGCTTGATTCAAGTAGGAAAGAGATATTGGGGGAGGATTGCAACATGTCTAGTCCATGATCTTTTGCAATTGAAAAGGCAAAAGAATTGAAGTCCCTTCATATATATGATAAAACTACACATACAAATATATATTCAATCATATCATCATGTCCACGACAAGCTATTTATTCTGGAGAAGACAGATCTTTATGGCTTAGAAAAAGTAATCCACATTTGCGTTCTCTTTTCTTATTTGACAATTGTCAACATCTGCTACCTATATGCAAGAAATTCAATTCTTTGAGAGTTCTCGATTATTACGGTTACATTCACTATGATAAGAGATCAATATTGTTAGAAGAAGAGATAGGAAAGTTGGTGCACTTAAAGTACTTAGGGTTAAGGGAGACATATTTTAATCTTTCTTCGTCATCGGTTTTAAACTTGTCGAGACTACAAACTTTGGACTTGTATGGTTTGGATTGGCCGGCTAGGCTACCGGCTGAAATTTGTAAGTTAGAGGAGGTGAGACATCTAATTGGAAGGTTTGCAAATGAGTCTTTGCCTATAGACAACTTGATAAAACTTCAAACTCTCAAGTATGTACAACATATGTATTGGACTGAAATCAAAACTGAAAAGTTGGTAAATCTTCGAGAGTTGTGGATTGTTTACTTGGAAAATTTGTTTTCTTTTGACTCTATGGCCAATTTAAGAAGTCTTCGAATACTATCAGTTGAAGCCGACTATAGGGAGACACGTTTTGCCTCATTACAACCTCTCTCTCATTGTCAGCATCTCGTAGAGTTGAGATTAAAGGGGAAGATGGAGAAATTGCCAAAAAACATACATCAACTCTTGCCAAATCTCGAATGCCTCTCCTTAACGGCTTCACAATTCAAGGATGACCCAATGCCTCTACTAGAAAAGTTACCATACCTCACGATTCTTCACTTAGGTAAAGGATTCTACAGTGGAAAGAAAATAATGTGCAGCACCAAGGGTTTTCTTTTGCTTGAAATTCTACTATTTGATGAGGATAATTTTGAAATAGAGGAGTGGCAAGTAGAAGAAGGAGCCTTGCCTAGACTAAGAGGTCTGCGGATCCCAGAGGTCCCCAACTTGACAATTCCAGAAAGATTAAATTCGATCCCTACGCCAGACCCACATGAATACATCAGCATGTCACCTGACGAAGCTTTGTGTCAATACTGATCAGGTACTCCCCATTTTTAATCTCATAGAATTTTAATCGGTGGAGACAGCCTAGGAGTTTAAGTGGAAGAAAATATTTAGTTATTTGATGTTTTATTAAAATAAAATAAAAAGTCTCGTTCTTATGAATTAAAAAAACTCACTGAGTTATATTATTCACCCTTTTTTTTAATTAAAATCCATTTTCCCCAGGAGGTAGCAGGGATCGGAATTGCTAAGGTCGGCCCATGCATGAAATTATGCAAAGACTCTCTATATATATTTTCAGCTTGCATTTCAGTTATTTTAATTGTTGAACTTATCATATGTTTCCAGTCATGTTATGTACTTGTTCATTTAAAGATTTGCATTATTATGTTTGTAGTTTAAATGAAGATTTGTATTCAGTTTATGCAAAGTGAATTATCTCAAATTTTGTTGTTGATTTCGGTTGAATTTTTGTTAAACTAGTTTATATTGTAAAAAATGAAAAACAGAAATGGGAATCAGAGCATTTCCTCCCAAGCTCCATTGATGGAGGTTCTGCAATTCAGGCTTTAATAGTGTTTGTCATTTCAACAAACACATTGTTTTTTTCTATCAAATTAACACCTACAAGTTTTAGATATATACCAATGGATAGTTTTTTCAGTTGAAAAATTATTCGACAATATATACACTATTTTTCATAAACATAAAAAATACACTGAGTATAGAAATTTAACGATCAGAATGAGATAATAGTTTACAAGTTTCTAATAGGTCGTAACAAATATGTTATAAAATTTTAAAATAGGTCGCAACAAATAAAAAAAAATATGTTCAATTGTGCTGCTAAATAAATAGAAACTATGTTCATTGTGGTCTGCCCTCTTGAGTCCATCAAGGTCAACATTGGTCTCTCTATTATTATTTTTCTAATTAATCATAATTAATCAGATTTTAAAAATAAAATTAAGAGTAAAATCATCAAGATTTTTGATCATATATAGGTACGCACCCCATGCCAAGTGGACCAATAAAATAAGGCCACTTGGCATGAGGGATCTACTGGATAGGAAAGTAATCCACCAAAGGCACATCGGAGTTAAAACCGAACCCACGTGCCTTCAAGTCGTCAAATTAAAGAGACAAATGTCATAAGTGATACAGGTAATCTACAGTACTCAAACGAGTATAAAAGATCACAAAAACAACAGGTAAGGTAACTTTTTCTTCTCTTGAGCTCAGTAAAAAATTAATCCTAGAATAATAGATTCAATTCAATACTAGATCTAAATTCTGACTTAAGCGTCGGAGGGTGATCACTGGCGAAACGTCGGTATCCCTTCTAACGGTGTTTTCTTTTACATTATTTTTTTCTTTAATTAAAATTGTTGAGGCTTGATACCGAAAAGACCGTTCTGTACTTCCTTATTCTGTCCTTAATAACTAATTAATTATAACAAAAAATAAAAAGAAAAAATAAGTAATATTTAATAACTAATAATTAATATATTAATAAGCATCATTTAATAATAACTCTTAGATTGATCTAAGAACTATTAATAAATGGTGCTGATTGTATTATGATAAGAGGGTAATAATACGAAGCATGCTTACATATATATATATATATATATATATAAATTAGTAGATTAATATATATTTAAAGGTACAATGAATTGCTTCGCGCAATTTGCAGAAGCACTTTCCATCGGAAGTTTCCAACAAGATATTATAAAGATATTTTCTAGTCCAAAGTTTGCCAACTAACAGATAATGTACTCTGAGTCCAACAATTGTAACAAATGTGAGTCATCTTCCAGTAAAGCAACATGTTTATGCAATATATGAAGATTCAAACAATAACAAATTAAAAACAAGTATAAAAGTATGAAAAATAATAAAAAATATATGAGATTTTACATAATTCGGCAATTAGTGTGATTCTTATATCCACGGAGTGCCCTAACATTCAATTCCACTTTCAAATGACTGCTTACAATACACATTTAAGACCACTCTCTTTTTTTCTTTGTACAAAAACCTAGCAATGGACATGGTTCGATTTTGTTAAGATTTGGATAAAACCAAACCAAATCGAAATTTTTTTTATTTTTAAAAATTGAAACCGAATTGATAACTAGATTCCATTATATTCAATTCATTTATGTTCTGGGCCTAATGGGCTTTTTTCATGTATTTAAATTTAATGAGTTTTGAATGTTAATTTTAGATCATATTTATTGGTTTTAGCCTTTCGGATGCTCATTTTCATCTAAAAAGTTCAAATTAAAAAAAATAAAAATAAATTATAACTAATAAGTAATAATATTCTAAATTTTCGATTTGCATTTTTAACATAATCACATAAATCAAACTAATAAATAGCTCCAAAATAATAAGATTAGGTTTTGTTTTTAGCTTTTATATCACGGTTTTCACTTCAAACCGTTTTTGAAAAATCAAAACCGATTTGAACCATATGTAATTCGAATTTTAATTTTAAAAATAGATTTGAACCTAATTAAGTGGGTGAACCGAACCAGATCGAATTAAACTTTTCGATTCGAATACAAGTCAACTTGATTCTGTTTCGATTTTTACATATACAGAAACCCCAAGAATACAAGAGTTTAAATACTAAAACCTTAAGGGGTAAAATTATCACTCCACAAAAAAACTTATAATAAAATACTGATTCAGACTTCACAATCCAACAATCTCCTACTTGAAGATTGAAACATAAGTAAACATCCTCCTTCACTGACTAGTGAAAATAGTGCGCTCAAACAACTTTTCCTCAAACTTGAAGACCCATTGAAGCTGTGCACAACTTCAACTTTTCTTTAGTAACTGGTTTGGTCAACATGTCAGCTGGATTCTTACTACCTTGTATCTTTATAAGTGTTAACACTTTATTATGAAGTAATGACCAATAAAGTGATAAAGAACTCTTATATGCTTGGTCCAGAATGAAATGCTGAATTCCTGGCCAAGTGTATTGCACTTTGACTATCACTACATAATACATTCATCACCTACTTGAATCCCAACTCTGCCAACAAACCCTGTAACTAAATGATCAACTCCTTGCTAGCTTCTGTCACATCCACATACTCTACTTCAATTGTAGACAGAGCAACAATCTTTTTAAATTGAGAAACCCAACAAATCGTAGTAGTGCCTAAACTGAACACAAACCACGTAATGCTTCTCCTGTAATCCATCTCATTATCAAAATCAACATCCATAAATTTGTCTCTTTTGAAACACAAGCACTTTTCAGTAGTACCATGAAGTACATTAGTATCCACTTCACTACTTTCAAATATTGATTGCCAACATTTAATATGAATATGCTCACTGCTCCCACTGCATGGGTAATGTATGGTCTCGTGCAACATGTAGGATATGTTAAGCTTCCAATGACTGAGGCATATAAAACCTTGCCATGAAGTCTTTTTCCTCATCTATCCCTGGACACTGTTCCTTGGACAACTTGAAATGACTTGTCAGAGATGTTCTGACTAGCTTAGCATCACTCATATTGCAATATTATACAAATATACTACCCCTAAGTAACTGCAAGGTAGCCATCTGTTTTTGTTTGCTAAACCTCATCCCAAGTATCTGCTTCGCTGAACCCAAGTCATTCATCTCAAATTCACTAGATAATTATTTCTTTAATTTGTTAATCTCCTGCAAGTTTGCACTAGCCACTAACATGTCATCAACATAAAGACAGACAAGGCAACACACAACAATAACTGAGTGAACGATAAACAAAACGGGTGCACATTTTCTGTCAACCCTCTCTTTTCATAAAATATTTATTCTCCTAGCTTGTCCTCAGTCAATCCTCTATGGATCACCACCTTGTAGATCCTAAGTCATTTCCAACAATAAGAAAGTAATTATTCAACATTTTCTATTAGATTGTATCCAGAAAGTATCCTAAAAAACTATCAATTAATTAATTTTTTTTTATATAAAATTGTTTTCAGATAGCAAAACAAGCGTGGATTTAGCAATATTTTAAGAAGCTAGAATGTATATATATAAGACTTTCAAATAATTAAGTAAATAATATTCAGACCCTCTAAGGTTTACTCTTCTACAAGCGGAAATAACATTTGGGTTTATGGCCAGAGACCACCCTTGACATTAATCTAAATTCATTCAATTTAACGGTTGATCAAGTTTGACTGTGAAAAAGACCAAAATGCATTTAAAATAATATATAATATTACTAAAATTCATTAAATAACAACTAAAAAAAATAGTTGAGATGGACGGTGGAGATCTTAACTATTTTTTCTTTTTTCTTTTTTTATTCAATAAATTTTAGTAATTTTATATATTATTTTGAAGGTAAATAGATCTTTTTTACAGTCAAACTTAATCAACCGTTAAATTGAATAAATTTAGATTAACGTCAGGCGTGGTCTTTGGCCATAAACCCAAAGGTTATTTCCACTTGTAGAAAAATAAACTTCAAGAGGTCTGAGTGTTATTTACTCATACGTTTAATATATGATTATTAAACAGGTTTGATGGGTGAATTTATTATGCCAAGATCAAAGGATGGGAAAGGATTCTTATTCTTTCTTGTTGGACGGAAAGGCAACCGAAGAAGGGGGTTGAATTGGGTTTCAAAACAAATCCCAACCACAAAATGTACTTCTAAAATGATAGAAAAAATTGCAAGTACAGATATAAACAACTAAAGAAAATTTGTACAAATTAAAGAGTTAAGAGAGAGAGAGATTAAACACTAAAGATAACAGTGGTTCGGCCAACACTTGCCTACATCATATTCAACCAAGCTCTTTCTCGCTTGTGTCTCTTTCAATATCTCCAATTCGCTTTTGGGTGCCAATTAAATCAATCACAAATACAATATATAATCCTTCATATCAAATACCACTAAGAGAATTCCCTCTCTTAGTCTATGCCAAGATATCAATGAAGTCAATGAATAATCAAAATAGGACTTTAAAACATTTGAATAAGGGTTTCTAGAGTTCATTTAGGATGAATGGGGCTTGCTTTTATGGAGAAAATTTGAGAAACAGCCGTTTGAAACATAATAAAAACATTAGTCAATTCCTCGGAATAAGTGAGGAACATGAGGAGATGAAGACAGGATGATGAAAACTAGCCGTCTAAGCCTTTCTGAATCTTAACGGAACAAGAGAGGAACATGACCTTCATGGTCTGCCAGAGAGCATACACGTTCTGCTACTAAGAGGAATTATAAGCGCATGATGTACTACTTAATCCTTATATGGTCCGCTACTTTGAAAATTTGAGATCATTTGATTTGTGTAATTTATTAATCCTTACTTCTTTAGTCCTTCATGCACTTTAATTAATTTCTTCAAAGAGATTAACATCTTGTATGGTGCATTGATTATTTCCAATTTAATTGAAACTTTACTTAAATCAAAACTTTACCACAACCGGTGGAAGCTAACACATATTTAGAGCCAGAGAAAGAAAGAGGGAGCTATATATTCCAGAGTTAAAACATATTTGAGACTACTCTATGTGTTTATATATATATATATATATATATATATGATGTATGCACCAAAATCTAAATAAACAGGTCATGAGGCAACAGCATGCATGGTGAAGAGACTATTTTCAATACAATTGGACATTTTTTGCCTAATTACAGTCTACATATGCCACCATTGAATTCAAGATCAGCTAGTAAAGCTACTATGAGCTGTAATCGTGTTAAACATCAAAGTTGGTGTATGATCAAGCTGATGATCAGAGATTTAGCAGTTATTGTCCAGTTAGTTATGTGAAGACGGAAGAATCCATCAAATCCTGTGAACAACTCTGTAGTGCCATGTACAAAATTGATTCTCTGATTTTCAGCTGTACTGGCTGATGCAAGAGTTGCATAATGTGCTACATTATCTGACGCAATGGTTGCACCATGCGTTGTGCAATCTGATGAAGAAATGGGAATATCCTTCCCAAACCCCCGCAAGCTGAATTGTGGTACTGCAGTGATTCTACCAAGTTCAGTTTGGGGTATAAAACTAAAATCTATCTCGCGGAAGTCCTTCTGTAAAAATGTCAACAACTTGAAACTCAGTAGGTACACATCTTGGTTCAATGAGGCCTGCGGCAATTAATAAATTAAATACAAAAATTACTAAAGAAAATATGTATCTTTGGGTTAACTAACAAATTTGGACATAAAATTTTCTTTTTTATGGAATTATGCAAATAAAAATTTTCCTTACATGTGTATCTTTACCTCATTTGTATCTTCACATACACATACATAGTCACTTCCCTTACAAAACCAGAAAAGCACTTCCAACACATCATGACATGTCAACTTTATGCCTTACTTGTTCGAAAATTAAATTCCATCACTTTTAATTAATTTATTAACCTTATTCATTACTTGGATGTTTAAAAGATAATTGTGCATGCTTACTTGCTTAGGTTAAAATTAAGGCATCCCTATATCAAATTAATATTCCAAATATCAATTTTTGGGTTGCAAATGTTGTTGAATTTTCTAAATATAAATGATACATAGCCTACGATCTCTATTCACTTGCTAATCTTTTCAAAGAAGAGATAGAGTTCTTACAAGTTACAAACATTTTTCAATCCATTCGACCTTATTGTCAGAGGTTAGTTAACTATTAATTGGTATCTTAATCTTATTGTTCTTCCATGCAAGACATTTTCTTGTCAAATTTGTACATAAAAAAGAACATAAACTTTCAATTTTCATTTGCTTCTCAATTTTCATTTGACACTCTTTATCCAAAGGCTCAACTTCACACACATCAGAAAAGCACATCAACTTGCTAGGGTTGGCTTTATACCTTACTTGAATTAAAACCTTATAATTCATAAAGCAAAGCGTAGATGTTTGAAAAAGAATTTTGCATCCTTAGGTTAAAATTAAGGCATCTCTAAATACTTAGGTTGCATTTCCTAAATATATGTGATATATATATATATATATATATATATATATATATATATATATATTGGTTGCAGTCTCTAAACACTTGCTCTTTTCAATGAAGAGATAGAGTTCTTACAAATTCAAAACTTTTCTCAACCCATTCGACCTTATTATCATATATAGGTTAGTGAGAAAAATTGGTACATTACTGTTCTTCCATGCAAGTAATTTAATTTCTTTTCAAATTTGTATAAAATTATATGTCATCTCATTACAAATTACATCTTATTCTTCAATCATTTGCAGACTTTGCTTCCATAATTTTTATTGTACTGAAAATACGTATATCAACATATATAATCTACAACGCTGCCTAATCGATCAAGTATCCCGCTACAACTGCAAACGGGTATGCTATTCTCTATTGAGTGTTTTTATTTATTAAAATTTCATTTTCATTGACAGTTTTATCCTTAATGAAATTTGTTTAGAGAGAGATTGTGAGCAACGGTGGATGCAGTAGTATCTTACGTGGTGGAAAGGCTGGGGGACTTTCTCATAGAAGAAGCAGCCTTCTTAGGAGGAGTTAAAAATGAAGTTGAGTGGTTGAAAAGGGAACTGGGATGGATGCAGTGTTTCTTGAAGGATGCAGAAGAAAAACAACTTGGCAATGCTTTGATAAGCAAGTGGGTATCCGACATCAGAGAACTTGCTTACGATATTGAGGATGTCTTGTATGCATTTATTCTCAAAGTCGATCGAGAAGCCGACCATGGAATTGGAGGGACTGTGGAAAGACAATCGAGATGATTTTCTTCCAGATGTTCTTGCATATGTGATGAAGTCAAGGAAAAGATCAACCTGCGTAGCATAGGTAAGGAGATTGAAGATCAACCTTCTCGACAATGATCCACAGCGTTTCGTAATTTCTATTTATGGAATGGGTGGTTTAGGAAAAACCACTCTTGCTAGAAAACTTTACCACAACAGTGATGTCAAGATGAGATTCATGAATTGTTGTGCTTGGGTTTCCGTCTCTCAAGATTACACAACTCAAGATCTTCTTCTAAGAATTATAAAATCATTTGGAATCCGAACTAAAAAGAAAGAGGATATCGAGAAGATGAATGTAGAAGATTTGGAACGATATCTTCGAGAATCATTGCAAGAGAGGTCTTACTTGGTGGTGATTGATAATGTATGGGATAAAGAAGCTTGGGCGAGCTTGAAAAGAGCTTTTCCGGATAACAAGGATAGAAGTCGAGTTATTATCACAACTCGTATCAAACAAGTTGCCGAGCATTTAGACGAGAGGACTCACGCCCATAAACTTCGGTATTTAAGTTCAGATGAAAGTTGGCATCTATTTTGTGAAAAAGCCTTTCAAAATTTAAATGTGGATGAAGAATTGGAGAATCTAGGTCGAGAAATGGTACAAAAATGTGGCAGCCTACCACTTGCCATAATTGTATTGGGAAGGCTTTTGTCTACAAAGAAACCACAAGAATGGTACGCAGTGAGATCTCACCTTTGGCGATATTTAAGGAATGATTCAATTGAAATTTCTTACTTGCTAGTCTTAAGCTTCGATGATGTATCGTATCAATTGAAGCAATGTTGTCTCTACCTAGGCCTTTTTCCTGAAGACTTTAGCATAGAGTTTGAGAAAGTAATCTTTCTTTTTGTGGCGGAGGGTTTTACACCACAAGATGAAGATCGCATTATGGAAGAGATTATCAAAGATTACTTGGACGAGTTGATCAACAGAAGTTTGATTCAGGTAGAAAAAAGATTTTGGGGGACGATTAAAACTTGTCGAGTCCATGATCTACTACGTGATCTTGCAATTGAAAAGGCAAAAGATTTAAACTTCTTTTACATTTATGACGAAATTAATCATTCAAATATATCTTCAATGATATCATCGTGTCCAAGGCAAGCTATCTATTCTATAACAGAAAGGCGTTTGTGGCTGCAAAAAAGTAATTCACGATTGCGTTCTCTTTTCTTGTTTGATAAAGAGTATTCATTGACGGAAGGCCAACAGCTAGCAACTATGTGCAAGACATTCAGCTCACTAAGAGTTCTCAATATTTTCTCTCCCACTACGCAACAGATGTTAGCTAAAGAGATGGGAAAGTTGATTCATCTAAAGTATTTAGGGTTGAATATGACTCTGAAACATCATGATTGCTCAATAATTTTCAACTCGCGGAGACTGCAAACTTTGGTTGTATATGACACTGTCTATGTCAATATACCATTTGAAATCAATAGGTTGCAAGAATTGAGGCATCTAATTGGAAGATTTGAGGTTGTGCTTGGGTCGTCAATAGCCAACTTGAAAAATCTTCAGACTCTTAGGTGTATAAGAATGCAAAGTTGGGTTCAAATTAATACTGAAAAGTTGGTTAATCTTCGAGAGTTATAGGTTACTGGCACCTTGTATGAAGAAGTGTTCTGTTTTGATTCTATGACCAATTTAAAAAGTCTTCGAATATTGGTTGTTCAACTATGGGATGATAATAAGTACTTGTCATCACTTCAACCACTCTCTAATTGTCAACATCTCATAGAATTGAGATTACAGGGCAGGATAGAGAAACTGCCAGACGACATGCATCAAGTCTTGTCAAACCTCAAATGTCTATCCTTAAAGGAATCACGTCTCAAGGATAATCCAATGCCTCTGTTAGAGAAGTTACCAAACCTCACAATTCTTGACTTGGGCATCAAATTTTACTTTGGGAGGAAAATGATGTGCAGCGCAAAGGGTTTTCCAAGGCTTGAAATTCTACTATTTGATTTGTATTTTGAAATAAAGGAGTGGCAAGTAGAGGAAGGAGCCTTGCCTAGGCTTAGAGGTTTGAGTATTTCCTCAAATGACTCCAACTTTATATATCCGGAAAGATTGAGATCACTCCCTTCCCCAAATCGAAAGGAATTTGATTTCTGAAGATACAATTCCAATTCCGGAACTCATCATGGTAGTTGTTGCATGTTACTCTTTTTCTCTTACATTTTAATTCAATGATTGTGTCTGTTGTTATATTACACAAAATACTCAATATCTATAAATATTAGAGAAGAGTAGTGAAAATTGGCAGTTTGTGTCTCGATAAATATCTATAAATAAAAAACTCATTTCTCTAAATAACTGGGTTACAATAACGGTTGAGTAAAATCTAGGTTTATTGCCTGTACCGAATGCCCATTTAAAGGGTTTGAGACCGGGTCTGGACCCTTCTCAAGTTTGCGGGTTTTTTACGGGATCAAATCTGATCCGAGTTTGGACCTTATTTTGCCAATCCTAAATTCATTAGCAACTCACTTGTACCTCTATTTTCATCAGTAAATCGGCACGGAACTCACATTAATATGTGTAAAGTGTTGGAAATAAAACACTCAAAAAACTTTTATTAAACTCAAAACAAATATTACAAGAACACTCTCACTCAAGAACTCACTCACTCTTTACTTCTTCTTCACTCACTTAGAAGCTTTGCTTCTTCTTGATGCCTAAACCAAAATGGGGAGAGGGTATTTATACTACTTACAAATCATTTTAGACCACACAAATAAACTAATCCAAAATTATAATAACCATACACCTCAACCTTCTACATCCTTCCACATTCTTCCAATTGACCACATGATTTTTATGCCTAATTACCAAACCCTAGAGAATTCTAGATAAAGGGCTTGGACCTTATTTATGGACTTGGACTCTAATTTATTTGGGCTTGGGTTTGGGCTCCCATAATAGTTCGAGCCTTCAAATGGTTTGGGCCTAAAACAAGTTTACACTTCAACACCCCCCTTTAAACTTGTTTTATCATGCCAAGCAAACTTCTTAATCTTGAAAGATCTTCAAACCTGAGTGGCTTGGTGAAAATATCTGCAATTTGATCTTTGGACTTCACGTACTCCATTTGCACATCCCTTTTCGCTATGCACTCCCTTATGTAGTGGTAACGAGTATCAATATGCTTGCTTCGATCATGGAACACTGGATTCTTTGCTAGGGCAATGGCTGACTTATTGTCGACACAAATCTCAGTTGGTTCTTCTTGTGGCAAACCCAATTCTTTCAGTAAATTTCTGAGCCATATCACATGACAAACGCACGAAGTAGCAGCTACGTATTCGGCTTCACAAGTGGATAGGGTGACAATCGGTTGCTTCTTTGACATCCATGTGAAAGCTGTGTTTCCCATGAAGAACACGAACCCACTGGTGCTCTTCCTGTCATCTATATCTCCACCCCAATCGCTATCGCTATATCCGACAAGCTTGTAATCATTAGAAATTGAATAAAACAAGCCAAAATCAATTGTACCTTTAATGTAACGGAGAATTCTCTTAGCGGCTTTAAAATGGGTGGTTGTTGGATTCTCCATGTATCGACTCACAAGTCCAACAGCATAAAGAATATCTGGCCTTGTGCACGTCAAATAGCGTAAGCTTCCAACTAAACTCTTGAAGAATGTTGGATCTATGCTTTCACCTTCACCATGCTTCGATAGTTTGATTCCGCATTCTGCTGGCGTGTTTATCGGCTTACAATCATCCATCTTGAACTTCTTAAGTATCTCCTTTGCATAATTTTCTTAGGAGATAAAGATGCCTTCTTCCTTTTGCTTGACTTCAATACTAAGATAGTACGCCATTAATCCGATGTCAGTCATCTCAAATTCCTTGGCCATTGCTTTCTTGAACTCTTCAATCAGGCTTAGGTTATTGCCGGTGAAAATCAAATCATCCACATACAAGCATACTACCAGAATATCTCCATTCATGATCTTGATATATAGGGCGTGCTCGTAGGGACATTTGGTGAAGCCATTTTGTTGGAAGTACTTGTCAATTCTGCTATTCCATGCCCTTGGTGATTGCTTTAACCCATATAAAGCTCTTCTCAGCTTCAGAACTTTGTCTTCTTGGCCTTTGACTTCATAACCCGGTGGTTGCTGTATGTAGACTTCTTCTTCAAGAACTCCATTTAGGAAGGCAGACTTTACATCCATCTGATGTATCTTCCACTTGTTTTGCGCTGCCATAGAAATGATTAGTCTTATAGTTTCTAATCTAGCAACTGGAGCAAATACCTCATCATAGTCTATTCCAGCTCTTTGACTGTAGCCCTTCGCAACTAGCCTTGCCTTGTGTCTTTCAATCTCTCCCTTAGAATTTCGCTTTGTTTTGTACACCCATTTGACACCAATTGCCTTGTGTCCTTTTGGAAGTGGAACAAGTTCCCAAGTGTTGTTCTTCTCAATGGCCTTGATTTCCTCATCCATCGCATCTCTCCACTTCTTTTCTTGAGCAGCTTCTTCAAAACTCACTGGTTCACAATCAGCAAAGAGGCAAAAAAGAGTAAGATTATCAGATCTCTCAGTTACCTCGTATAAATCTTGAAGACCTCTTGTTCGCTCCATTGCTCTTTCTTGTAAAAATGATGGTGGTGAATTTCCATTATTTGTTGAAGCTGGTGATGCTGGTGGTGTAGTGGGTGCTTGTTGAGGTTCTTCTAGTTGCTCCATTGGCAGCTGCTCTGTTTCTTCAAATTGTGGAGTGAAATTGAAGTTGTCTACATGCGATCCAAAATCCCATTCTCCTTCTTCATCAAATATCACATCTCGGCTGATCACAAACTTTTTGTTGTTCGGGTTGTATAGCTTGTAACCTTTTGAATAAGCGGGATAGCCGATGAAGATGAAACTCTCACTTCTATCGTCAAGCTTGGTTCTTCTCTCATCTGGTATATGAACATGAGCTATGCTTCCAAAAACTCTTAGGTGGGAGATGCCGGGCTTTCTACCACTCCATGCTTCTTGAGGTGTCTTTCCCCACACACTTCTTGTTGGAGAGCGATTGGACAAATATACTACACACGCCACTGCTTCGGCCCAAAACTCCTTGGGCAATCTCTTGCTTTTGAGCATACTTCGCGCCAAATCCAGGATTGTTCTATTCTTCCTTTCTGCAACTCCGTTTTGTTGAGGGGATCTGGGAACAGTTAGAGGACGTCTAATTCCATTCGCTTCACAAAACTCCAGGAATTCCTTGGATGTGAATTCTCCTCCTCTATCAGATCTCAGTGCCTTGATCTTATGGCCACTCGCTTTTTCCACAGCTGCTTTGAACTTTTTGAATACTCCAAAGACTTCTGATTTCTGCTTCAAGAAATAAACCCATGTTTTTCTTGAAAAATCATCAATGAAGAGAAGGAAATAATTACTGTTACCGAGAGAGCTTGGCTTGATCGGACCACACACATCGGTATGGACTAGCTCGAGTGGCTTCTTGGCTCTTGAGTCTGACTCTTTTGGAAAGCTATTTCTAAATTGCTTCCCGAGTAAACATCCTTCACAAAGTTGGTCAGGATGATTGATGCATGGTAGTCCTCTCACCATTTCCTTCTTAGATAGTAGCTCCAAGCTTCCAAAATTGAGATGCCCAAATCGAAGGTGCCATAACCAAGATGCATCTTTGTAGCAGGCTTTCAGACACTTTGCAACATCGTTTTGAATGTTCAAAGAAAATAATCTATTCTTTGACATTTTTACTATGGCTATTAGATTCCCTTTGCCATCTCTTATAGAAAGACTACGATTCTTCATATGAATATCATAGCCTTTTTCTAAAAGTTGACCCATACTCATAATGTTGCATGTCATGTTGGGCACATAGTAGACATTAGAGATTAATTGATGACTACCATTTTTAGTGCGGATAAGGATGTTACCTTTTCCTTTCACTGATATTTTTGAATCATCTCCAAATGAGACATTGCCAGCCACTGATTCATCTAGCTCTACGAACATATTTCTTCTTCCACACATGTGGTTGCTTGCACCAGTGTCGAGGTACCAAGCATTTTCTTGGTCTCCATCATTGTCTCTACAAGTTAGTAGCACTGTCTCTTTCTCTTCGACTTTTACTTCCACATAATTGGACCTTTCGTCAACCTTACTGCTGGGAGCTCTACATTCCGAAGCATAATGCCCAAATTTCTGACAATTATAGCATTGAACTTGAGATTTATCGTACCTCGAGTTTGAATTGCCTCTCCCACGGCCTCTTGTTGAGCTTTCTCCTTTCTCGTAGTTGTTGAGGTTGCTGCTGTTAGAATTCCAACCTCGTCCATGACCACGACCTCTACCTCGTCCTCGGCCTCGGCCTCTACCTCGACCACGCTGGTTTCTCTCGTGGCCTTGACTTTCTTCCTTCTCCTTCAGTTGCATCTTGAGGAGTTGCTCGTTGATCCCTTGCTTCCTCTTATGTTTTTCTTCATATGCTTGCAATGATCCTTGGAGTTGCTCGATCGTTATTTCTTCCAGGTCTTTAGTTTCTTCTATCGTCACGACAATGTGCTCAAATTTTGGATCCAATGAACGGAGTATCTTCTCTATTATTCTCACATCTTCTAACTTTTCACCATTTCTTTTCAATTGGTTAGAAACAGCTGCTACTCTTGAGAAATAATCTGAAATAGATTCAGATGCTTTCATGTGTAAAGATTCGAATTCACCTCTTAATGTTTGGAGACGGACCTTCTTTACCTTTTCGACTCCTTTGTAAGAGATTTGCAACTTCTCCCACGCTTGCTTAGCGGAGCTTGCACTCGAAATCTTCTCAAAACCATCATCATCGAATGCTTGATAGATGAGATAGAGAGCCTTCTTGTCTCTCTTCCTTGAGTCTTTTAAGCTATCCTTTTGAGTTTGGGATAGAGTAGACTCATCTTCTGGTTCGGAGTAACCTTTCTCTACGACCTCCCAGACATCGTGTGCTTCAAGGAGAGCCTTCATCTTGATACTCAAATTATCATAGTTTTCGTTCTTAAGTGTTGGAACTTGAAACGACGCCATACCATTAGCCATAACTCTCAATATAGTGAGAATTTCAAAATTCTGACTACACGGATGAACTCAGAACGTCGAAAAACCTTAAGATGAACTCAGACAAAAAAATCGATTTTTATTGTCAAAATCAAAGTCAACGGTCAACCTAACCTGGTCAACAGTCAACGGCTTGGCGGCTCGGTCAGCGGCTCGGTCAACAAGCTTAGTGGCTCGGTCAACTTGGCTCCAACTTGGCTGGACTCACTTCCGACTCGGCTTGAACTCGGCTTGGACTCGGTGAGTTAACTCACTCTATGGCAGCAAACGTCCGGCGGCCCGTGGCGGCTCGTTTGAACTCCGATCGGGGCGATTTTTGCGGCGTCAGCTTCGTCTCGTCGAGAACTTCAATTTTGATATGCTATAGTGCACACCTTCCAACTCGGCTCTGATACCACTTTGTTGGAAATAAAATACTCAAAAAACTTTTATTAAACTCAAAACAAATATTACAAGAACTCACTCACTCTTTACTTCTTCTTCACTCACTTAGAAGTTTTGCTTCTTCTTGATGCCTAAACCAAAATGGGGAGGGGGTATTTATACTACTTACAAATTATTTTAGACCACACAAATAAACTAATCCAAAATTATAATAACCATACACCTCATCCTTCTACATCCTTCCACATTCTTCCAATTGACCACATGATTTTTATGCCTAATTACCAAACCCTAGAGAATTCTAGATAAAGGGCTTGACCTTATTTATGGACTTGGACTCTAATTTATTTGGGCTTGGGTTTGGGCTCCCATAATAGTTCGGGCCTTCAAATGGTTTGGGCCTAAAACAAGTTTACACTTCAACATAAAAGACAAATCAAGTTTATATCCAGTTCCAGCTTGTTCATCAGCTTCTCTTCCAGCTTGATCATCAGCATATATACCAGTTGCATCAGGTGATCCATCAACAGATTCAAGACCAGCTACTAAAGCTACCATCAGCTGTAATCGTGTAAAACAGAGGAGCACTGTCACCACTATGATTACCTATCCAGTGAAGCATCAAAGCCGGCGAACTTGCTTGAAGGGTTGCCTTCATACAACACATCAATTAACTTTATGCCTTGCTTGGAATTAAATTCCATCACTTTAATTAATTTATCAACTTTGTGCCTTGCTTTGCTTCAATTAAAAAAAAACACACTTATGCCTTACTTGGATGTTCAAAAGATAATTTTGCATGCTTAGTTCAAATTAAGGCATCCCATATATCAAATTATTATTCCAAATATCAATTTTTGGGCTACACATGTTGTTGAATTTCCTATATATAAATGATACATAGGCTATGCTCTCTAATCACTTGCTCTTTTCAAAGAAGAGATAGAATTCTTACGGGTTACAAATACTTCTCAACCCATTCAACCTTATTGTCAGAGGTTAGTGAAAAACGATTGGTATCTTAATCTTATTGTTCTTCCATGCAAGAAATTTTCTTGTCAAATTTGTACTTAAAAGAGAAGTTTTCATTACAGTTTGTCTAATAAAAAAGTGTCGTTTTATTCTTCGATTTAATTCAGATTTGCTTCCGTATTTTCTATTCCACTGAAGATACACACATCATATATATATAGTCCGCAACGCTACTTGATTGATCAAGTATCCGGCTACAACTACAAATAGGTATGATATTCTTTATTTCTGTATATTTTATATCAAATTTTTTTCTAATCGAATAATTTTCTGGTCAAAATTGTCATTCATTGCATAATCCAGAATAATTAATCAAAATCAATAATTTATCATATTAGGAATTTTTGTGATATAAGGGTTGATTAGTCTTTTGTTTTAAGTTAGGAATTTTGCTTTTGTTTCGCACTAAAACTCCTTTAATTTTATTTTCTGGATATGTGTAATTAAGGCCTTAATTTTCCATTCTCTTTGAGTAAGTAATTGAATTGAAAAAAAAAAATGACAAAATTTAGATTCTTTTCTCCTTCTTCTTAATTTGTTTTTTCAAATATAACAAAAAAGGATCTACAATGAAATGTTTAATCCGCATCAAGATGTCATTGCTTGGACATAGTTTCATAGTCATTCTTGTTTCATATTTTTATTATTTTGCATCAAAACGTTCTTATATTTATCATTTGACTATAAAAAATATCTCTGTTGATTCAAATTAGGTCAAAATAATCCCTTTACATGATTTAAATATTAAAGACATGGGTATATATCAGCTACCCTCATATTTGGTCATATTAAAACGAAACCTTACTTTTAGGTAAACTGCAACTTAGTACCTCTTACAATTATTGACTTTGTCCCTAATTTATCTAGAAATGTTATTTTTCACATATTTTTACTTGTTTAGCTCATATGGTCCCTAACGTTTTCAAAATACATCAATTTAGTTCCTGTGACCAAAATTTTGATGGCCAAACCCAACACAAAGTATAAATT
The DNA here is from genome assembly GCA_003430845.1 of Xanthoceras sorbifolium. NCBI lineage: Eukaryota > Viridiplantae > Streptophyta > Magnoliopsida > Sapindales > Sapindaceae > Xanthoceras > Xanthoceras sorbifolium. Next base: position 24,722,471 of record CM010620.1, on the reverse strand, counting down.
GACCATTTTACAATTTTTCATTAAATTAGCATAAAGTTTTTACCATCCAACTTTTTATATTTTAATAATTTTACCTATATGGATAGTTCAATAAGATATTGATGAGTTATAAAAACTAAATTTTAAAAAGAATTAAGTAAACAAATAAATATGATAAAATTGATTAAAAATTATAAATACTTATGAAAATTTTATAAAAATTTAAAAAAAATTAAAAGTAACATAATTTATTAAAAATGAAATAAATTTCAAGATTACATACTTATAAAACTCAAAAAGTTAATTAAAAAACTAAATAAGTTAGGGATTAAATTGATAATTATCTAAAGTATTAAGTTGTAGTTATATTGTAATACAATCAACTGTCATGTATTTTGTTACATGATTTAAATATATATTAAAGACATTTGTATAACTTTTTTAACAGTGTTTTAATATCTTTGGAATGTTTATGTAATTTTACAAAAGCTTTTCTTTTTAATCTTTCAATGTCTTCTTTGTAATTTTCAATTGATAATATGACTCAATAGTAGTGAGTATTAAATTGTCTAATTCTCAATAGTTTTGAAATAAATCAATAACATTTGCTTGGAAATATATGTTTACGCAATCAATCTTTTGTTGTTTAAATATTTATCATTTTAGGAAATATTTCACTAACAAATATTTTACTAACTAATATATTACATAACCATTAAAATTTTACAAAATTAAACCCTAGTAATCAGTATCACCCAAATTCTTTCAACTACAAAACAAACACAATATATAAATAAAAGAAAAAAAATAAAAAACTAAAAAAAATCTATAAAATACATTCTAAATAAAATATAAACAATGTTCATAAATTTACCTTCAATTTTTGAGTTGGTGAAGACAAATAAACGTGATAAAGAAAGACAAATAGATTTTGATTTTAAGAAAAAAAGATAAAATAAGAAATAATATAATAAGAGAGAGAAATGTTTTTAATGAAAGATATAAAGTTGAAGCAAAGTGTACGGCGTCTAAAGGGAAAGTAACAATTTTTAGGTTAAATTGAATGAGTTTTTTTATAATTTTTAATGGATTTTTTTTGTAATTTTTATTTTTACGGATTTTTTTTAAAATTATTCAAAAAGTGGGTGGTTGAGGTTTGTTTATGTTATTTTTTTTCTCCAATGGGCTAAAAACGATTATTTTTACATTTGCGGTTAAAAATAATTTCATCAATAATTTTTAGGTCATTTTTAACAATTTTCACTTTTCTTTTTGTGATTTTTTGTCTTTTTTTTTAGTGAAAAATGGAAAATATCAGAATTTCCAAGGGATAAAACTATCCCAGAATTTTCTTAGGCACATCATTTGTCGTCCAAATATATATATATATATATATATATATATATATATATATTGCTTATTCCAGTTATTCCACTAAAGCACAATTCTTACAGAGGGAGTTCATTACTTGCTCTAAGTTTCTGCAACAGAGGGAGATTGTGAGCGATGGTTGATGCAGTAGTCTCATACGTGGTGCAAAGGCTCGAGGAGTATATCAGTGGAGAAGTAGTCTTTTTACGAGGAGTCGAAAGTGAAGCCAAGTGGCTGAAAGAAGAACTGAGTACAATGCAGTGTTTCTTAAAACAAGCAGAAGAGAAACAGTTTGAAGATCGTGTTGAAGTGTAAACTTGTTTTAGGCCCAAATCATTTGAAGGCCCGAACTATTATGGTAGCCCAAACCCAAGCCCAAATAAATTAGAGTCCAAGTCCATAAATAAGGTCCAAGCCCTCTATCTAGAATTCTCTAGGGTTTGGTAATTAGGTATAAAAATCATGTGGTCAATTGGAAGAATGTGGAAGGATGTAGAATGATGAGGTGTGTGGTTATTATAATTTTGGATTAGTTTATTTGTGTGGTTTAAAATGATTTGTAAGTAGTATAAATACCCCCTCCCCATTTTGGTTTAGGCATCAAGAAGAAGCAAAGCTTCTAAGTGAGTGAAGAAGAAGTAAAGAGTGAGTGAGTTCTTGAGTGAGAGTGTTCTTGTAATATTTGTTTTGAGTTTAAATAAAAGTTGTTTTTGAGTATTTTATTTCCAACAAAGTGGTATCAGAGACAGGTTGGAAGGTGTACACTATAGCATATCAAAATTGAAGTTCTCGACGAGACGAAGCCGACGCTGCAAAAATCGCCCCGATCGGAGTTCAAACGAGCCGCCACGGGCCGCCGGAAGTTTGTTGCCAGGGAGTGAGTTAACTCACCAAGTTCAAGCCGAGTCAGCCGAGTTGGAAGTGAGTCCAGCCGAGTTAGAGCCGAGTTGACCGAGCTGCCAAGCCTGTTGACCGAGCCGCAAGCTGTTGACCGAGCTGTCAAAAACGTTGACTATTGACCAGGTTAGGTTGACCGTTGACTTTGACTTTGACAAAAAAAATTGATTTTTTTGTCTGAGTTCATCTTAAGGTTTTTCGACGTTCTGAGTTCATCCGTGTAGTCAGAATTTCGAAATTCTCACCATATTGAGAGTTATGGCTAATGGTATGGCGTCGTTTCAAGTTCCAACACTCAAGAACGAAAACTATGATAATTGGAGTATCAAGATGAAGGCTCTTCTTGGAGCACACGATGTCTGGGAGGTCGTAGAGAAAGGCTACACCGAACCAGAAGATGAGTCAACTCTATCCCAAACTCAAAAGGATAGCTTAAAAGACTCAAGGAAGAGAGACAAGAAGGCTTTATATCTCATCTATCAAGCCTTAGATGATGATGGTTTTGAGAAGATTTCGAGTGCAAGCTCCGCTAAGCAAGCGTGGGAGAAGTTGCAAATCTCTTACAAAGGAGTCGAAAAGGTAAAGAAGGTCCGTCTCCAAACATTAAGAGGTGAATTCGAATCCTTACACATGAAAGCATCTGAATCTATTTCAGATTATTTCTCAAGAGTAGCAGCCGTTTCTAATCAATTAAAAAGAAACGGTGAAAAGTTAGAAGATGTAAGAATAATAGAGAAGATACTCCGATCATTGGATCCCAAATTTGAGCACATTGTGGTGACGATAGAAGAAACTAAAGACCTGGAAGAAATGACGATCGAGCAACTCCAAGGATCATTGCAAGCATATGAAGAAAAACATAAGAGGAAGCAAGGGATCAACGAGCAACTCCTCAATATGCAACTGAAGGAGAAGGAAGGAAGTCAAGGCCACGAGAGAAGCCAGCGTGGTCGAGGTAGAGGCCGAGGCCGAGGACGAGGTAGAGGCCGTGGCCATGGACGAGGTTGGAATTCCAATAGCAGCAACCTCAACAACTACGAAAAAGGAGAAAGCTCAACAAGAGGCCGTGGGAGAGGCAATTCAAACTCGAGGTACGATAAATCTCAAGTTCAATGTTATAATTGTCATAAATTTGGACATTATGCTTCGGAATGTAGAGCTCCCAGCAGTAAGGTTGACGAAAGGTCCAATTATGTGGAAGTCAAAACCGAAGAGAAGGAGACAGTGCTACTAGCTTGTAGAGACAATGATGGAGACCAAGAAAATGCTTGGTACCTCGACACTGGTGCAAGCAACCACATGTGTGGAAGAAGAAGTATGTTCGTAGAGCTAGATGAATCAGTGGCTGGCAATGTCTCATTTGGAGATGATTCAAAAATATCAGTGAAAGGAAAAGGTAACATCCTTATCCGCGCTAAAAATGGTAGTCATCAGTTAATCTCAAATGTCTACTATGTGCCCAACATGACATGCAACATCCTGAGTATGGGTCAACTCTTAGAAAAAGGCTATGATATTCATATGAAGGATTGTAGTCTTTTTATAAGAGATGGCAAAGGAAATCTAATAGCCAAAGTAAAAATGTCAAAGAATAGATTATTTTCTTTGAACATTCAAAACGATGTTGCAAAGTGTCTGAAAGCCTGCTACAAAGATGCATCTTGGTTATGGCACCTTCGATTTGGGCATCTCAATTTTGGGAGCTTGGAGCTACTATCTAAGAAGGAAATGGTGAGAGGACTACCATGCATTAATCATCCTGACCAAGTTTGTGAAGGATGTTTACTCGGGAAGCAATTTAGAAATAGCTTTCCAAAAGAGTCAGACTCAAGAGCCAAGAAGCCACTCGAGCTAGTCCATACCGATGTGTGCGGTCCGATCAAGCTAAGCTCTCTCGGTAACAGTAATTATTTCCTTCTCTTCATTGATGATTTTTCAAGAAAAACATGGGTTTATTTCTTGAAGCAGAAATCAGAAGTCTTTGGAGTATTCAAGAAGTTCAAAGCCGATGTTGAAAAAGCGAGTGGCCATAAGATCAAGGCACTGAGATCCGATAGAGGAGGAGAATTCACATCCAAGGAATTCCTGGAGTTTTGTGAAGCGAATGGAATTAGACGTCCTCTAACTGTTCCCAGATCCCCTCAACAAAACAGAGTTGCAGAAAGGAAGAATAAAACAATCCTGGATTTGGCGCGAAGTATGCTCAAAAGCAAGAGATTGCCCAAGGAGTTTTGGGCGGAAGCAGTGGCGTGTGCAGTGTATTTGTCCAATCGTTCTCCAACAAGAAGTGTGTGGGGAAAGACACCTCAAGAAGCATGGAATGGAAGAAAGCCCGGTATCTCCCACCTAAGAGTTTTTGGAAGCATAGCTCATGTTCATGTACCAGATGAGAGAAGAACCAAGCTTGACGATAGAAGTGAGAGTTTCATCTTCATCGGCTATCCCGCTTATTCAAAAGGTTACAAGCTATACAACCCGAACAACAAAAAAGTTTATGATCAGCCGAGATGTAATATTTGATGAAAAAGGAGAATGGGATTTTGGATCGCATGTAGACAACTCTAACTTCACTCCACAATTTGAAGAAACAGAGCAGACACTAGTGGAGCAACTAGAAGAACCTCAACAAGAACCCACTACACCACCAGCATCACCAGCTTCAACAAATAATGAAAATTCACCACCATCATTTTTACAAGAAAGAGCGATGGAGCGAACAAGAGGTCTTCAAGATTTATATGAGGTAACTGAGAGATCTGATAATCTTACTCTTTTTTGCCTCTTTGCTGATTGTGAACCAGTGAGTTTTGAAGAAGCTGCTCAAGAAAAAAAGTGGAGAGATGCGATGGATGAGGAAATCAAGGCCATTGAGAACAACAACACTTGGGAACTTGTTCCACTTCCAAAAGGACACAAGGCAATTGGTGTCAAATGGGTGTACAAAACAAAGCGAAATTCTAAGGGAGAGATTGAAAGACACAAGGCAAGACTAGTTGCGAAGGGCTACAGTCAAAGAGCTGGAATAGACTATGATGAGGTATTTGCTCCAGTTGCTAGATTAGAAACTATAAGACTAATCATTTCTATGACAGCGCAAAACAAGTGGAAGATACATCAGATGGATGTAAAGTCTGCCTTCCTAAATGGAGTTCTTGAAGAAGAAGTCTACATACAGCAACCACCGGGTTATGAAGTCAAAGGCCAAGAAGACAAAGTTCTGAAGCTGAGAAGAGCTTTATATGGGTTAAAGCAAGCACCAAGGGCATGGAATAGTAGAACTGACAAGTATTTCCAACAAAATGGCTTCACCAAATGTCCCTACGAGCATGCCCTATACATCAAGATCATGAATGGGGATATTCTGGTAGTATGCTTGTACGTGGATGATTTGATTTTCACCGGCAATAACCTAAGCCTGATTGAAGAGTTCAAGAAAGCAATGGCCAAGGAGTTTGAGATGACTGACATCGGATTAATGGCGTACTATCTTGGTATTGAAGTCAAGCAAAAGGAAGAAGGCATCTTTATCTCCCAAGAAAATTATGAAAAGGAGATACTCAAGAAGTTCAAGATGGATGATTGTAAGCCGATAAACACGCCAGTAGAATGTGGAATCAAGCTATCTAAACATGATAAAGGTGAAAGCATAGATCCAACATTCTTCAAGAGTTTAGTTAGAAGCTTACGCTATTTGACGTGCACAAGGCCAGATATTCTTTATGCTGTTGGACTTGTAAGTCGATACATGGAAGATCCAACAACCACCCATTTCAAAGCCGCTAAGAGAATCCTCCGTTACATTAAAGGTACACTTGATTTTGGTTTGTTTTATTCAATTTCTAATGATTACAAGCTTATAGGATATAGCGATAGCGATTGGGGTGGAGATATAGATGATAGGAAGAGTACCAGTGGGTTCGTGCGTTTGTCATGTGATATGGCTCAGAAATTTGCTGAAAGAATTGGGTTTGCCACAAGAAGAACCAACTGAGATTTGTGTCGACAACAAGTCAGCCATTGCCCTAGCAAAGAATCCAGTGTTCCATGATCGAAGCAAGCATATTGATACTTGTTACCACTACATAAGGGAGTGCATAGCGAAAATGGATGTGCAAATGGAGTACGTGAAGTCCAAAGATCAAATTGCAGATATTTTCACCAAGCCACTCAGGTTTGAAGATTTTTCAAGATTAAGAAGTTTGCTTGGCATGGTAAAACAAGTTTAAAGGAGGGTGTTGAAGTGTAAACTTGTTTTAGGCCCAAATCATTTGAAGGCCCGAACTATTATGGGAGCCCAAACCCAAGCCCAAATAAATTAGAGTCCAAGTCCATAAATAAGGTCCAAGCCCTCTATCTAGAATTCTCTAGGGTTTGGTAATTAGGTATAAAAATCATGTGGTCAATTGGAAGAATGTGGAAGGATGTAGAATGATGAGGTGTGTGGTTATTATAATTTTGGATTAGTTTATTTGTGTGGTTTAAAATGATTTGTAAGTAGTATAAATACCCCCTCCCCATTTTGGTTTAGGCATCAAGAAGAAGCAAAACTTCTAAGTGAGTGAAGAAGAAGTAAAGAGTGAGTGAGTTCTTGAGTGAGAGTGTTCTTGTAATATTTGTTTTGAGTTTAAATAAAAGTTGTTTTTGAGTATTTTATTTCCAACAGATCGTTCGTTACGCAGCTGGGTATCTGACGTTGGAGAACTTGCTCGTGATATCGAAGATATCTTTGATGAATTCGATCTCAAACTTGATGTTAAAGCTTCTGATGATGATGGAGAGACGACTAAGAAATGTTGCGGGTGTATAAAACTATTTGATCAAGGCAAGAAAAAAGGCAAGAAAATGGTGGATCTGCATAACATGGGCAAGAAGATTGAAGAGTTCAAAAAGAGAATCGATGATCTCTCTCGTAGGCGTCAAACATATGGAATCCAAGATTCCGGCAACAGAGGAGAAGATCAGAGGAATGTTCTTCGCAGATTGGGTGAAGTAAGAAGAGCCACCAACTTTGCAGTTGAAGAGAAGGTCATTGGCTTTGACGATGAAGTTCGAAATTTGTTGGCTAAACTTCTAGATAAAGATCCAAGGCGTTTCGTAATCTCCATCTTTGGCATGGGTGGTTTAGGAAAAACCACTATTGCTAAAAAGCTTTACCACAACAATGGTGTCAGAATGAAATACCAGAAGTATTGTGCTTGGCTTACGGTGTCTCAAGATTACACAATTCGAGACCTTCTTCGAAGAATAATAAAATCTTTTGGGTTCCAAACTATCCAGATGGAGGATCTGGAGAAGATGGATGAACAAGATTTGGGACAATTTCTTCGACAATCATTACAGGGGCACACCGCACACTTACCTGGTGGTGATTGATGATGTATGGGACAAAGAAACTTGGCAGATCTTAAAAAAAATCCTTCCAGACAATGAGAATGGAAGTCGAGTAATCATCACCACTCGTATTGAAGATGCGGCTAAACATTCAAACGAGAGAACCCGTGCCCATCAACTTCGAAAGCTAACGCGAGAGGAGAGTTGGCAACTATTTTGCAACAAAGTCATTCAGAATTTCAATGAAGATGAAGAACTGAAAAAACTAGGTGAAAAGATGGTGGAAAAATGTGATGGCCTACCTCTTGCCATTGTTGTGTTAGGTGGGGTCTTGTCTACAAAAGAGGCACATGAATGGCGTAGAGTGCACAATAACATGTGGCAACATTTAAGAGGTGATTCCATTGAAGCCATTTTTTCTTTAAGCTTTGATTGTTTGCCTTATCAACTGAAGCAATGTTTTCTCTACCTATGTCGTTTTCCGGAGGACTATGAGATAAATGTAGAGAAACTAATCTATCTTTTGGTGGCGGAAGGCTTGATACCACAAGATGAAGATCATACAATGGAGGAAATGGCCAAAGATTACTTAGATGAGTTGATTAACAGAAGCTTGATTCAAGTGGGAGAGAGATTTTTGTGGGTAATCGCATCAATTCGAGTGCACGATCTTCTACGCGATTTTGCAATTGAAAAGGCAAGAGATTTAAACTTTTTATGTGTTTACGATGAAGATAAACATTCAAATATATCGCCAATCATATCATCATGTCCGCAACAAGCTATTTATTTTGGAACAGAAAGGTCTTTGTGGCTTCAAAAATGCTGTCAAGGCATGCGTTCCCTTTTCTTATTTCACCCAAGGGAACAGTTGGTACTTATGTGCAGCAAGTTCATGTCTCTAAGAGTGCTCGATATTGACTAGATATATAATCATGAAATCGAACCAGGTAGTCGGGCTGACGAGATAGGAAAGTTGATCCATTTAAGGTATTTAGGGATGAGAGGGGGAAAGCTTTATCTCACTTCATCAATTCTTAACTTGCGGAAACTACAAACTTTGGTGTTACAAAACTTTTATCTGAGTGTCAAACTATCGGATGAAATTGGTAAGTGGCAAGAGTTGAGACACCTTATCGTACTGCGGCCTTTAAATTTTTCTTTCCCGGTAGACAACTTGATAGAGCTTCAAACTCTTAAATATATACGTACTAAATACTGGCCAAAATTCAAGACTGAAAAGTTGGTTAATCTTAGAGAGTTGCATCTTCATCAGGCCGAATTTTCTTAAGGTGTACTGTTCCCTCTTGACTCTATAGCCAATTTGAAAAGCCTTCGAAGACTATCAGTTTTGCTTGTAAAATCATCTTTCGGATCAATGCAACCACTCTCTAGCTGCCTATTTCTCCAAAATTTGTATTTAACGGGAAAGATGATTGAACTGCTAGAAAACATTAACGAAATCTTGTCAAATCTCGAAATCATGAGGTTATGGGGTTCATAACTCAAGCATGACCCAATGCCTCTATTAGGGAAGTTACCAAACCTCATAATTCTTGAATTAGTTGGCAAGTTTTACTGTGGAAAGAAACTGGTCTGCTACAGCAAGAGTTTTCCTTGCCTTGAAATCCTAGAATTTTATAATTACCTGGATAATGAAATAGAGGAGTGGGAAGTAGAGGAAAGAGCCTTACCTAGGCTTAGAGGTTTGAGATTGCCGGATGACGTCAAGTTCACAATTCCAGAAAGATTGAGATCAATCCCTCCCCCAGGCCAATGGCAATTCAGCAGAGGTTGGCCTGACATTCTTGCACATTTTTGGTGAGAAAACTTCTCCTCACCGTGATTGCTGTGTGTGTTTGTTAGTGGTTTTTCTTCATTGTTTTTAATTTATAATGCTCTTGATTGTGTAGAATGATGAAAAATGTACTTGCTATTTTCTTTTTCTTTTAATAAATCCAAAGCAGCCCCAAGACTTTGAGAACATTAATTTGTTTTCATTTCTAAAAACCTTTATAGTTAAGATGTGTAAAGTTTAATTTGATAATGATGAACCTCTGTTTCATCATTAATATGTGTAAAGTTTAGCTTCAGTTCCAGATTGTTCATCAGCACACACACCATCAGCTTCTGTTCCAGCTTGTTCATCAGCATACACACCAGTTGCATTAGGTGATCCATCAACAGATTAAAGATCAGCTAGTAAAGCTACTATGAGCTGTAATCGTGTGAAACAGAGGAGCACCATCACCACTATGATTACCTATCCAAAGAAGCGTCAAAGCCGGTGTATGATCAAAGCTGATGACAGAGATTTACAGGAGACTGAAGAAAAAGCTTGAGAAAACAGATTCTGATTATTAATTCAGCAACAATAAATTATATATTCAGCAAAAAATCAACATAAACTCCAAAACAAAATGTTATGGACATGGCATTTAAATATACAGTCTAATAAAATCTAATTTTTACATTTAATGATCAATTCTTCTACTGAAATAATTTTAAAATACTAATTTCTTATTTTTCATAATATTTTACTCTACAAAAACGGTAATGACGAGGCATGAACCGTCGACTCAATAAAAATTAATCATAATGTGCAAAGAATATTAGTAACTTTGGAAAAAATATTTTCTTGTTTTATGGAATTACATTTATATCCTTCTGTCATATATATTCTTTTAGCAATGTACATTGTAATTATCTTTTCAAATTTCATTAATATAAGGCCAAAAGGATCAACTTCACACCTAGCCGCCAGTTTGCTTGAAGGGTTGGCTTCATACAACACATCATCACATGTTCACTTTATGCCTTACTTGCTTGGAAATTAAATTCCATCACTTTAATTAATTTATTAACTCTATGCTTTACTTTGCTTCTCCAGAAAGAAGAAAAAACAAAAGAAAAAAAAAACTAATGCAACCTGACATATCAGTTACACTATATCTAGCTGGCTTCATCAGTGGCAAACATATTGCCAATCCTGTGAACAACTCTGTATTTTCAGCACTTACCTTGCAAAACCAGAAAAGCACTTACATCACTTTATGCCTTACTTGGATGTTTAAAAGATAATTGTGCATTCTTAGGTTCAAATTAAGGCATCCCACGTATCAAATTAATATTCCAAATATCAATTTTGGGGCTGCAAATGTTATTGAATTTCCTATATATAAATGACATATAGGCTACATTCTATAATAGCTTGTTCTTACAAGTTACAAACTTTTCTCAACCCATTTGACCTTATTGTCAAGGTTAGTGAAAAACAATTGGTTCTTCCATTCAAGAAATTTTCTTGTCAAATTTTTACATAGAAGATCATTTTTCATTATAAATTTATCTCATTCTACTATTTATTGTATATTTGCTTCCATATTTTCTATTCCACTGAAGATACGTACATCATTTATAGTCCGCAACACTGCTTGATTGATCAAGTATCCGGCTACAACTACAAAAGTGGTATGCTATTCTATATTTATGTATATTTCAATTTTTCTAATCAAATGATTTTTTGATCAAAATCGTTGTTAATTGCATAAAAAGATGCAAGAAATATGAATAATTAATCAAATCTACAATTTATTGTGTCAATGGTAAAGTTAGGAATTTTTTGTTCTATAAGAGTTGATTAATCATTTGTTTGCATGTACATACATAAGTTTGTGCTATGAAATGTTTAATCCGCATCAAGATGTCATTGGTTGGACATAGTTACATAATCATTCTTGTTGTATAAATAATTTAGTTCATTATTTTTTTTATTTTGCATCAAAAAATTCTTATTTTTTTCATTTGACTACAAAAAAAATTTCTCTATTTTTTCAATTATTTAATGTTTAAAGACGTTTGTGTAATTTTTAGAACATTGTTTTAATACTTTGCCAGGTTTTTGTAATTTTACAAAAACTTTTTTTGGTATTATTTTTCAATGTCTTCTTTAATTTTCAATGATATTATATACAAGAGTATGATAGTCTTTTTCAATAAAAATTAACAAATATGTTACAAATGATATACACTTGCTCTTTTCAAAGACGATCGAGATAGAGTTCTTACAAGTTATAAACTTTTCTCACCCCATTCAACCTTGTCCAAGATTAGTGACAAAAAATTGGTTCTTAATTATCTTATTCTTCTTCCACATGCAAGAAATTCTCTTGTCAAATTTGTACAAAAAAACAAAATTCATTACAATTTTTGTCTAATAAAAATATACATGTCATCTTTTACTTCTCGTTCTTCGATAATTTGCAGACTTGCTTTCATATTTTCTTTTCCACTGAAGATACGTACATCATACATATAAAGTTCACAACGCTGCTTGATTGATCAAATATTCAACTACAACTACAAACGGGTATGCTATTCTTTATTTCTATATATTTCATATATAGTTTTTCTATTCGAATAATTTTCTCATAGAATTTGTCATTTATTGCATGAAAAGATGAATCAAACAAGAATAATTAATCAAAATCGACAATTAATTGTGACAATAATTAAATTAGAAATTTTTGTGATATAAGGGTTGACTAATATTTTGTTTCAAGTAATTACATTTGATATAGGTATTCTTTACTTCTAGTTTTCGCATACATACATACACTCTAATTAGGTCCTAAATTTTCATTCCCTTTGAATAAGTAATAGATATAAAAATAAAATAAAAATGTAGATGATAAAATTGAAATACATTTCTTTTTTTTACTAATTTATTTTTCAAAATAAAACAAAACAGGATCATATTTTTAGTTTTGACTATAAAAAAAAATTTCTATTCTTTCAGATTAGATCAAAATATAAAGTCTCTTTACATTGTTTTGATATTGTTCTTCATGACTTATTTATAATATTTATGTGTTAGTGGAGCCAACAATAACATAATGGAGGAGTTAGTGGAAAAGTTAGTGGAGAAATTAGTGGAGAAGTTAGTGGAGCCATTATTTAATTAGTGGTTAAAATTCTTCCTTCACTTATTCATCTTTGCTATAAATACCCCTTTGTTTGTAATGTAAATACACACCAAAACACACTAACATCAATTGAGAGAGCAATTGTGAAGAAGAAGTAAAGTGTGTGTGAGAGAGAGAAAGCTTTGTAAAAGCTTTGAGAGAAAATCAGAGAGTTGTGAGCTTGTAATTTTCTCTAAATAGTGAAAGTGGATGTGCTCCGTGGATGTAGGCAAGTTTTGTGCCGAACCACGTAAATATTTGTGTCTCTAATTTTTCTATCTCTCCTAACAACTGGTATCAGAGCACCAGGATTTGTTCCAGGCTGCTAAGGTGTGAAATTCTCTAGGAAATTCTTAGTATGCTCTGTGGTTGCAGCATTGTCTGATCTTCCACATCAGAAAAGAATTGTTCTTGAGATTTACTGATTTTGTGTCGTGGTGTGGAAAGTACATGTCTAGGAAAGGTTCTGGCTAGGAAAGATTTGGTACTTAAGCGTGTCCGTTGTGACCCACCTCTCTTTCCTGGGAACTTACCTGGTGTGCTGTTCACGACTACGTACATTATTCAGTATACGGTTACTGTTGACCGAGTTTGACCGGAGGTGTTGACCGAGTTGACTGGAGGTGTTGACCAGGTTGACCGGAGGTGACCAGAGGTGTTGACCAGGGGCGTTGACCAGAGTTCACCAGAGGTGTTGACCAGTGTTGACCGACATTGACCAGAGGTGTTGACCAACGTTGACCGGAGGTGTTGACTGGCGTTGACCGAGGTGTATTATCAGATATTGCAAGTTTGAGTGGGAGCAATGGCATCAGAAAAAGATAATTCTAAAATAGAGAAATTCGATGGCATAAATTTCGGATTTTGGAAGATGCAAATTGAAGACCACTTATTTCAGAAAGATCTATACTTGCCCTTAAAAGGCATAAAGCCAGAAGATATGCCGGACTCTAAATGGGAGGTGCTTGATCGAAAAGCACTTGGTACCATCAGATTGACTCTATCGAAATCAGTTGCCTTCAACATCAAAAATGAGACGACAACTGTATCTTTAATGGCAGCTCTTTCCAGTATGTATGAACAACCGTCTGCAGCCAACAAAGTACATCTGATTAAAACATTATTTAATCTGAAAATGGTTGAAGGAGGAAGCTTCAGAAAACATCTGAATGACTTCAACGAAGTGACGGATCAACTAACATCAGTGAATATCACATTCTCTGATGAAATCCGAGCCTTGTTAGTTCTCGGACAGCTACCTGAAAGTTGGAGAGGCATAGTTACTGCGATCAGTAGCTCCGCAGGAAAATCAAGTCTTAAGTTTGACGATGTCGTAAGTATGATTTTGACGGAAGAGATCAGAATGCAGTCATACAGTGCATCAACTTCAGGATCAGCCCTAAATGTGGAGAACAGTGGCAAAAATTCAAACAGAGGAAATGAGCGAGGTAGATCTACCTACCGTAGCAAGTCAAAGAACAGGAGGTCCAAGTCTAGAAATCCCAAAAATTCCCAGAGCTCGAAGACAGTTGAGTGTTGGAAATGTGGGAAGATTGGACACTACAAAAATCAATGCAAGAGTTGGAAGAATGATGATGAGGTGAAAGCAGAAGCAAATGTCGCTTCCACTTCTGGAACAAATGATGTCTTGATATGCTCTTTGGAGAGCAAGGAAGAATCTTGGGTGTTAGATTCTGGAGCATCATTCCATGCTACTTCGCGGAGAGAACTCTTCGAAAGGTATGTACCTGGAAACCTTGGTAAGGTATACCTGGGTGATGACCAACCCTGTGATATTGTTGGTAAAGGTGCAGTGAAGATTAAGTTGAACGAGTCTGTATGGGAACTGAAGGATGTCATGCATATTCCCGACTTGAGAAAGAACTTAATCTCAATAGGGCAGTTGGCTAGTGAAGGCTTCACTACGATCTTCCACGATAACAATTGGAAGATTTCTAAGGGTGCAATGACAATTGCACGAGGCACGAAGACCGGTACTCTTTACCTGACAGCAGGAGTTTGCAGCTCAATTGCACTTGCAGAAGGAAATGAAGATTCAAACTTGTGGCACCAGAGATTAGGCCACATGAGTGAAAAGGGGCTCAAAGTTATGCACTCAAAGGGGAAACTACCAGGACTACAGTCAGTAGAAATTGATATGTGTGAAGACTGCATACTTGGAAAGCAGAAGAGAGTCAGCTTTCAGACAAGCAGTAGAACCCCAAAGAAGGAGAGGCTTGAGCTCGTTCACTCCGATGTTTGGGGACCAACATCCGTCTCATCCATTGGTGGAAAACAATACTTCGTGACTTTCATTGATGATCACTCCAGGAAGGTATGGGTTTACTTTCTTAATCACAAGTCCGAGGTGTTTGATGCTTTCAAGAGATGGAAAGCAATGGTAGAAAATGAGACAGGTCTGAAGATCAAAAAGCTCAGAACCGATAATGGTGGTGAATATGAAGACACCAGATTCAAGACGTTCTGCTATGATCACGGTATCAGAATGGAAAGAACCGTGCCAGGTACTCCTCAACACAATGGTGTAGCTGAACGTATGAACCGAACGTTGACTGAGAGAGCCAGAAGCATGCGTTTACAATCAGGTTTACCAAAGCAGTTCTGGGCAGAAGCAGTCAACACAGCAGCTTATTTGATCAACCGAAGTCCATCGGTACCATTAGACCTCGGAATACCAGAAGAGGTATGGAGTGGAAAAGAGGTAAAACTCTCACATCTGAAAGTTTTTGGTTGCCTAGCATATGTGCATATCAGTGATCAAGGCAGAAATAAACTTGATCCCAAATCTAAGAAGTGCACCCTCCTTGGCTATGGAGAAGATGAGTTTGGCTACCGTCTTTGGGATGACCAAAATAAAAAGATTATTCGCAGCAGAGATGTAATCTTTAATGAAAAGGCAATGTACAAGGACCGACATACAGTAGACGCCAGCAACTCAGAGCAAAGTGGGCCAATGTATGTAGATGAAGATGATGTTCCAGATAGTCCTATAACAAAGCAGACAGTTGAGTGTCCTCAGCCAGAGGAACCAGTCGAGCAGAGCAGCGTGCAGCAGTCTGACACGCCACAACTTAGAAGATCAAGTCGGCCTCATATACCAAATAGAAAATACATGAACTATTTGTTGCTGACTGATGGAGGTGAGCCTGAATGCTACGATGAGGCATGTCAGGCAGCAGATGCCAACCAGTGGGAGCTTGCTATGCAAGAAGAGATGAAGTCTTTAATCTCAAACAAGACATATGAGCTCACCAAATTGCCCATGGGTAAGAAAGCTCTTCACAATAAATGGGTGTATCGGGTGAAAGAGGAGTACGATGGCTCTAAGAGATTCAAAGCCCGTCTAGTTGTCAAAGGATTCCAACAGAAGGAGGGAATTGACTACACCGAAATTTTTGCTCCTGTTGTGAAGCTCAATACTATCAGGTCTGTTTTAAGTATTGTTGCTAGTGAAAATCTTCATCTTGAGCAGTTAGATGTGAAGACCGCATTCCTTCATGGAAATCTACAGGAAGAGATATACATGCACCAGCCAGAAGGTTTTGCAGAAAAGGGGAAAGAAAACCTAGTGTGCAGATTAAAGAAGAGCTTATATGGCCTGAAACAAGCTCCAAGACAGTGGTACATGAAATTTGATAGTTTCATGCACAAAGAAGGTTTTCAGAAGTGCAATGCCGACCATTGTTGCTACTTTAAGAGATGTAAGTCCAGTTATATCATCTTGCTACTTTATGTCGATGATATGTTAGTAGCTGGTTCAGATATGGGTGAGATCAAAAGCTTGAAGCAGCAATTGTCAAAAGAGTTTGACATGAAAGACCTGGGTCCAGCTAAAAAGATTCTTGGAATGCAAATCACTAGAGATAAACAAGAAGGGACTTTGCAGTTATCTCAGGCAGAATACATCAAGCGCATTTTGCATAGATTCAAGATGGACGATGCCAAGCCAGTTAGCACACCCTTGGCTAGTCACTTTCGTCTTTCCAAGAATCAGTCTCCTCAGACAGAGGAAGAGAGAAACTTCATGGACAAGATTCCTTATGCTTCAGCCGTTGGAAGCTTGATGTACGCAATGGTTTGCACTAGACCTGACATTGGCCATGCAGTGGGAGCAATCAGCAGATTTATGTCAGATCCAGGAAAGACTCACTGGGAAGCAGTGAAGTGGATTTTGAGGTATCTACGAGGCACCATAAATAAGTGTTTGCACTTTGGCAAGAGAGAGTTAAAAGTTCAAGGCTACGTAGATGCAGACTTTGCAGGTGAAGTTGATCACCGAAGGAGCACCACTGGGTATGTCTTTACCATTGGCACTACAGCTGTTAGTTGGATGTCACAGATACAAAAGATTGTTGCACTATCCACTACAGAGGCTGAGTATGTAGCAGTTACAGAAGCCAGTAAAGAAATGATATGGCTACAAGGTTTGTTGATAGAGCTGGGATTCAGTCAAGGGAAGAATGTTCTGTATAGCGACAGTCAGAGTGCAATACATCTGGCAAAGAATTCAGCATTTCATTCCAGAACCAAGCACATCGGTCTTCGTTACCACTTTATCAGATCTTTATTAGAAGATGAAGTGCTAACATTGGAAAAGATCCATGGTAGCAAGAATCCAGCAGATATGTTAACAAAGGCTGTCACTACTGAGAAACTGAAGCTGTGCTCAGCTTCAGTTGGTCTTCACATATGAAGAAAGTTTTGAGTACACCACTATTCACATACCGTCATTTTTTGTCTCCAAGTGGGAGATTGTTAGTGGAGCCAACAATAACATAATGGAGGAGTTAGTGGAAAAGTTAGTGGAGAAATTAGTGGAGAAGTTAGTGGAGCCATTATTTAATTAGTGGTTAAAATTCTTCCTTCACTTATTCATCTTTGCTATAAATACCCCTTTGTTTGTAATGTAAATACACACCAAAACACACTAACATCAATTGAGAGAGCAATTGTGAAGAAGAAGTAAAGTGTGTGTGAGAGAGAGAAAGCTTTGTAAAAGCTTTGAGAGAAAATCAGAGAGTTGTGAGCTTGTAATTTTCTCTAAATAGTGAAAGTGGATGTGCTCCGTGGATGTAGGCAAGTTTTGTGCCGAACCACGTAAATATTTGTGTCTCTAATTTTTCTATCTCTCCTAACATTATGTTGCTCATTTGACTGAATATTAATTAAGATCAAAATGGAGAGTGACATAGTCATGCTACTCGAATTCGTAATACATATATTTGAACTTTGACATATTGTTCTATCGAAATGGTTATTTTTGGTTTTCTATAAAACTTGTCAGGAATTTGAAGGAATCTACAAGGAAGAAGTAGAAGAAGGGGTTATTAATTGTACTAGAATATTAGTTGTTCGACGAGCGTTTTATGTGTCTTTGCCATCGCTTTAACTGCTCTCTAATTGCCGACATCTCACAGATTTGAGATTACAGGCGAGGATAGAGAAACTGCCAGAGGATATACATCAAGTCTTGCCAAATCTCGAATGCCTATCCTTAAAGTGGACATATCTCATGGATGACCCAATGTGTCTGATAGAGAAGTTACCAAACCTTATGGTTCTTTACTTGGGCTTTAATTTTTACAAGGGAGAGAAAATGATGCGCTGCGCAAAGGGTTTCCCGAGGCTTGAAATTCTATTAATTGATTTGAAAGTGGAAAAAAAGGAGTGGCAGGTAGAGGAAGGAGCCTTGCCTAGGCTTAGAGGTTTCAGTATTTCCTCAAATGGCTCCAACTTTATATGTCCAAAAAGATTCAAATCACTCCCTTCCATAGCTCGAGAGGAATTCGAAGGAAGTTTCGAAGGATTTGATATCTGAAGATGCTTCCCATTCCAGAACTCATCAAAGCATGTTTTTATTTTTCTTTGTTACTCTTTCCTCTTACATTTTATTTCAATGATTGTGTGTTGTTATATTAATACAAAATACTGAGTATCTATAAATATTATACAAGAGTAGTGAAAATTGACAGTTTCTGCCACATTAGCAAATCTCTTTTCAACTAATTTCCAATAATTAAAATTACTATATTCCTTAGCCACATATGCCTTTAAACTGACCTCTTGTAAAATGTTTAAATAAAAACAATGAAAAGCCCAAATAAAATATTTTTCGAATAAGAAATTTTACATTTTATTTGTTTAGAATATGCTAGTCATTTTTAAAAAAAATAACAATCATTAATTGAATATAAGCATGCAAATTAACAATTTTCTACCAGTCATCTATTTCAACTACCAACACACACAGCAGTTATTTTAAATTAAAAATTAAACCAATTTTTGAACCAAACACGCCCCCTAACAATGACTAGCCGCATGTATATAAAAGAGCCAAAAACAGAGCTTCAATAAATTTATGTTTCATACATTAGAAATAGCAGACAGCCTCCTACCAACAATACAATTTTTACAAAAACAAATAAAGAAACAGAGGAGGATAAGTAAAGGTAATAGGGATGGATCTTCAACATCTAACATTTCTTTCTTACTCTTCATTCAACAAAAAAAAAAAAATTCTCTGCAATTTTCCTTTACAACCGATTTCAAGATACAGTCCGCCCGTAGCACAGACAGGCAAGATAGAGGTTTTTCGCCCATTTCTCCTGCACATCCAACAAAAATACGATCCGTAAGTATAATGTTATCAACAAACAAAAAAATGCCAACCCAAAATAACATATTTGATAATCGATTATTGAACAATCTCATCAAACGAATCAAATGGATGAATTTATAACACCGAGAACAAAATTGTAACAAATAAGCTCAAATATAAACTTCTTTTAAATTTTATTTGAGTATCATGCTTATTAAGAATCATATGGAATATATATAAAATCAAAGTATTTACCTTAACATGGGTGCTTGGAAATTGAGAAGTACGTAAAGTTTCCTGAGTTTCATCACCGGGTTTGCGCCTCGGAACACTCAAGATAAGAGCAGCTTGATCACAAGTTGCAGCAGTTGATGTAATTCGAAAACCACCATCCCATCGTCTGTGGATGCCTTCACTTGGATATAGAAAATCTAGCTCCACAACAGTATAAAAAATAAGTTATAATCATCAAACCGTTCTTATTTTTTTCATTTGACTATAAAAAAATATCTCTATTGTTTCAATTATTTAATTTTTAAAGACATTTGTATAATTTTTATAACAGTATTTTATTAAGTTTGTGAGGTTTTTGTACTTTTACAAAAAACCGTTTTTTCATTCTTTTAATGTCTTCTTTATAATTTTCTACCATGATATATTTTATACAACCTATGATATGTAGGCTACAAATGATATGTAGGCTACGGTTTCTAATCACTTGCTCTTTTCAAAGAAGAGATAGGGTTCTTATAAGTTATAAACTTTTCTCTACCCATTCGACCTTATAATTGTCAAAGGTTTTAGTAAATAAAAATTGGTTTCTTAATCTTATTGTTTTTCCATGCAAGAAATTTTCTTGTCAAATTTGTACATAAAAAAAAAAATGTTTTCATTACAATTTTTGTCTAATAAAAATATGTCATCTTTTACTTCTCATTCTTTGATAATTTGCAGACTTGCTTCCATATTTTTTTTCAACTGAAGATATGTACATTATACATATAAAGTTCGCAATGTTGCTTGATTGATCAAGTATCCGGCTACAATTACAAACGGGTATGCTGTTCTTTATTTTTCTATATTTAATATATAATTTTCTATTCGAATAATTTTCTAATCAAAATCGCCATTCATTGCATAAAAATATACATCAGACCAAAATAATTAATCAAAATTTATTGTATCAATAATTAAATTAGGAATTTTTGTGATATAAGGGTTGACTAATCTTTTGTTTCAAGTTATAATTACTTTTAATAGGTATTCATTACTTCTAGTTTTCTTTGCATACATAAATACACTGTAATTGAAGTGCAGTATGTGCAGTGAAATGTATAATCATTCTTGTTGTTTAAATAATCATCAATTTAGTTCATATTTATAATTTGACTATAAAAAAAATTCTAGTCTATAATATTAAACAAAAGAGAAAACTAAATATAATTACAAATTATGACTCACTTACTCATTGTTTTGATATTGTTCTTCATGACTTATTTATAATTTACTCATTTGATTGAATATTAATTTTTTTTTTTTACATAAATGTCAGTAAAAAGGGAGAATGACATACTCATACAACTATATTATATGACTCAAGTTCGTAATACATATATTTGAACTTGACAGATTGTTATATCGAAATGGTTGTTTTTGTTTTTCTACAAAACTTGTCAGGAACTTGAAGGAATCTACAGGGAGGAAGAAGAAGAAGAAGAAGTGGTTATTAATTGTACAAAGGTATATAACCAAACCCCATCTCTCATTTGTGTCCTTTTTTTAGTGGAAAATGGAAATTACGAGGAAGAAGATACATGGTCATCTCTTGTTCTTGATCATCTTCAGGAACACTAATCACTAAGAAGAAAGAAAGATTGTGAGCAATAATGGTTGATGCAGTAGTCTCACAAGTGGTGCAAAGGCTTGGGGACATTGTCATAGGAGAAGTAATCTTCTTACGAGGCGTGAGAAAGGAAGTGCAGCGGCTGAGAGATGAACTGAAATACATGCAGCGTTTCTTACAACACGCAGAAGACAGACAATATGGTGATGCAACGATACGCCTTTGGGTATCCGACATCAGAGATTTTGCTTATGATATTGAGGATGTTTTAGATGCATTCCATCTCAACAAACTCCCAAAAAGGTCAGGACGCATTGCTTCCATGTGCTGTTGTATATTTGATAAATGCAAGGAAACGGTCATTCTGCATAACATAGGCAAGAAGATTGAAGAGTTTAAAAATAGAATCAATGATCTCTCTCGTAGACGTCAACAGTATGGACTCCAAGATTCTGGTAACGGTGGGGAAGGAACAAGCAAAGCTCTTGGCAGATTGAAAGAAGTAAGAAGAGCCACCTCCTTCGCTGTTGAAGAGAAAGTTGTTGGCTTCGATGATGATGCTCGTGATTTGTTGTCTAAACTTCTCGACAATGATCCGCGGCGTTTCGTAATTTCTATCTATGGAATGGGCGGTTTAGGCAAAACCACTCTTGCTAGAAAGCTTTACCACAACAGTGATGTCAAGATGAGATTCAAGGATTGTTGTGCTTGGGTTTCCGTCTCTCAAGATTACACAACTCAAGATCTTCTTGTAAGAATTATAAAGTCATTTGGTTTCATGACAGAGGATCTCGAGAAGATGAAAGAAGAAGATTTGGGACGATATCTCCAAAAATCATTGCAAGAGCGGTCTTACTTGGTGGTGATTGATGATGTATGGGATAAAGAAGCTTGGAAAAGCTTGAAAAGAGCTCTTCCGGATAACAAGAATGGAAGTCGAGTTATTATGACAACTAGCATCAAAGAAGTTGCCGAGCGTTCAGACGAGAGGACTCGCGCCCATAAACTTCGATATTTAAGGTCGGACGAGAGTTGGCAACTATTTTCTGAAAAAGCCTTTCGGGATTTCAATGTAGACGAAGAATTGGAGAAGCTGGGTAGAGAAATGGTAAAAAAATGTGGTGGCCTACCACTTGCCATAATTGTATTGGGAGGACTCTTGTATACAAAGAAACCGCAAGAATGGCAGGAGGTGAGATCTCACCTTTGGAGATATTTAAGGGATGATTCAATTGAAATTTCTTCTTTATTAGCTTTAAGCTTCGATGATTTACCTTATCAATTGAAGCGGTATTTTCTCTACCTAGGTCTTTTTCCAGAGGACTTTAGTATAGATTTTGAGAAATTGATCTTTCTTTTGGTGGCGGAGGATTTTATACCACAAGATGAAGATCGTATTATGGAAGAGATTGCCAAAGATTACTTGGACAAGTTGATCAACAGAAGCTTGATTCAAGTAGAAAAAAGAATTTGGGGGAAGATTAAAACTTGTCGAGTTCACGATCTTCTACGCGATCTTGCAATTGAGAAGGCAAAGGATTTAAACTTCCTTTACATTTATGACGAGGTTAATCATTCAAATATATCTTCGATCATATCATCATGTCCAAGACAAGCTATTTATTCTATGAAAGAAACGCTTTTGTGGCTTCAAAAAAGTAATCCACGCTTGCGTTCTCTTTTCTTATTTAGCAAAAAAGGTGAAGAGTCAGTGACAAAAGATCAAGAGTTGGCAACTATCTGCAGGACATTCAGCTCTCTAAGAGTACTCTATATTCCCTCTACCATCAGTCAAATATGGAAGTTCAGTAAAGAAGCAGGAAATTCGATTCATCTAAAGTATTTGGAGTTGAATGGGAGAAATCTTGATAACTCATTAATTTTCAACTTGAGGAGACTGCAAACTTTGGTTGCACATAGCCCTTTCTCTATCAATCTACCATCTGAAATTAGTAGGTTGCAAGAATTGAGGCATCTAATTGGAAGATTTGATGTTGGGTTTGGGTGGTCGATATCTAACTTGACAAAGCTTCAGACTCTGAAATATGTTTCGTTTGAAATTTGGGCTCAAATTAAAACCGAAAATTTGGTTAATCTTCGAGAATTGTGGGTTGAAGACACCTCGGATGAACAAGAAGTGTTCTGTTTTGATTCTATGGCAAATTTAAAAAGCCTTCGAATATTGGTTGTTCGACTATTCAATTTGTCATCGCTTCAACCACTCTCTAATTGTCGACATCTCGTAGATTTGAGATTATCGGGGATGATAGAGAAACTGCCAGAGGACATACATCAAGTCTTGCCAAATCTCGAATACCTATCCTTAAAGGTGTCACAACTCAAGGATGACCCAATGCCTCTGCTAGAGAAGTTACCAAACCTCATGGTTCTCAACTTGGACTGGGGATGTTACAAAGGAGAGAAAAAAATGGTGTGCAGCGCAAAGGGTTTCCTGAGGCTTGAAATTCTACTAATTTATTTGTATCGGAATTGGGAACTAGAGGAGTGGCAAGTAGAGGAAGGAGCCTTGCCTAGGCTTAGAGGTTTGACCATTTCCACATATGATTCCAACTTTATATATCCAGAAAGATTCAAATCACTCCCTTCCATAGCTCGAGAGGAATTCGAAGGAAGTTTCCAAGGATTTGATATCTGAAGATGCTTCCCATTCCAGAACTCATCAAAGCATGTTTTTATTTTTCTTTGTTACTCTTTTCCTCTTATACATTTTAATTTAATGATTGTGTGTTGTTATATTAATACAAAATACTCAGTATCTATAAATGTTATACAAGAGTAGTGAAAAGTGATAGTTTCTGTCACATTAGCAAATCTCTTTTCAACTAATTTTCAATAATTAAAATTGACAGTTTTAAAGTGACTTCTTTTCAAATAATATCCCTTTTTTTCATTTTAAAAACTGAATAAAATATTAATTACTTATGTTTTTCTTAAATAAAATATCTGAATATAAAATTAAAAAAATATTTTATTATAATTAAACAATAAATTATTATTTTATTTTAAATTATTTTTTAATTATTTAACCATTTAAAAAAAACATAATTTATCTAATTTAAATCCGTTAAGTATAAGTAAAAAAAAAAAAAAACCCTTAGTCTCCAATGTGAAAAAATGTTTAATTAAAAACAATGAAAAGCCCAAATAAAATATTTTTCGAATAAGAAATTTTACATTTTATTTGTTTAGAATATGCTAGTCATTTTTTAAAAAAATTAACAATCATTAATTGAATATAAGCATGCAAATTAACAATTTTCTACTAGTCATCTATTTCAACTACCAACACACAGCAGTTATTTTAAATTAAAAATTAAACCAATTTTTGAACCAAACACGCCCCCTAACAATGACTAGCCGCATGTATATAAAAGAGCCAAAAACAGAGCTTCAATAAAATTTATGTTTCATACATTAGAAATAGCAGACAGCCTCCTACCGACAATACAATTTTTACAAAAACAAATAAAGAAACAGAGGAGGATAAGTAAAGGTAATAGGGATGCATCTTCAACATCTAACATTTCTTTCTTACTCTTCATTCAACAAAAAAAAAAAAATTCTCTTCAATTTTCCTTTACAACCGATTTCAAGATACAGTCCGCCCGTAGCACAGACAGGCAAGATAGAGGTTTTTTGCCCATTTCTCCTGCACATCCATCAAAAATACCATCCATAAGTATAATGTTATCAACATACAAAAAAATGCCAATCCAAAATAACATATTTGATAGATGACTATTGAACAATCTCATCAGACGAATCAAATGGATGAATTTATGACACCGAGAACAAAATTGTAACAAATAAGCTCATCAAATATAAACTTCTTTTAAATTTTATTTGAGTATCATGCTTATTAAGAAAATCAAAGTATTTACCTTAACATGGGTGCTCGGAAATTGAGAAGTACGTAAAGTTTCCTGAGTTTCATCACCGGGTTTGCGCCTCGGAACACTCAAGATAAGAGCAGCTTGATCACAAGTTGCAGCAGTTGATGTAATTCGAAAACCACCATCCCATCGTCTGTGGATGCCTTCACTTGGATATAGAAAATCTAGCTCCACAACCTACATATGGAAGCCAACACAAATGAGAGAGAGAGACAGAGAGAAATCAACTCCCCAAACAAACACATGAAATATTCTTGGAGGTATATATACTGATTAGTGAGTATGACAAAGATTTTGAACAAAAAGAAACCTCTACTTGTATTGAACAAAAAGAAAGAAATCAACTCCCCAAACATGAAAAATTCAAATTCAACAAACAAAAGGTAGAGAGAGAACATTTTCCATTAATATCACATAAGCAAGCAACGGTAACCAAATTTCATCCTCTCAAAAACTAACACAAACGTTGAAAACAAGACAACTGCAATATTTAACCTGTTGACTGAAGCCAGCATTGCGAGACATAACAACACCCCATCGGCTTCCAGCAGTTGCCATTGATGTCACATGAAACCCTTCCCTCCACTTCTTGTTTATCCACTTGAAAGGGAAAGATTCACTTACTTTGTAAGACTGTTGAGTGTACTGGGTGCCTGCAGAAATTAAGTCACAACTTCAATCATGTGGACAAGAATGAAAAAGGAGTAACAGAGTAAATAAATCACTAAAAGATGTACAAACAAGTGAACAAAAGTCCGCCACAATGGTTACAAATTACAATGCTACAACATAACAACAAATGAAACGTACAAAAATCCAGAGAAGTAACATTTCAAGTTGAGAACGCAAATTATACTGTAAAATGCATCAGAGACACAAGATTTACATTAAAAATTCAACCCTGTAGAACATTTAATATGTTTGTCGCTACTAATTCGAAATGCTTAGACACTAACAGGACTCTAACAAGAATAAAAGTAACATGCATCTTCTCCATGCCAACAACAAAGTTTATCCATAGATATCACATGAAACGGTGCAAACAAACCTTTGGACATAACAACAAGGGAGCTTCCATTGTTAGCACCAGCAATAGAACTAATGTAAAAGTTCTTCTCCCACTGTTCCATAATCCATTCCTGTAAATTTGAAACAACAATTTATATAGTGTTTTAAATATTTAATAGGCATATTTAAACAAAATACAAATAAATATAAATAGAAAAGGTTAATATGCAACAAAGCAATTCACCTTGTGTAAGAAGAATGGAGATAGCTCGTAAACTTGGCTAGTGAAACCGGTTCCGGCATCCATAATTAATGCCCAAAGATTAGAACAAGATGCCACGCTACTTATAAGAAGGCCATCTGCCATTCCTCTCTCAATATGCTGTGCTAACCTTGCATCGGCCACATTATAATGGTACCTAGGTACATGACATATAAGCAGGTCAACAGGCGACATCAGGTAAGGAAACCATTTTCAATACAAATAGCCTTCTTCTCCTGGACCATAATTACAATCTACATGGCACCATTAAAATATAAACCAGCCATATATTCATGAGAAAAAGATAGAACGAACTCTACCTCTGTTTCATTACAATCTACATGGCACCATTAAAATATAAACCAGCCATATATTCATGAGAAAAAGATAGAACGAACTCTACCTCTGTTTCATTGGTAACCTAGCATTGTAAACAGATATCCACTGTGTAGCAGGAACTCCAAGACGAACCTTCTTCCTGGGTTGCCCATCATCTTCTTCCTCAACATTTAGCCTACCCCGTTTTTGGCCAACTTGATATATAATCTAGCAGCATTTACACAAGTTCAAATCAGCACCTATCATCAAAAAAAAAAAAAAAAAAAGAACTTATATATCAAATATCAAGATGATCACCTTTTGAGCACCATCAGTATTTATTGGCCTTATAGCTGGATTAGGTCCAAGCAATCCCTCAAACAATGATATTAGTTTGGAATAATTGGGCTCCTCGTCAAACTTCATGTTCACCACAATCTCAAGAAATTGTTTAAGTGGTGGGGGGCAGAAACAGCAGAGCATTTCCGGAGATGTTGCCATCTTCTTTTTGCAAACTAGGAAGGATTTATTATCTCCCTAACATTTTAGAAGAAGAAAATTTGAACAAAGTTATTCAGTAAGCAAATAGAAAAAGAAAAAGAATTAATCAGGAGCCAGGATGTAGAATAACCAGATATACAGTATATAATCAGTACCTGATAACCTTGCCATGGTAATCTGCCCCGATGTAGAAAGATGAGAGTATATGCAAGGGATTCAAGGTCATCCCTTCTACTGGCAGTTCTTCCCAGATGAGCATGAACACTAGCATATCGAACAGTTCCTCTGGGCAAAACAAACAGTAAAAAGAATAAAAAATGACAGCTAACAATCTGGGTTGCAGACCACAACCTAACTAGATAAAAACACAAACTTACCTAAACATATCAGGACGTTGATCATATTCAACATGCATTCCGCTAGTACTGTCCCTCCACTTTGTTGCTGCAATATCATGTATTTATTTTATGTATTAATAAGACATGAGAAAGGAACCTAAAAAGAAAAAATCATATAAAGGGTGGTAATAAGGATAAAATGAAATTCACTCGCCTAAACCAAGGTCTACAAGAAACAACTTCTTATCTTGCGATGTAGACGGCTGACCGAGTAAGAAGTTCTCTGGCTTTACATCTCCATGCACATATCTGATATCAAATAGGATCATTAATCAAAACAGTAAGTATATATATTTTTCTCCCAGATCCTAACCAAAAAACTGAAATTGAAAATTGAAGCTACAAGCTAGCAACGATAATTTTCAACTTCCCAATTTCCTAGAAACTGTTAACATACCCCCTTGAGTGCATCTTCTCTAGGATTGATAGAGACTCAACTGCGATGCAAGCTACCATTTCAGTGGACATCCTACATGCAAAAATAATAAGAAATAAAGGTTTTAGTCATTCTGTTTAGTAATAAAGGTTTTAAGCCAGGCAAATGTAGAAGAAACTAAACCACAGAAAGATAATGTAATAATTGTCAAATAGGAAGAATCAAAGAGTTGCATACATAAAATATTAACAATGAAATTAGGAGACTTCAATAAATTAACTTGATAAAAGGAAGGTAATAATTATATGTAGAGAAATTTAATTATCATGGGTTCTTCATGATCATCTAAGATACGGTCTTTGGTCCATTGTAAAATGCTTGAAGTTCTAGATATTGGAAACAATAAGGTAACATGTGCCTTCCCATATTGGTTGGGAACTCTTCCGAAGCTGTACGTTCTTGTTCTTCTATCCAATCAGTTTTACGGGTTTGTAAGAGATTCTGAGGCCAATAATTCATTCTCTAAGTTGCGAATAATTGATCTCTCGAACAACAATTTCAGTGGTTTTTTACCAACGGGGTACTTTGCAAGTTTTAAAGCTATGATGAATGTGGATGTAGCTGCAAATAAGTTGGAATATTTGGGGAGTGACTACTACTACTACCACGATACTATATTGGTGACAATAAAATATAATGATATTGAAATGGTGAGAATACTTAATATTTTCACTATTATAGATTTTTCAAATAATAGTTTCCATGGAGAGATTCCAGAAGAAATTGGGAAGCTACAGTCACTTCACCTTCTTAACCTATCTCAAAATCTCTTGACAGGTCATATCCCTTCATCGCTAGGAAATTTAACAGCACTTGAATTCTTGGACCTCTCTTCAAACAGGCTTGTTGGAGAGATTCCGAGGCAGTTGGCAAGTTTGAATTTTCTAGAAGTTCTAAACCTATCACGAAATCAACTCTCCGAACCTATACCTCGAGGCAGCCAACTTGATACATTTGGAAGTGATTCTTACAATGATAATTTAGGATTATGTGGATTTCCACTATCAAATGATTGTCATAGAGGTAAGACACCACAACTATCTCGAATACCAGAAGATGATACAGAGAGTGAATATGCATTTGGTTGGAAAATTGTGTTGATAGGTTATGGACCTAGAACAGTGCTTGGAAGGATATCTTGTTTTCTCAACAGGAAAGCCTTGGTAGCTTGTAAGAATTGTTGAGAGAGAAAATAGCAGAATTGTGAGAAGGCTAAATAACCGACGCAGAGGAAGAAGAAATTAGTGTTTCTGAACAATTCTCTTTGGTGAGTGTTACTTTTTAGGAGCATGTAAGAAGTGATGTTAGTGCTAACAATTTGAGTTTTCCGTCATTAACTTCTTTTTTTTTCCCCAATTATGACTAGTTTCACATTTTTCATTGTGTAATCAGAATCATAATATAGTATAAAGATCCAAACTCTATATTAAAACTATAAATATTTGTTCCTGCATTTATATGCACAATTGAAAATTCATCCTAAGCTTCTGACACTCAAATTAGAGCTTATGCTAAGCTCTTTCAACAATCTTAAATCAATAAATCTCAAGTAATTATATTTTTTGCAAATTTATGTGTTACTGGCAAAAAAACAGAGGACCTTCTGCATTTGAGAATAAATAAAAATACTGGTAAAGTTTTCCTTACAGTTTTTAATTTGGTAATCAAAATTTTGCCCACATATATAAGAAATAGACCATGACCACCGCCCAATGTAGTTTGAAAGTAAAAAATATTCATTCAGCCTGATAATATCACATTTACTATTATCCTTACTATTACGAGACTATCTAAATCTTGATAAAAGGTATTTGCCACACCAGCCATCTATCTTTTGGCATGTCTACTTCAAACATAATTAAAAGAAAGAAGAAGAAAATCAATGTTTTAATGAAAGACCATATTGGTCTTGTACTCTTGTTACTAAAGTGACTGTAAGTAAATTATATTTGTATAATTTAATTATTTATTTTGTGAATAATATGAAAACTGAAATATACTTTTAAAAAAAAAGTTGAATTGTTTTATTAGAACTATATTGGTCTTGTTATGACTGTAAGTAAATTATATAAGTTTAATTTAATTATTTATTTTGTGAATAATAAGAAAACTGAAACATATTTTTAAAAAAATTGAATTGTTTTAAGTATTAGTCTTTTCTAAGTTAATCATATTGGTCTTTTCTAACATTTTCTAAGTTTACTCCATTTTTTTGTTGTTTTATATCAAAAGTAAAAGAAAGAACGAAAAAAGTTACAAAATATGAAACAATAGTGTTGAACTGCAGAAAAAGACATGATTAGGATGTGGTTAAAGATGTTGAATGGTGAAAGTACCATTAAAGCATTTGCATTGTAATCTATAAAGTGGTGATAAAAATTTGGCTAATAGACTGAAGTTAGTTCTACTAGAGATTATTTCAGATAGCTAAAGTGTCTCTATTTAAGAGGGTATTTTTTGATAATGTGTTAGTTCTTCTGGAGATTGTGGTGAGTTTAATGATATTAAGACCCTTATTTACTTTCTTCCTATTACGTACCAATAGAATATAAGAGCTCAAAAAAGACTAAGCAAGCATTAGAATTACTGCAGTTTGATAAATAATCATACAAAAAGAAAATATAATAAACTTTTTAAAAATTCGTTTATTTCAAAAAATAATTTTTTCATTAATTATGGGAGAAACATATTATGAAATAAATAGATTTTGAGAAGTTTACTAAATAATTTTTTTTTTATCTCAACTTATAAAATAAATAATTATTTCTCAAGGTACAATAATTTTTTATTATTGTAAAATATTTTTGATTATTGTAAAATATCTAAACACACCCTAAAATATTTTTGATTTTTTTTTCTTGCATCATGAACTGATATCATATTTCAAATTAGGTCAATTCAAAAAGTTTGGATGGATATCGACTTGGTACACAAGTCAAGTATGAGAACATGTACCCACTTACAAGTTAATCAAAATTTCTATATTTGTTTTGGAATTTATTGTATTTTTCCTATCACGACTTATTATTAAAAGTTGTTTCGTTTAGAAATTATCAAACATTTCTAAACGTTTTGGAATTTATTGTATTTTTCTTGTCGCGGCTTGTTATTAAGAGTTGTATTCATTCAAAATTTATTAAACATTTCTAAACGTTTTGGAATTTATTGTATTTTACATATCAAGACTTTTTGTTAAGAGTTACATCCATTCAAAATCTATCCAAATTTTATAAACGTTTTGAAATTTATTGCATTTTTCCTTTCACGACTTGTAGACTTTGATTTTGTTTATTATTTCCCATTGTTACACTAAAAATCTTAGAATTTTCTTCAAGTATTTTGAATTTTATAGTCAATACAATAATCACACATAGACATTACAACAATCAAACACTACAAAAAAAAATATTATAAAAGCTCTTAATGGTTCTTATTTAATTAATAAAATATAGCAGCAAATTAAATAAATATCATTAAATTCAGAACTTTAGATTTTTACTAAATTAAAAACTCATAATATTTAAAACTTTCATTTTTTTTATTTTATAATTTTTAAGTTGTAATATTATAAATATAAATATAAATAAAATTTATTTTTTTTAAAAAAAATATAACAGAGTGATAATCACGAAATATAATAATAAAATAATCGTGCTATAATATGTTATATATATATATACTGTATTTATAAAATCAATAGAAGGCAAAGGATATATACAGAATTAGACCAGCTTCACAAATCATAACTATTTATATATATTTTAGGAATATTATCGTTTTTCCCCCTGAGATATAAAAATACATCATTTTCTCTCCTGATTTGAAACTATTTTTCAAAATCTCCCCTACCATTACTATTCTATTGAAAAAGACCATTCTACCATTATCATTTTATTTTATTTCTATTTTATTCATTACATTATTATCTTTATTAATTATATAAATATTTAATTATATAATTAAAAAATAAAAAATAATCTATAACCAATTCATCAATTAAATCACCACCCTCATCTTCAATTTCAGATTTTTTTTTTACCTAGATTCATCATCAATCAAATCACTTCAATCCCAAATTTTTTTAACCCAAATTCATCATCAACTAAAGTAATTCAATTGTAGAATTTGTTTAACCCAGAATCATCATCAACTAGACTACTACATCACACATTCATCATCAACCAAATTACCACCCAACCTTTTTTTCATCATCAACCAAACCCGGAATGTTTTTACGCAGATTCATCTTTCTTTCTCTTCTTTTCCTTTTTCTTCTTCTCATTTTTTTTTTTTGCCCAGAAAACCCCTGCAATGGAGACCATAGCAGATCCCTTTGCGATGGTCTCCATCGCAGAGCCGCCATCGCAGATAGATCTCTCATCTGCGATAGAAACCATCGCAGATGGAGCTTCCATCTGCGATGGATCTGAGATGGACTCCATCGCAGATCTGCGATGGAGTTGAGGGGGAGGGATTTGAGGGTCTGGGAAGAGAATAGGAGGGGGGAGATATGGAATTGAAGGACGGAAAACAAGGGCTGGCCAGATGAAGCGAAAGCAAAATCTGGAGGGAGAGAAGATGGTGAGAGGTGGTGGAGCGATTCTGTGGATGAGAAAAAAAAAATGAAGAAGAAGAAGAAAAGGGAAGAAGAAAAAGAAAAAACGAAAATGAAGAGAGATGATTCCAGACCATCATCTTTAATTTTTTTTTTAAAATTTTATTTTCTTTTTTAGCAATGGACCAGATGATCTAGTCCATTGGATGGAGATATTTTTATCCGATCTAATGGATCAGATCTCATCTGGTCCATTATTTTTTTTGTTTTTTAATTATATAAATTATTTTTATATAATTAAATATTTATATAATTAATAAAGATAATAATTTAATAAGTAAAATAAAAATAAAATAAAATGATAAGGGTAGAATGGTCATTTTTAATAGAATAGTAATAGTAAGGGGGATTTTAGGGAATAGTTTCAAACCAAAAAAAAAAATGATATATTTTTATAACTCAGGGCGGAAAACGATAATACCCTTATATATTATTAGCTAAATCTTGATAACTTACAGACAAGTGGCAGCAAAATGCTTGCCGACTTTTATTTACAATTCAACGTGTGTAATTCCACTCGTTCACAACATTCACATGTCGTGAAAAACCACACGTATTATAACAGCTAGGAATTTTTTTTTAAGGGATAAAAGTATAATATTAATAAGCGTCAGAATTTATTAAAATTAAATAATAAATATACGGTTTGAATATTTATTTTTATAATAAAAAATATTTATTTTTATAATAAGAGAAGATAACTACTTTCATAATAAAAGAAAAAAATAATCCATATATATTAGTATATATATATATATATATGGGGTAAAAATTAAATTCTTTAACACAGAAGTAAAAGGCTGACGTACTACCTATTTTCCTACAAATAACGTACACAGCCAGAATTTTCTTAGGAATATTATTTGTCCTCCAATTTTATATATATATATATATATATCAATGAGGAATGTTCAGTGGACCACTAGTTCACGACGAATGTTCAGTGGACCACTAGTTCACTGCAGCTGCTATTTTGTGTCACCTTCTTTCTTATCCTTTCCTCACCTGCTATATATATATATATATATATATATATCAATAACGTACACAGCTGCTATAATGATGAATATTTTTGTATGTTAATGATCTTAAAATTTTACTGTACTGTTTTTTACATGTCTAGGTTGGCCCTATAAATTTATAAAAAGTTTGGAGATGTATAGAATTAATTAAAAATAGTTGAATAGAGTATGGTCAGTGCTGGTTTTAAGTTTAATCCTAGTGACGTTATTTAGTCCAATTGAAATTATTGCGGTGATGAGGTTATGACGATATTACAATTTGTACCTTGTATAGGTTCGGGTGACTCTTATGCTTATATAATTGTGTTGATTCTTGGTTGTTCGAGGTAAGTAAATTCATCTATGGGAATGCTTATATTTTGTATTATGAAATTATATTATTTTAAAAAGTTACTAATTTGTACCTTATAATATGTATTAAATTTTTAATAAAATTATATTAGTAAGAAGACTATTTAAAGTGTTTATGAACTAACTAGTTTTAGTATTATATAAATAAATGTTTATTTGTAAACGTTTGAGATTTATGAAAAATATAAAGATTTGTAAAACTATTCAGGTAATTACTAGTTTATTTTTATAAAATCTATTTTCTAAGATCGATGGACCGATGTCCGTAGTTTCTGATTCTGATATGATCGCGTCACACGGGTAAATGTGACACTCTAATATGACCGCGTTATACGGGTAATTTTAATACTCTGATATGACCGCGTCACACGGGTAATTGTAACACTCTGATATGATCGCGTCACACGGGTAATTGTGACACTCTAATATGATCGCGTTACACGGGTAATTGTGACACTCTAATATGATCGCGTTACATGGGTAATTGTGATACTTTGATATTACTGCATTACACGGGTAATTGTAACAATCTGATATGACCGCGTCACACAGGTAATTGTGACACTTTGATGTGACTGCGTCACACGAGTAATTATGACACTCTGATATGACCGCGTCATACGGGTAAATGTGACACTCTTGTATGACCGCGTTATGCGGGTAATTGTGACACTCTGTTATGATACTATGGAACATGAGCAAATTAATTATTTTGATATCGTATTTAATGTATTATTCTTTTGAAATGTTTATGAACTGATATATCTATTTATCAAAGTTTATGTACATAGTTTTTTAACTTAGACTGCAAATTATTGTTATATGTTTTGAAATGTTATGTTAACTATTATGATTGTAACTCTTTCGATATTAAAAACTATGTATAAAATTACTTATCGAGTTGACGGCTCACCCCTCATTATCACCATTTTTGCATAGTAGAACCAGGTATATGGATGAGTGATTAGTAACTGGGAGATTGCTTCAGTAGAAAAGTTTATCGTTAGAGCTTTGCTTTCCATATTTAGTTTATTGAAAGATTTTTTGGTTTTCATTTAGTAGGGTTTTATTTGTAAGGATTCAGTTTTATAGACTGTTTCATTTTAATGCTAAACCATTGGAAATGTTATTTGGAGTTTATCTTAATTTCAGCAGTTAATTTATTTTATGGAAGTTTTTAATCAATTTATAAATAAGTTAGAGGATTTAGACCGAGTATCATCCTAGTTCGTGTATATCGAATTTCAGGTGTTACACCTTCGATTTATACTGTTACTTCAATTTTTGACCCTAGGTGTAAATTTGATAGTTTATATGAATATTTAACACTTTATTATCAATCTGTAGGGCTACAGAACGTAGATATTAGTGTTTTATATAATAATGTTAGGCAATTATTTTATTCAATGTATGACGAATATCGTTTTGTATACGGTCCCTCGTTGAACATTAATGTTCGGCAACCAGAACCAAGCAGAAGTGGTAGTAGTAGTAGTCATTCTCGTTCTCGCTTTCCCTCATTAAGGAAGTTAGGGTCAAGCGTGTTGACCAAAAAATAAAGGGCACAGGGAGTTCTTCGTGTTCATCAACCTATGTTTCAGAGGTTGATCTTTACATAATCACCTCTTTTGAGTTTTTGGACAACGAAGATTTTAACATTCTACATTGGTGGAGGGAGCACAAAACTAACTTTCCAATTTTCGCCTTCATTGCCAAGCAAATTTTTGGTACCCCTGTCTCGACCGCGACAGTCGAACAGGAATTTAGTACAGGTAATAATGTTCTTGACGAGAGACGAGTATTATTCAGTCCTGACTCAATACAAATCCAGGACTTAATATATATATCT
This sequence comes from Xanthoceras sorbifolium, assembly GCA_003430845.1. Lineage (NCBI taxonomy): Eukaryota > Viridiplantae > Streptophyta > Magnoliopsida > Sapindales > Sapindaceae > Xanthoceras > Xanthoceras sorbifolium. Next base: position 24,686,793 of record CM010620.1, on the reverse strand, counting down.
AGTCCCACTTTGCCAACATGAGATATATATATATATATATATATATATATATATATATATAAACGTCTATATATAATTTGTAGATGAATTACATGTAAAGACAATAAACAATAATCGTGTCTGACAATTATTTATTCCCCCTTTCAAACGAAAAGAGAAAGAAGAAAGAGACACCGGTCCAAAGTTTCCAACAAGGCAACAATTTGGGTAGGATGAAGAAAAGAAACCAACAAGGCAACAAACCTCACACGTCAAACGTCAAGAAAAGAGACCAACAATCGTAGTGAAATAACTCTATTCCACTTTCACATTATGCAACTTGCATTGGAAAGCTGTTTCTCTTTTGCATGATTATTCGAGAAAAGAGATCAGATTGAATTATTGGATCAAATTAAAGTCACACCCATCGCCTCTTTTATTAGAAAAAAAAAAAAAGGAAAAAGACATTCTTAGTGAATTTTATATATATATATATATATATATATATATTATTTCATAAATTTTATTGTGTTTTCTACATTTCTACTTTCCTTCAATTTTTTATTATATTTAAGGATTTTGTTTTATTACTTTTATTTAATTTTTAATTTTTAAATTTTTATAAAGCATGATAAATTCTTAATAACTTACAATTTAATATTAAATTATTAAATTTTAAAATATTAAAAAGTAAATCGTATTTCTGATGATTTTAATTAAAGTTGGGAGTACTACAGGTAAATTATTTTAATGATTAGAGTCTAAGAACTCTTTTAAACCAGATCAATACATTATGCTGGTATATATAATTACCATTTACTTTTAAAAATTGGTAATATAGATTAGTCTCCTCACCAAAATTTAATATTAAATAGCTAACTGCATCGACCTTCCTTAAATATTTTTATCAACTACAAGTAGTTCCATCAAATACTTGCTCTTCTCTTTTTAGTAGCTTAGATTCAGCTATTTTCACATGGTATCAGAGCTTATGACTCACATCCAAGATTGATCCTCGATTATCAATCGTTTTGTCATCAAAATTAGGTCTCATGGCTTCACAAATCAACTCTACAGATTTTGCTTCTTTGGCTAAGACACTCAACTCAAATCTGCTATTAAAGCTGGACAAAACAAACTATATCTACTGGAAAACTCAGGTTTTACCAGTCATTCGAGCTCTAGATCTTAAAGAGAATATAGATCCAGGTTTTAACTACAAGTTTTATGTATATACCAACAGATAGTTTTTTCAGTTGTATAATTATTCGACAATATATATGCCATTTTTCATAAACATAAAAAATACACCGAGTATAGAAACTTAACGATCAGAATGAGATAATAGTTTACAAATTTCTAATAGATCACAACAAATATATTATAAAATTTTGAAATAGGTGGCAACAAATAAAAAAAAATTTAAAACCAGTTTTGGCATTAATTTCACTTTGATTATTTTACTTTATCTTCAATATAAATGTGTGTTAAATCCCATTAAAGTCTAAAACTCATTTAGATTTCTATTGAAGTTATTAAAATTCTGAAAATTCGTACTATTTTGAATTGTCCACTAGCAGATAGATGGCAACTGTCTGAAAAGAAATTTAATTTAAGCCATTTTTAGAGAAATAACAATTTTTAAATTGTTATGAGATCTACTTATTTGTTTATACTCTTTTTGCAATGTTTCATAATTTTTTAGTTTGTGCATAATTTATTAAAAATATGTAACCTGACAATACTGTTCAGTTTCTATAACAGTACCGGTTAGCTCTAATTTAAAATATTTAGTTTGAGTATCTTTAATCTTAGTTTTGGTTCTAAAATGTCATTTTGAGATTGACATGTATTGTATTGTCAAGGATTGGACTGTTAATTTGATTTGGATCATTTACAGGATAGTATACATTATAAAAATGTTTGAATATAATTTAATTTATGTGCTTGAAAATATGTGCAAATTTAATAATTTATGGAAGAATCCAGTGTCAAGAGAGATAAGTTTAAGAATTTGCGGATTCGGAGGCCATTCGAGACTAATTTACACATTATTTTTAAAACTGTTTAATGAACAGTACGTATTTCTACATATTCTTAATAGTGTAAGTGAGGGGTCAACCTTATTCTGTCGACTAAAGTTCTTTTAATATATTAATTTATATATTTTTTTATTCCACAAACAAATTCAACCAAAAACTCTCTCACAAAAATAAAATTTTATAACAAATAATTTGTACTCTTCAACCAAATTCCACAAAAAAAAAAAAAAAAAAAAAAACTTCAATCAATATTCTCCAATTAAAAAAAATAAAAATTAAAGATGGAGCATATATTTGCTCCATGGAGCTGCGATGGAACCTTCTGCTCCACAGCTGCAAGCAATGAAGCGAATCCATCGCATCTGCAATGGAGCAGAAGATGGAGCAGCTGGACGTCAATCACTATGAGCGATGAGCAACTCCATCGCCGATAGAGCTCTAGCTGCTCCATTGGCATTGGAGCATCGCTCCATCACATTAAGCTATTTTTTTTTTTTAAGTTTGATTTTGAAAACAAATGGGAAGAGATCTGGAAAATTTCCAGTTCTCTCCCCAATTTTCTTTTTTTGAAAAAAAAATATTTTTTATTAATGTTTTTTAATGTTTGAAATTGCTTAATGGATGGGAGAGATTTGATCTCCTCCATCCACTCTTTTTTAAAAAAAATTAATTAAGTAATTAAATTTTAATTGTTAAAATGACGTTTATACCTTTCTCATGTTAAAATCACTATTAAGTTAACTGTGGTCAATATGGTCAAGGTTACTTCAGTGTAATAAACGATAAAGTGACATTATATGTCCAACAATTATTTACTACTTTACTATCATTCAACAACAGTAGTAAGAGAAATGCTGTCAACAGTCGCCAAGCGATTGTTGGAGCACAGTCGCTCCTTTAGGAAGTGACATGTGTCATAAAATTTATGACACCAGCTTTCTTAGTTAGTTACTGTTAAAAAAAATGGGAATGGGATGACAATATCTTAAATGTTAACTAACAAATTTGTAATGAGATGACAATATTATAAATAATAGGAAGAAAATGATTTATGTTAGAATGCGTGGAACCAGCTAACTAACAAATTTGGTATCATAAATTTTATACGGAGTGATTTCTGGTAGCATTTCTCTACATGGAACCAGCTCACTAGCAAAGCAGGTGTCATAAAAATTTATTCCACATGTCGCTGTGCTCCATGGGTCTGGTTACAATGTCGGGACAAAAAGGTGTGGGTATCATACTGGCACTTTTTTGTCAAACCGTAACTGTTGGATGAACTTTTTTCTCATTAAACGGTTAAGAAAAAATAGCAAGTAGAAAATAAAGAAAACAGGCAACCGAATACAACGGTTACTTGACCAAACCAAATAAACCAGTGAAAAAAAAACAATTTCACCAACAACATCCATCGACCAATAGCATCGATCTACCGTTCCTGTATTGGCGACACCCACCGGCATTAGATCTAATGCCGACGAAGTTGAAGAGAACGACGAAGAAAATTTTGACGATATTTTCGGCCGATTTGAACTAGTTTGAAAGGCAGGTTTTGATTTTCTTTAGTTTTTTTTATTTGTTTTGAATGAGTTTTGTTTGATTTGTATGAGTTTTAAACAAAAGTTGTTTGATTTGTTTGTTTGATATGAATATGATTTTATTGTGTTTGATTTTGTTAGGTGGCCACAACAAGGTGCACTAGATCAGACTCTGCCCATTAATCACACGAAGAAAACTCATATAAAGACTCGTTCTTGTATTTCTTTTTGCTTATAACATTGCTCCATTCTTTTTGCCACACCGTATTTAATGTGGGTTTTGATTTCTTTTCTTTTTATTTGGTTGGATTTGTTGTTGGCTAATGGAATAATTTCTGATTTTTATTTTTTTTATTTTTAGGATTTCTTCTTGTTATCAGATTGTGAAGGAAGAGAGAAGAAAAAGATTGTAAACTTGAAGAGAATGAGATCAGTTCATGAGTTTCGCGAATCAATTTGTTCAGCGAACTGTACGTAGACTCTTGTTTAGTTTTTTTCTTCTTCTCTTCCCTTTTGATGTTTTGACTCTTTAAACTGATTATTATTGGAATCAAAATCCATGAATCTCTAAACACTAATAGTTTATGTTCTAAGTCTTGTGATTTTATTTATCGATGCATCCATGACCATGAGAGAGAGAGGGATATGATTTTTCAACTTCTAAAGGCATAATATTTCCAATATTTATTGGGATATGTAACGTTTGGATTTTTCATTTAATAAGCCATTAATAATATTATATCAAATAAGTTATTTTTTATAATAAAAGACTAAATTAACGTAAGTATTTAATATTCACAGCTCATGGAATCAAATATAATTATCTATCCAAACAAAATAATTGAAATGTAAGGTTTTTGGTTAAAATAAGCAATCTATAATAAATGCCAAATTATATTATTAGTTCGTGATAGACCACCCCTCGCGAACTTTCTCACGAACAGAATAGTTAGTGGGAGGTCACCTCTAGAGCGAACTAATTAGTTAGTGGGAGGTTACCTTTCGCGAACAGATTAGTTCGCGAGAGAACAACTAGCGTGAACTGGTTAGTTCGTGGGAGGCCACCTCTCGCGAACTAATTTTAGTTTGCGGGAGAACAACTAGCGCGAACTGATGAGTTCACAGGAGGCCAACTCTCGCAAACTAATTAGTTCGCGGGAGAACAACTAGCGTGAACTGATTAGTTACGGAGAGCACTTACTGTCACGAACTGATCAGTTCGCGAGAAACCACCTCTCGCGAATTGATTAGTTCACATCATCATTAAGTACTATTTTGAGAAAAAACAAAATAAGTGTTATTTTAAGAAGAAATAAAATAAGTTTATAACGTGACAAATTACACACATATATAAGCAGATAAAAAATCATATAATATTTTATTATAAACGTATTTCTTTTATTTATATCATATATTGAAAACAATAATAGCATTATTGTTTTTATATTTATAATAAAAATTTCAAGAAATGTAATTAGAGTATATAGTATTATCAAATTTAATTTTTTTTTCATTGCAGTTTCATTTCTTGAAAATTATTAATATTGAACATATTATAATTAATTACAATAAGATCAAAATATATGGATTTGAATTTTACATTAGTCTCATTTTTTTTCATAATTTATCATATTTTTAAATATTTATATTTTATTAGCATTTTTAGTACTTATTTTTGTTATATTAAATAAGTTATTTTTTTCTAATAAAAAACTAAATTAACATAAGTATTTAAGGTTTGGAGAGGAACGTTTACACCAAATGTCAGTTTCTCGCCAAGTCAAAATTCCTCCAACGGTAATATTAATTTCACCCCGAAGGAACTTTAATATTGGTGAGGAACGTTAAAGTTCCCCTACCAACATCAAATCTCCGTGAGGAATTTTAATATTTTCTCCCAATATTCAAGTTTTTCGTTAAGTTAAACTTTCTCTACCGGTAACGTTAACTTTAATTCGAATGAACTTTGATGTTGGTGGAAAAATTAATATTAAATTGCTAAATTTTAAAATATTAAGGAGTAAATCGTATTTCTAATCATTTTAATGAAAATTGGGAGTATTAATGGTCAATTATATTAATGGTTAGAGTCTTACGAACTCTTTCAAACCAGATAAATACATTATACCGGTATATATAATTACTACTTACTTTTTAAGAATTGGTAATATAGAATAGCCTGATCACCAAAACTTGATAGTAAAAAGTTAATTGTATCGACATCCCTTAAAGTTTTATCAACTATAAGTGGAGTCAACTTTAGGTTCTTATTTGATTAATAAAATATAACAGTAAATTAAATAAATATTATTAGATTCAGAACTTTAAATTTTTACTGAATTAAAAACTTATAATATTTAGAAAAAAAAATTTAAGGGATAAAAGTATAATATTAATAATTATTGAGACTTATTAAAATTAAATATTAAATGTATGGATCGAATATCTATTCTCATAATGAAAGATATCTACTTTCACAATAAAAGAAGATAACTACTCTTATCATAAGAGGAAAAAACTAACCATATGTAATAGTAAAATTTAAGCTCCTTAACACTGAAGTAAAAGGCAGGCGTAATACCTATTTTACTACAAATGAACGTACACAGCCAGAATTTTCTTAGGCATATTATTTGTCCTCCAATTATATATATATCAATCTCAATGACCAGTGTTCAGTGCACCACTAGTCCACTACCCAAAAAAACAAAGAGCTGCTGCTATTTCAGTATTTTGTGTCGCCTTCTTTCTTATCCTTTCCTCATTACGTTTCTGTGCCTCAAGATTTTCTTTTTCCCTCTGTTTTTGCTCTTATTTCTTTTTCTTCTCATGGAAACTTAAATTTACTTCTTCTTCTTGTTTTCGAATCATATGAATCCAATCAAAAACCCAAAAGAAAGAAAAAAAAATCCAAGATTGTGAGAGAGAACATTACTTGCTCGAAATTTCTGCAACAAAGAGAGAGAGAGAGAGAGAGAGAGAGAGAGAGAGAGAGAGAGAGAGAGAGAGAGAGAGAGAGAGAGAGAGATTGTGAGCGATGGTTGTGTCAGATCGGGCCTCTCGAAGACTTGGCCGGGCTCTAATGGAGAGATCGAAGGAGAGAGAAGCTAGGGTTTGGGGTTGAATTTAGGGATTTCGAAGAGAGAGGAAGGGAGAGACACGAAGATTCGATGAAGTGAGTGGGTTGAGTTCTGTCTGAAAGAGAAGCAGTATTTATATTGCTACTTAAAACGACGTCGTTTAGCCAGAAAATATCTCTATCAAAGCCGTGCGTTTTGGTAGTGCGTTTAGATGAGGGTTGCTGTCAATTGATTTCATTACAGTTGTTATTGTTATTTTTAATTCCCTAAACGGTGCCGTTTGGTTAGTAGGTACCATAAAAGAATAGATGGTCAGCAGATGATCCATTCCTGCTAACAAACCATCCAGCTATGTATAGGGTACGAATGAAATGAAAAAGGCATAAAAAGATTATTACACAAATTCCTCTCTCTCTCTTCTAACAAACTCTCCCAATTTCTAACCTATTATATCTGTTTTCTCTCTGTTTCTTCTTCTTCCACAGTAAGTCTAGCTTCATTCATTGCTGAATCCCTGCATTCAAATAAACCAAATCATTAAAAAAACAATTCCAACAGATCGATATACAACAAATTGGTATCAGAGCACTTTCCGGGAACACAAAACCATGGCAGAAGGAACTAGGCAGCACCATTATGTGGATGGAAGGTTTCAGGAGATTGAAACTAGGGTGCAGAAAGTGGAAGAAGGGGTGCAGAAAGTGCAGGAAGGAATGCAGAAATTGGAAGGAGTGATGACCACCTTTAAGATGGAAGTAGCTACCCAACTTTCTGAACAAACAGCTCAAATCGAATACAAAATGCAAGAACTGCTCACTGCAGTGTTTAAGGAAGCCAGACCTGAAGGAATGAGTGGAAATGGGAAGGGCATTTTGGGCTCAGCACCTGCGGTGCCATCTACAGACCCTAGGAATGCTAGATCTGCTAGAGAACATCGATTTACAAACAACCAAGGGTCATCCAGTCAGGTATTTTCAGACTCACTAGTTAAGATCCCAAAATTAACATTTCCTAAATTTGACGGGACAGACCCTAAGACTTGGCTGAGAAAGTGTGACCGATACTTTCTAATACACCCAGTACCACCAGACCAAAAGGTGTTAATAGCTTCTATACACTTTGAGAAAAAGGCGGAGGTATGGTTTCAGTCATACTATGACTTACAAAAGGGTGTTAGCTGGAGGGAATTTAAGGAATCCTTACTCACTAGGTTCCTTGATGTAGAGCAAGAAGATGTGATAGGGGAATTGTATAGATTAAGGCAAACAGGCACTGTCTCGGAATACCAAGACAAATTTGAAGAGCTGCAGCCAAGGCTAAGGGCTAAAGGATATGGGCTAGGTGAGGGATTTTTTTTTGGAGAGCTTTTTGAGTGGGCTGAAATATGAAATTAAAAACCAAGTTAAGATGTTCAGCCTCTCAGATCTGAAAACTGCCATACATTTGGCGAGGCTACTCGAGGCAGCCATCGAACCCAAGAGGAACAGACCTTGGGTACAGAAAACCAGCATCTACAACTCCTCCACCAGCACACCCAACCAAACACTAGCCAAAACTCATAATACCTACCAAAACACACACCCCCTACTCGAGGCAGCCATCGAACCCAAGAGGAACAGACCTTGGGTACAGAAAACCAGCATCTACAACTCCTCCACCAGCACACCCAACCAAACACTAGCCAAAACTCATAATACCTACCAAAACACACACCCAACTAGCATCAATACAGCTCTGAAACCAACTGAACCCATTCCCATTAAACGGTTGACACAAGCTGAAATGAAGACAAGGAGAGACAAAGGGCTCTGTTATAACTGTGATGAGCCGTACACTTATGGCCACCAATATACTAAGAAGAGGTTATACATGCTTATGGGTGAAGATGAAAAAGCCCAGGAAATTGACACAGAAATTGAGGAAGTGCAAGAGGAATCTGTACCAGAAATCTGCAAGGAAGAGATGTCAATTTCACACCACACCCTAACTGGTTGTGCTGGACTGCAAACCATAAGGTTAAGGGGCAAGGTTAAACATCGAGAAATCACGATATTGGTGGACAGCGGCTCTACCCATAATTTTCTGGATCCTAACACAGCCCAACTGACAGGTGTAGAGATAGAGGAAACAGAAACATTGTGGGTCACAGTTGGAGGAGGAGGGAAAATAAGCAGCAAGGCTAAATGTAAAGAATTCACTTGGGCCATGCAAAGGGTCACCTTCTCAACAGAAATGAGATTGCTGACCCTAGGGGGCTGTGACGCAGTGCTAGGCATCCAATGGATTAGGGAAATATGACCCATAATGCTGGATGCTAAACAGTTGAGTATGAGTTTCATGAAGGAGGGAAAGTGGGTTTCCCTACAAGGAATAAGAACGGAGAGCAAGTTATCTCAATTGACAGGGAAAAGGGTGGGCAGCCAACTTGAGAAGGCTCACAATCAAGCCGAAGCTGTGGTACAGCTTTACTCACTAGAGACAGAAGAAAAAATGGTAGAAATCCCTACGGTTTTGAAGCCCTTACTTGAAGAATATGCAGAGGTGTTCTCTGAACCTAAATCCCTACCTCCCCACAGAAAACAAGACCACAAGATACCATTAATTGCTGGCTGCAGCCCAGTGAATGTCAGGAATTACAGGCACCCCTATGTGCAGAAGAATGAGATAGAGAGGATCTTGAGGGAGATGCTTGACAGTGGCATCATCCGACACAGTAACAGTCCCTTCTCTTCTCCTATTTTATTGGTGAAAAAGAAGGATGGGACTTGGAGGTTCTGTTTGGATTACAGGGAACTCAAAAAAATAACAGTTAAAGACAAATTCCCTATTCCCCTCATAGATGAGTTACTGGATGAGCTGAATGGGGCTAGGGTGTTCACTAAACTCGACCTCAGGGCTGGGTACCATCAGATCAGGGTGGCTGAAGCGGACATTCACAAGACGGCCTTCAGAACTCACCAAGGGCACTACGAGTTCAAGGTAATGCCATTTGGCCTCACTAATGCCCCAGCTTCTTTTCAAAGCCTTATGAATGAGATCTTTAGGCCTTACTTAAGAAAGATGATTTTGGTATTTTTTGATGACATATTAGTTTATAGTCACAACATCTTAGAGCATCAAGAGCATCTCAGGATTACCTTCTCTATCCTAAGGGAAAACCAGCTGTTTGTTAAGAAAAGTAAGTGCAATTTCGGGTGTCATGAGTTGGAATATCTAGGACATATCATTTCTGAAAAAGGGGTGGCTGCGAATAACAAAAAAATTCAAGGCATGGTTGACTGGCCTACTCCTAAGTCAATCAAGGCATTGAGAGGATTCCTAGGGTTGACGGGCTACTATAGGAAATTCGTTAGGGGATATGGAATTATCAGCAAACCCTTGACAAACTTATTGAGGAAGGGGAAATTTATTTGGAATGAAGAAGCAGAAATGGCATTCCGAAATCTCAAGGTTGCCATGACTACCACTCCAGTTCTGGCACTGCCAGATTTCCAGCAGCCCTTTATGCTTGAAACTGATGCTTGTGACACCGGAATAGGGGCTGTTTTAATGCAACAAGACAGACCTATTGCTTACATAAGCAAATCCCTACCTAACCAGAAAAAAGGATTATCCACTTATGAGAAGGAATTGTTGGCCATTGTTTACGCAGTTCAGAAGTGGAGGGCTTATTTACACGGTAACCGATTTACTATAAAAACTGACCACCACAGTCTCAAGTATTTCCTTGAGCAGAAAATCACTACGCTAATGCAACAAAAGTGGTTAACAAAGCTGCTGGGGTATGACTATGTCATTTCCTACAAGAAGGAAAAGGAAAATGTTGTAGCGGATGGCCTGTCCAGGGCCTTCCAAGAAGTAGAGGATCCATCCTATTTGGCCTTGACTGCCACCAAACCAGCTTGGGTACAGGAGGTTGTAGAAAGTTACTACGAGGACCCTAAGGCTACTGCTCTCATTCTAGAGCTGTTAATAGGCAGCCAAGCTAATCAGGAATTTACCCTGAAGGAGGGAATCCTACGCAAAGATGGAGTGATCTATGTGGGAAGCTATGGAAATCTCAGGCAGAAATTAATAGAGGAAGCTCACTCCTCAGCTATGGGAGGCCATTCTGGAATTCAGGGTACTATGAAGAGGTTACAGCTATATTTATTTTGGGACTCTATGTTGAATGAAGTTTCTACAAGGGTTTTAGAGTGCACCGTCTGCCAGGAGAACAAGTCCCTTCACAGCAAACCAGCTGGGTTATTACAACCCTTACCTATTCCAAACACTCCTTGGTTGGACATAGCTATGGATTTTATAGAAGGGCTGCCCAGGTCTGCAGGAAAGGATACCATCCTTGTGGTCATTGACCGACTCACCAAATATGCCCACTTCCTAGCCCTCACCCACCCTTACACAGCACAACAGGTAGCTCAACTGTTTCTGGATAACATACAAAAATTACATGGCATACCAACCACAATCGTGAGTGACCGAGACAAGATTTTCACAAGTCAGTTTTGGCAGCACCTATTTAAGGCAATGGGCACTCAGTTGTGCCTCAGCACTGCCTACCATCCGCAAACAGACGGGCAGAGTGAGAGACTCAACCAATGCCTAGAAAATTATCTGAGGTGCATGACCAGCTCTAAACCTAGCCACTGGGCTAACTGGCTGCCTTTAGCAGAGTGGTGGTATAACACCAACTACCACACAGCCCTTAAAATGACCCCATTCGAGGCACTCTATGGTTACAGACCCCCTATCTACTCAGGCAATCCTAGAGACTATTCAGACCCAGAAAGCAGAGCCTTCGTGAAAGACAGAGACAGAATTCAGCACACCCTTAAGGAGTCACTAATACAAGCACAATCAAGGATGAAAACTTATGCAGACAGAAAACGAACAGAAAGAGAATTCAACACAGGTGATCATGTCTATTTAAAATTGCAACCATACAGACAGACTACTCTCGCAATTCGAAGAAACCTAAAATTAGCCCCTAGATACTTCGGGCCCTATCGAATCACAGAGAGGGTAGGAAAGGTTGCTTACCGACTGCTGCTGCCTCTTAGATCACAGATCCATCCGGTTTTCCACGTCTCCCAGTTGAAAGCTAAGATTGGTTCTCGATTCACTTCCAACCCGCAGCTTCCCCATGCAGGTCCAGACATACAAATATTAGCTCAACCAGTGGCAGTGTTAGAGCGAAAGATGGTAAAAAAACACAACAAGGCATTCGTACAGTACCTGATCCAGTGGTCTACCACTTCACCAGAGGACGCGACTTGGGAAGATTGCTGAGATGATTCGCAAAAACTTTCCATCCTTTGATCCTTGAGGTCAAGGATCGTTTCGAGAGGGGTGGAATGTCAGATCCGGCCTCTCGAAGACTTGGCCGGGCTCTAATGGAGAGATCGAAGGAGAGAGAAGCTAGGGTTTGAGGTTGAATTTAGGGATTTTGAAGAGAGAGGAAGGGAGAGACATGAAGATTCGATGAAGTGAATGGGTTGAGTTCTGTCTGAAAGAGAAGCAGTATTTATATTGCTACTTAAAACGACGTCGTTTAGCCAGAAAATATCTCTATCAAAGCTGTGCGTTTTGGTAGTGCGTTTAGATGAGGGTTGCTGTCAATTGATTTCATTACAGTTGTTATTGTTATTTTTAATTCCCTAAACGGTGCCGTTTGGTTAGTAGGTACCATAAAAGAATAGATGGTCAGCAGATGATCCATTCCTGCTAACAAACCATCCAGCTATGTATAGGGTACGAATGAAATGAAAAAGGCATAAAAAGATTATTACACAAATTCCTCTCTCTCTCTTCTAACAAACTCTCCCAATTTCTAACCTATTCTATCTGTTTTCTCTCTGTTTCTTCTTTTTCCACAGTAAGTCCAGCTTCATTCATTGCTGAATCCCTGCATTCAAATAAACCAAATCATTAAAAAAACAATTCCAACAGATCGATATACAACAGGTTGATGCAGTAATCTCATACGTGGTGGAAAGGCTCGCGGACTATCTCGTCGGAGAAGTATTCTTTTTACGAGGAGTCAAAAAGGAAGCCAGCTGGCTGAAAGAAGAACTGAGTAAAATGCAGTGTTTCTTAAAACAAGCAGAACGAAAACAGTTCGAAGATCCTACTTTACGCAACTGGGTATCCGACGTTGGAGAACTTGCTCATGATATTGAAGAAGTCTTTGATGAATTCGATCTCAAATTTGATGTTAAAGCTTCTGATGATGATGGAGGGACTACTACGGAAACAAAGCCGAGTTACTTTTGTTGCTTGTGTACAAAAGGCAAGAAAATGGTGGATCTGCATAAAATGGGCAAGGAGATTAAAGTGTTCAAAAAGAGAATCGAAGATCTCTCTCGTAGACGTGAAACATATGGATTCCCAGATTCCTGCAACAGAGGAGAAGATCAGAGGAATGCTCTTCGCAGATTGAAGGAACTAAGAAGAGCCATTAACTTTGCAGTTGAAGAGAAGGTTGTTGGCTTTGACGATGAAGCTCGAAATTTGTTGGCTAAACTTCTCGATAAGGATCCACGGCGTTTCTTAATTTCCATCTATGGCATGGGTGGTTTAGGGAAAACCACTATTACCAAAAAACTTTACCACAACAATGATGTCAGGACGAAATTCCAGAATTATTGTGCTTGGGTTACAGTGTCTCAAGATTACATAATTCGTGATCTTCTATTAAGAATTGTAAAATCCTTTGGGTTCAAGGTGGAGGATCTGGAGAAGATGGATGAGGAAGATTTGAAGCGATATCTTCACCAATCATTACAAGGGCACACTTACTTGGTGGTGATTGATGATGTATGGGATAAAGAAACTTGGCAGATCTTAAAAAAAATCCTTCCAGACAATGGGAATGGAAGTCGAGTAATCATCACCACTCGTATTGAAGACGTGGCTAAACATTAAGACGAGAGAACTCATCCCCATCGACTTCGAAAGCTAACGCGGGAGGAGAGTTGGCAACTGTTTTGCAACAAAGTCGTTCAGAATTTAAATGAAGACGAAGAACTGAAAAAACTTGGTGAAAAGATGGTGGAAAAATGTGATGGCCTACCTCTTGCCATTGTTGTATTAGGCGGGCTCTTGTCTACAAAAGCAGCACATGAATGGCACACAGTGCACAAAAACATTTGGCAACATTTGAGAGGTGGTTCCATTGAAATTTCTTATTTATTTTCTTTTAGCTTTGATTGTCTGCCTTATCAACTGAAGCAATGTTTTCTCTACCTATGTCGTTTTCCGGAGGACTATGAGATAAATGTAGAGAAACTAATCTATCTTTTGGTGGCGGAAGGCTTGATACCACAAGATGAAGATCATACAATGGAGGAAATGGCCAAAGATTACTTAGATGAGTTGATTAACAGAAGCTTGATTCAAGTGGGAGAGAGATTTTCGTGGGTAATCGCATCAGTTCGAGTGCATGATCTTCTACGCGATTTTGCAATTGAAAAGGCAAGAGATTTAAACTTTGTCTGTGTTTACAATGAAGATAAACATTCAAATATATTGACATTTATGCAGCAAGTTTATGTCTCTAAGAGTGCTCGACATTGTCTTGGAAGATGATTACTATGGCGTACCAGTTAGGCCGGCTGACGAGATAGGAAAGTTGATCCATTTAAGGTATTTGGGGTTGAGAACGGGAAAGTTTTATCTCACTGAATCAATTCTCAATTTGTGGAGACTACAAACTTTGGTGTTACGAAAATTTTATCCTAGTGGCAAACTATCGGATGAAATTTGTAAATGGCAAGAGTTGAGACACCTTATCATAGTGCCGACTTTAGAATTTGTAAATTTTGATTTCTTACTAGACAACTTGCCAAAGCTTCAAACTCTTAAATTTGTAAGTATTGAATACTGGTCATCATCAATCAAGATTGAGAAGTTGGTTAATCTTAGAGAGTTGCATCTTTGTTCGGGCCATGTTTTTCAAGGTGTGTTCCCTCTTAACTCTATAGCTAATTTGAAAAGCCTTCGGAGACTATCAGTTTCGCTTTCAGAAGTATTTTTCGGATCACTACAACCACTCTCTAGCTGCCTCTTTCTCCAATATTTGTATTTACAGGGGAAGATGATGGAACTGCCAAACGACATTAACCAAATCTTGTCAAATCTCGAAATCCTGAGGTTATGGGGTTTAGAACTCAATCATGATCCGATGCCTCTATTAGGGAAGTTACCAAACCTCATAATTCTTGAATTAGGTCACAAGTTTTACTGTGGAAAGAAACTAGTCTGTTACAGTAAGAGTTTTCCTTGCCTTGAAATTCTAGAATTTAATTACAGGGGCGGTGTGTAACACCCCCCGACCCGATCCGGCCGGACCGACCCGGGGAGCGCTACTCGGACTTTCTACATTTTTCAAAACTTCAATTTCACATTTCAAAATCATTGTGAGCCCATAAAAATAATTAAACTTTTTATGAAAATCCGGCAGAGTACCGTTTGTTTTTCGGACTTTCCAAAACCTGTTTTCCACAAATCAATCCAAAATTCACATTTTTCACAAACACTTCTATAACACTTTCAATCAGTTGCGCACTCTGCCGTTTAGTGCGACTTTCACAAATAGTTTATAAAATAATAACAAATCAGACTTTATTATTTACATTTAAATAATAAAAGACAGAAATCATAAAATAATTAATTACAAAACGTTTTACAAAACATATTTACAAATTCCCTGTATATGCATGCTTCCAGATTATATATACACATAACAAAAATATAGCTACCCAACTGTACAAATCCTGTGACTCGGTCTGCAATTCTTCCAGTTCTTCAGTCTTTAACCTCGTCCGGATTCCTGGTACCTACGCGTTAGAAACAAACTAACGCGCTAAGCATAATGCTTAGTGGGTGTACTATAAACTCAATTAAATAAATCACAATATAAATATCTTTTAAACCACAATATATATATAATTTATTTCGAGTCAATTTCAAAATCACATGAATTTCAAAATCAGAGCATTAAACAAATTCAATCACTTTAATTTCAATAATGCGGTCAGCAATGAATACTATCAATAAAATCATTCGGTTCACTTTTCAATTTCCAATCAATTCTGACCCGCTAGAATACTAAACATATTAGGACCGGAATATGGGTCAAGCTCTCAACCCCCAGAACGAATTCTGAGGAGGTACGTGTCTCCCAACTCTAGGACCGTGGGTACGGAACCTAGAGAGGTACATAGCTCCCTATCCCAGGAACGAATCCTTGGGAAGGTACATTAACTCCCAACCCCCAGGACGAATCCTGAGGAGGTACGTATCTCCCAGCCTCTGGACGAATCCAAGAGGAGGTACATAAGAATCATCAGTATCAATCAATCAGTATCGGCGCAGTACTGCTCAGTAAAACCCAGCTGGTATACCAACCTCCTATATCCATTTCTATGTCTACGTATCCTAGGGCCGTTTCGATAAACACTTTTCACAATCAGTTACAAATCAATATTTACTCAGTCAAACTAAAATATTACACGATATTCTTCAAACGCATCAACAATAATCATATAAATATCGAAATCAACTAATTTAAACGAAATCAGAATATTCGAACCACAAACAATTACGATCTAGTATAAAATCTTTCCGAAATCAACCATAAGTATATCAATCATCAATTTTTACACATCGAAAATCGAAATCGAAAATATTTAACGAAATCGAAATCGAAAACATTTAACGAAATCGAAATCGAAACGAAAACAAGAAACGAAAACGAAGACAATAACGTAAACGATAACGAAATACTTTTCGTAAGAATTCCGAAAACAAAAGTACACCAACCTCGAATTCGTGTTTTTCGTTCGGGAAATCGCGGTTCGACGATCTCTTTTTTCTTTCCCTTTCCTTTCTCTTCTCTTTCTTCTCCTCTCTTTCTTCTCCTTCTTTTTTCTTTTCTTTTTCTTCTTTCTTCTCGCTGTTCTGTTTTCTTCCTGTTTTCTGTGGCTTCCGCGAGAAGCCAAATTTTTTTTTATAATTTTGTCGCTACCGCGACCGCCGTCGCGACCTGTGGTCGCGCCACCAGGTCGCGGTGCTCACTGGACCATTCGCACCGCCTTCGTCGCGAGCGCGCCTTGGTCGCGCTGGAGCTCGCGCTGCTCACTGCCAAATTTTGACAATTTCATCGCGAGCAAGCCATCGCGACCTGTGGTCGCGGTGACTGGTCGCGATGCTCACTGCCCAAAATTGCGTTTTTCACCGCGAGCGAGCTATCGCGACCTGTGGTCGCGGTGACCAGGTCGCGATGCTCTCTGGTCCAGTTTTCAATTTTTCATTTTTCATTTTTTCACTATTCAATCCGGTCCGCTGGAAATCATAAAATAGTAAAAAGCCTTACCTAGGCTTAGTAAAAAGCCTTACATTTAATTACATTTACAACCCCTCAAATAGTAAAAATTTATTTTCACATATTTAACATTCATTACCCGAAATCCGGGATGTTACACGGTGAGGATACAATAGAGGAGTGGCAAGTAGAGGAAAGAGCCTTACCTAGGCTTAGAGGTTTGAGATTGCCGAATGACATCAAGTTCACAATTCCAGAAAGATTGAGATCAATCCCTCCCCTGGGCCAATGGCAATTCAGCAGAGGTTGGCCTGACACTCTTGCACATATTTGGTGAGAAAACTTCTCCTCACCGTGATTGCTGTGTGTGTTTGTTAGCGGTTTTTCTTCATTGTTTTTAATTTATAATGCACTTGATTGTGTAGAATGATGAAAAATGTACTTGGTATTTTCTTTTTCTTTTAATAAATCCAAAGCAGCCTCGAGACTTTGAGAACATTAATTTGTTTTCATTTCTAAAAACCTTTATGTGTAAAGTTTAATTTGATAATGATGAACCTCTGTTTCATTATTAATATGTGTAAAGTTTAGCTTCAGTTCGAGATTGTTCATCAGCACACACACCATCAGCTTCTGTTCCAGCTTGTTCATCAGCATACTCACCAGCTGCATTAGGTGATCCATCAACAGATTAAAGATCAGCTAGTAAAGCTACTATGAGCTGTAATCGTGTGAAACAGAGGAGCACCATCACCATTATGATTACCTATCCAAAGAAGCGTCAAAGCCGGTGTATGATCAAAGCTGATGACAGAGATTTACAGGAGACTGAAGAAAAAGCTTGAGAAAACAGATTCTGATTATTAATTCAGCAACAATAAATTATATATTCAGCAAAAATTCAACATAAACTCCAAAACAAAATGTTATGGACATGGAATTTAAATATACAGTCCAATAAAATCTAATTTTTACATTTAATGATTAATTCTTCTACTAAAATAATTTTAAAATACTAATTTCTCATTTTTCATAATATTTTACTCTACAAAAACGGTGATGACGAGACATGAACCCTCAACTCAATAAAAATTAATCATAATGTGCAAAGAATATTAGTAACTTTGGAAAAAATATTTTCTTGTTTTATGGAATTACATTTATATCCTTCCGTCATATATATTCTTTTAGCAATGTACATTGTAATTATCTTTTCAAATTTCATTAATATAAGGCCCAAAGGATCAACTTCACACACACACACAAAGAACACATCGTAGCCGCCAATTTGCTTGAAGGGTTGGCTTCATACAACACATCATGACATGTTCACTTTATGACTTACTTGCTTGGAAATTAAATTCCATCACTTTAATTAATTTATTAACTCTGTGCTTACTTTGCTTCTCCAGAAAGAAGAAGAAAAAAAAAAATGTTATGCAACCTGACATATCAGTTACACTATATCTAGCTGGCTTCATCAGGGGCAAACATATTGCCAATCCTGTGAACAACTATGTAGTTACCTGATTGATTCTCTGATTTTCAGCACTTACCTTGCAAAACCAGAAAAGCACTTACATCACTTTATGCCTTACTTGGATGTTTAAAAGATAATTGTGCATTCTTAGGTTCAAATTAAGGCATCCCACATATCAAATTAATATTCCAAATATCAATTTTGGGGCTGCAAATGTTATTGAATTTCCTATATATAAATGACATATAGGCTACATTCTATAATCGCTTGTTCTTACAAGTTACAAACTTTTCTCAACCCATTTGACCTTATTGTCAAGGTTAGTGAAAAACAATTGGTTCTTCCATGCAAGAAATTTTCTTGTCAAATTTTTACATAAAAGATCATTTTTCATTATAAATTTATCTCGTTCTACTATTTATTGTAGATTTGCTTCCATATTTTCTATTCCACTGAAGATATGTACATCATTTATAGTCCGCAACACTGCTTGATTGATCAAGTATCCGGCTACAACTACAAAAGTGGTATGCTATTCTATATTTATGTATATTTCAATTTTTCTAATCAAATGACTTTTTGATCAAAATCGTTGTTAATTGCATAAAAAGAGGCATGAAATATGAATAATTAATCAAATCTACAATTTATTGTGTCAATGGTAAAGTTAGGAATTTTTTGTTCTATAAGAGTTGATTAATCATTTGTTTGCATGTACATACATAAGTTTGTGCTATGAAATGTTTAATCCGCATCAAGATGTCATTGGTTGGACATAGTTACATAATCATTCTTGTTGTATA
This sequence comes from Xanthoceras sorbifolium, assembly GCA_003430845.1. Taxonomy (NCBI): domain Eukaryota; kingdom Viridiplantae; phylum Streptophyta; class Magnoliopsida; order Sapindales; family Sapindaceae; genus Xanthoceras; species Xanthoceras sorbifolium. The sequence continues at coordinate 24,667,547 of CM010620.1, read as the reverse complement.
AATAATTTAGTTCATTATTTTTTTTATTTTGCATCAAAAAATTCTTATTTTTTTCATTTGACTACAAAAAAAATTTCTCTATTTTTTCAATTATTTAATGTTTAAAGACGTTTGTGTAATTTTTAGAACATTGTTTTAATACTTTGCTAGGTTTTTGTAATTTTACAAAAACTTTTTTTGGTATTATTTTTCAATGTCTTCTTTAATTTTCAACGATATTATATACAAGAGTATGATAGTCTTTTTCAATAAAAATTAACAAATATGTTACAAATGATATACACTTGCTCTTTTCAAAGACGAGATAGAGTTCTTACAAGTTATAAACTTTTCTCACCCCATTCAACCTTGTCCAAGATTACTGACAAAAAATTGGTTCTTAATTATCTTATTGTTCTTCCACATGCAAGAAATTTTCTTGTCAAATTTGTACAAAAAAAACAAAATTCATTACAATTTTTGTCTAATAAAAATATACATGTCATCTTTTACTTCTCGTTCTTTGATAATTTGCAGACTTGCTTTCATATTTTCTTTTCCACTGAAGATACATACATCATATATATAAAGTTCACAATGTTGCTTGATTGATCAAGTATTCAACTACAACTACAAACGGATATGCTATTCTTTATTTCTATATATTTCATATATAGTTTTTCTATTCGAATAATTTTCTCATAGAATTTGTCATTTATTCCATAAAAAGATGAATCAAACAAGAATAATTAAACAAAATCGACAATTAATTGTGATAATAATTAAATTAGAAATTTTTGTGATATAAGGGTTGACTAATATTTTGTTTCAAGTAATTACATTTGATATAGGTATTCTTTACTTCTAGTTTTCGCATAACTGCATACACTCTAATTAGGTCCAAAATTTTCAGTCCCTTTGAATAAGTAATAGATATAAAAATAAAATAAAAATGTAGATGATAAAATTGAAATACATTTCTTTTTTACCTAATTTATTTTTAAAAATAAAACAAAACAGGATCTGCAGCGAAACGTATAATCATCAATTTATTAGATCATATTTTTAGTTTTGACTATAAAAAAATTTTCTATTCTTTCATATTAGATCAAAATATAAAGTCTCTTTACATTGTTTTGATATTGTTCTTCATGACTTATTTATAATATTTTTGTTGCTCATTTGACTGAATATTAATTAAGATCAAAATGGAGAGTGACATAGTCATACTATTTGACTCGAATTCGTAATACATATATTTGAAATTGACATATTATTCTATCGAAATGGTTGTTTTTGTTTTTCTATAATACTTGTCAGGAATTTGAAGGAATCTACAAGGAAAAAGTAGAAGAAGTGGTTATTAATTGTACAAAGGTATATAACCAAACCCCATCTCTCATTTGTGTCATTCTTTAAGTGGAAAATGGAAATTATAAGGAAGAAGATACATGGTCATCTCTTGCTCTTGATCATCTTCAGGAACACTAATCACAAAGAAGAGAGAAAGATTGTGAGCAAAAATGGTTGATGCAGTAGTCTCACAGGTGGTGCAAAGGCTTGGGGACATTCTCATAGGAGAAGTAATCTTCTTACGAGGCGTGAGAAGTGAAGTGCAGTGGCTGAAAGATGAACTGAGACATATGCAGCGTTTCTTACAACACGCAGAAGAAAGACAATATGGAGATGCAACGATACGCGTTTGGGTATCCGACATCAGAGATTTTGCTTATGATATTGAGGATGTTTTAGATGCATTCCATCTCAAACTCCAAAAAAGGTCAGGACGCATTGCTTTTATGTGTTGTTGGATATTTGATAAATGCAAGGAAACGGTCATTCTGCATAACATAGGCAAGAAGATTGAAGAGTTTAAAAATAGAATCAATGATCTTTCTCGTAGACGTCAACTGTATGGACTCCAAGATTCTGGTAACAGTGGGGAAGGAAGAAGCAAAGCTCTTGGCAAATTGAAAGAAGTAAGAAGAGCCACCTCCTTCGCTGTTGAAGAGAAAGTTGTTGGCTTCGATGATGATGCTCATGAATTGTTGGCTAAACTTCTCGATAATGATCCACGGCGTTGCCTAATTTCTATCTATGGAATGGGCGGTTTAGGCAAAACCACTCTTGCTAGAAAACTTTACCACAACAGTGATGTCAAGATGAGATTCAAGGATTGTTGTGCTTGGGTTTCTGTCTCTCAAGATTACACAACTCAGGATCTTCTTGTAAGAATTACAAAGTCATTTGGTTTCAAGAATAAAAAGATTGAGGATCTCGAGAAGATGAAAGAAGAAGATTTGGGACGATATCTTCAAGAATCATTGCAAGAGCAGTCTTACTTGGTGGTGATTGATGATGTATGGGATAAAGAAGCTTGGGAGAGCTTGAAAAGAGCTTTTCCGGATAACAAGAATAAAAGTCGAGTTATTATCACAACTCGCATCAAAGAAGTTGCCGAGCGTTCAGACGAGAGAACTCACGCCCATAAACTTCGATATTTAAGGTCGGACGAGAGTTGGCAACTATTTTGTGAAAAAGCCTTTCAGGACTTCAATGTAGATGAAGAATTGGAGAAGGTGGGTAGAGAAATGGTACAAAAATGTGGCGGCCTACCACTTGCCATAATTGTATTGGGAGGACTCTTGTCTACAAAGAAACTGCAAGAATGGCACGTGGTGCGATCTCACTTTTGGCGTTATTTAAGAAACGATTCAATTGAAATTTCTTATTTACTAGCCTTAAGCTTCTATGATTTACCTCTTCAATTGAAGCAATGTTTTCTCTACTTGGGCCTTTTTCCTGAGGACTTTAGCATAGATTTTGAGAAACTAATCTTTCTTTTGGTGGCAGAGGATTTTATACCAGAAGATGAAGATCGTACTGAGGAAGAGATTGCCAAAGATTACTTGGATGAGTTAATCAACAGAAGCTTGATTCAGGTTGAAAAAAGAATTTTGTGGAGGATTAAAACTTGTCGAGTCCACGATCTCCTATGCGATCTTGCAATCGAAAAGGCAAAAGATTTAAACTTCCTTCATATTTACAACGAGATTAATCATTCAAATATACCTTCAGTCATATCATCATATCCAAGACAAGCTATTTATTCTATGACAAAAAGGCTTTTGTGGCTTCAAAAAAGTAATCCACGCTTGCGTTCTCTTTTCTTGTTTAGTGAAAAAGGTGAAGAGTCAGTGACAGAAGGTCAAGAGTTGGCAACTATATGCAGGACATTCAGCTCTCTAAGAGTGCTCTATATTCGCTCTCCCATCTTCGAACAACCGAGGGTCCCTGAAGAAATAAGAAATTTGATTCATCTAAAGTATTTGGGGGGTGTGACAGATCTTGATACCTCATTAATTTTCAACTTGAGGAGACTTCAAACTTTGGTTTTAGATGGCAACCTACTTGTCAATCTATCATCTGAAATTGGTAGGTTGCAAGAGTTAAAACATCTAATCGGAAGATTTGTGAGTGGGCATGGGTCGTCGATATCTAACTTGATAAAGCTTCAGACTCTGAAATATATAACCGTGCATAGCTGGGTTCAAATTAAAACCGAAAAGTTGATTAATCTTCGAGAGTTACGGATCGTTACAGTCGCCATGTATGAAGAAGATTTCTATTTTGATTCTATGGCTAACTTAAAAAGCCTTCGAATATTAGATGTTCAATTCCAGGGTAATCGTTATAGTTATTTGTCATCGTTTCAACCACTCTCTAATTGTCGACATCTTACATATTTGAGATTAGAGGGGAGGATAGTGCCATTTCCAGAGGACATACATCAAATCTTACCAAACCTCGAATGGCTATCCTTAAAGTATTCAGATCCCACGAGTGACCCAATGCGTGAGTTAGAGAAATTACCAAAGCTCGCTGTTCTGAGCTTGTACTTTCCGGAAGTGTGCGATGTAATGATGTGCAGCGCAAAGGGTTTCCCGAGGCTTGAAATTCTACTAATACTTCATTCGGGTTCTAGAATATTGAGGTGGCAAGTTGAGGAAGGAGCCTTGCCTAGGCTTAGAGGTTTCACTATTCGCCCAGGCCTATCGATGTTTACAATACTTCCA